>CM032385.1:543193-1055693 GCA_019049475.1 Eueides isabella | reverse complement strand
GTTCACCCGATTTCTGTTTGACAGCATTCATTGCGCTCGGCAGCGTATCAGACGGACTAATTACAATCTATACTTATAATAATGGGTAATAAGACAAAGCGCGGCGTTGAGTTCCGCCACTCAACACGCAATGCCACTAATTCAGCGGAATGTGAGGAACGAATACATTGTGAAGCTGAAAAAAAAACAAAAAAATAACTTATAATAAATCTGTAACTGATCACTGTCTGTACATGGAAGATATGTTAAAGTAGGGTCCTAAGCATTTTTAAATTTTTTGTCTATGCGTTTGTAAGCGCTCATCTCAAAAACTGCTAACCAGATTTACATGTAGTTTTCACTATTAAATTTTGACAGCCATCCTTCGGACATGTTGTTTGTTTTGTTGAAATCGATCGATAAAAAAAAACATCAAAAAGTAACGTCAATTTTAATAGGTTGTAAGACAAAAAGATTACTATTTTTTCATTCATTTACCTAAAATGTTAGTTTTCAATGTATAGATATTGTTTTTAAAGTGATAATTTTATTACATCAAGATAGTAATTGAGATAAAAAAAACTGTAATTCAAGCGGGCGAAGCCGCGGGTCGCTAGTATAAAATATTTTTTCGCTTAAAAACAGCAATATCTGTAGTTTGACAACACATTATGTATTAAAGTTACACATTGCTCGATTAATAGGGAGTTTTGTTGTTTAAGTAAATAAACATATAAAATTCTGAATATTTCGTACATTGCCCTAGATACCCAGGTATTTAGGGCAATGTACGAAATATTATGTATTACCCCAGGTATTTAGGGCAATGTACGAAATATTAATAATATTATATAAATTACATAGGTATTTATGGAGTAATGGATTATATAAATTGCCGATAACATGTAATACTTACACATTCTTGTTAAATGAATATCTATAATTTATGACGCAACTTAACGGTTCTTATCTGTGAACTCCGAATATATTTTTATTTGGTGTTAATTTTCAAGGCCATTTAAAGTAAATTCAGTTTTTTTCTATTGTTTTAATGTATTATTTTATTTTCTACTAGAAGGGGGTATATAGGGGGGTATATATATTTTTACTTCCCTGCTCCGTTGAACTAAAGCATAGAAGCGTTAAACTCCGTCACTAAACGAGCAGTCTTAAATTTTTACTGAAACTGGATAACGGAGTGTCTGCTACCAATACATCTTATGGCGAATGAAACAAAGCTATTGAAACATACCATTGAATTCTGTCACTAAGCAGAGGAGGCATTGTACTCCGGAATTCTCCTCATATTGAAGAACGGAAGGGTTATATAGGAACATTATATTTTAACACTAAGTTCCCAAGTTTCCGTCTGCCATATAAAAAAAAACTACATTGACTTCATTCTCAATTTCCCAGGTGGTCTCGGCCCCATGAACATCCCCATCATAAGCGACAAGTCTCACCGCATCGCGCGCGACTACGGCGTGCTGGACGAGGAGTCCGGTGTTCCCTTCCGGGGGCTGTTCATCATCGATGATAAGCAGAACTTGAGGCAGATTACTGTTAACGATCTGCCTGTGGGACGGTGAGTGGAATTTGGTGGGTTTTTTTATAGGTTCACCTGACAGTGTAGGAAGGAACTTGGGAACCTAGTGTTAAGACACTTTCTGTTCTCCAGTTGCCGGTGAATTTGAGGTTATTGAATGGTGGAGCTGAACGCCGTGCGTTGCCTTGTTACCGGAGTGAAGAAATGAAAATATTAATTATTTCATTCCCTCAAGGTTGGCAACCCCTAGGCCATGACAGGCCTCAAACTTTATTTATTTACTACTTTACTTTATTTATTTATTATTTGTTTTTATTTATAATATATTTTTTTTAAATTCTAGTTCAGTAGAAGAAACACTGAGGCTGGTGCAAGCGTTCCAGTTCACCGACAAGCACGGCGAGGTCTGCCCCGCCAACTGGCAGCCCGGTGCCAAGACCATCAAACCAGACACCAAAGCTGCCAAGGAGTACTTTGTTGATGCCAACTAAACTACAGCTGTAGTAGTTTAATACTACAGATATAGTAGTATAATACTACTGTTGTAGTAGTAATGTTACTATAGTAGTGAACATTGTTGCTTGTAACCCTGTGATACTTGCAAGTAACTGTTGTTTTGATTTTTTTAATTAAAAATTATTTTAAAATGATTGTTTTGTCATTAAATAATGATTGGAATGATTTTTTATTTGTAAAAGTTTAATGATATTTGAATTATTATCATTACGACAGTTGCTTTTCAGTTTTTGTTATAACAGTCGCACTTGTAAACGTCGGTTTGTTATTTAATGTAGATTAAAAATTTAATTGCATTTAAATAGTAATTGGCGTTTCCGAGTGGCGTAACGTCTTTTCTATATATAATCGCATATAAGTAGTTGTCAACAGTAGTAACCATCAGTATTGCACGAGATCCTATTAAATGTTAATGTTTTTGTGTGGTTAGTTAATAAAGGCCGTACAATTTAGTTTGATGTTTTATTTTTATCTATTTTAAAGGGTTAACACAAGGTTCCCAAGTTCCCTTCGCCCACCCTGCCATATGTGAGATGTAGTGTGAAGCAAAAAAAGTATTATAGCTATTTTTAACAAAGTAATTAAATATTTTCTGATCTAATAATTATTTGAATGACACGTAAAAATATTCTATAATAAAAATGTATATAGTAATTATAATTTTGAATGTTTCGTCTGTTTATTAGTTGATTTTTTTTTAGACGTCCTCATTTTTCTCTACCAGAGCATAATACAGTATACCCAGTATGGACACCAGTCGCACATTACGCTTTTACTGTGGTTTCTTTGTTATTTTCTTTTAAAGATCAATCATTTAAAGAATAGAGAGAATAAAGATTATTATTATTGCTTCTTTACCATTATTAATAGGATTTATTTTATATTTAAAAATGAGATGAGAGAATAAAATTTTATGATTATTATTTAATTTTATTATGTGATTATTTTTTTTTTTTTTTAATTAAAATACCTATATACTTATGATTACCATTCATTTATGATTACCAAAGGCGATTAATAAATGTGATTTTGAATTTTTTGTTGTTTGTCTATGCATTTGTACGCATTAATATCAGAAACGGCTAGCCACATTTAAATGCAGTTTGTTATTATATTATATATTGGCATTATTAATATTATATAATGGCAATTATATTATATAGAAGATATTTAATGTTCATTTTATTTCAAGATAGGTCATTTTAAAATACTTAATTCGACAAAATTGCTACAACATTTGTATTAACGATGCTGAAATTATCATATTAGAAGCCATAATATTATGAACAACACGATAGTTACTGAAATTAATAAATAAATTACGTAATTCAAGCGGGCGAAGCCGCGAACATGTCGCTAGTTACAAATATAAAGACATTCCGTATTTATCTTAGTAGGTGATTTATATGAAAAAAAAAATGTTTGTACAGACAGCGAAAAAACGTTTTGCATTTTAAAGAGTTATAGGAGTTGAACCCGCAACCACTCTTCAGTACAGTTATAATTAGTGATCGACCGAAACAGGTTTTTCAGCCGAAGCCGAAATCGAAACCGAACTTTCGGCCTCGCTCTTAGTTTCGGCCGAAACCGAAACCGTTACCGAAACATATTTAAATTTTCTATTGCATACTGAAATCCTATGTATTTTAATGTGTTTGCACATATATTTGCAATTTTATTGATAGTTGAAATCAAAACAAAGTATTCTTTATTCAATAAGGCCATTATAAGCACTATTCAATTGTAAAGTTACGTAGATATGTCTGTAGTTTAAATTGATGATAAGAGCCGGTTAAAAACTCAACAGCTGCATTTTTTAAAAAATAACTAAAGTAAATGTAAATGTATTGTTATACATACACTTTACTTTACTTTAGTTATACAAGTAGCTTCCTGATTGAGTACCGATAGCGTTTAATCCCACGAACTCTTATCATGATATAAAAAATAGCTTTGATTTGAAGTGAAATTGAATAAGGCTTAGCTTAATGTTTTATTTTTCACTTTCACCTTTAATTGTTGAAGTGGTAAACCTGAAACCACTTCTGAAATTTTATTATACATACGTGATACGATGTCCCATAAAAGATTTACTAACTTTTTAAAGAGGATAATTAGGAGTGTTCAGCTTGTTTACTACTACTACTACTTCTTGTATAATTTTTTTTTTCGTTTTTTCAGCTTCACACTGCATCCCGAACTAGGCAGGGTAGGCAGAGGGAACGGAAGTGAAACCTAGTGTTATGACACTCCGTTCCACTTCCGTTCCCCACTTCCCGCCGAATTTTGAGGCATTGCGTGTTGAGTGGCGGAACTCAACGCCGCGCTTTGCCTTATTACCAGAACGAAGAAATGAAACATTAAATATTTAAATTGAAAATATTAAATATTTCATTTCCTCGACTGGGGATCGAACCCAAAACCTGTCGGTTACAGTCACACTCTTGTGCCGCTGCGCCACGACAGGCCTCTTAACAGTGATAGACATGGTATTAATACTTCTTGTATTAGTACCATGTCTATCACTGTTCCTTAAGTAATTGTGAATATTTTTGCGAACAAGTTTTATATTATTATATATTATGTACTTAAATATAATCGTATGAACATATTCCCAAGCACCCATGCTGTAAATGGAGCAAACTGATCTTTATGCACTTACAAATATAGGCCCTACATCTGTAGCATTGCCCCAATGTAATATTTCATAGATCAATATGCTATAAAATAACTAAAATACACTAACCGAGCAATATCAACATCCGTAAGCTGCCTCACATTTTCAAAAGTGTAAGAAGCTCAGTCTGCCCGCAAGAAAAAAACAGATGGGGGCCTCATTATAGTTTCGAATCTAGGGTTAGTCCCAAGAATACCGCGATATCAGGAAATTATAATCGCGAAAATGGATAAGTCGATAAATTCAATAGAATTCCTCAAAATGTGAGGAAATTTATTCATGTTATAGTTTATTGCAAATTAAAAACAGATTTTAAACATGAAAGAGGCGAACTACTCGAGTAGTGGCGCTCGGCTATGGTGGCTGATCACGATAATTGACAAATACTCCGGTTTCGGTTTGGCCGAAAGTTTCGGCTATTTTCTGGCTGAAACCGAAACTAGAATTCTTGGCCGAAACTGGCAAAAACCGAAACCGAAACTGAACTTTCGGTCGGTCACTAGTTGTAATAATATCAAATTGGTTAAAGTATTACCGAAAAAGATTTACGTATCTGTAAGATATTGCTAAACAAATTCTCTCAGGCATTTAAAATATTGCTCTAATAATGAATTACGGCAAATTAATAATAAATAAATAGCTATTTTATTTGAATTGCTCTTTTTTTTATATAAAATTAAGTCAATTCATGTTTTATACTATTGTTTAAGGGCTTGATTTTAGATTTTTTTTAGTTTCACTTTGTAGTCTGCCTACCCTGGCAGAGGAAACTGGGAACCTTGGAACTTAGAGTTAAGAGACACTGTTACCATTAAGACACTTGTATTACTCAATTTCTGCCAAACTTGAGGCATTGCTTGTTAAGTGGCGAAATTCAAAGCTGCGCTTTGCCTTGTCACCAGAGCGAGTTAATGAAAATATTTCATCTCCTATAGTGAGAAGCAGTAGAGTAAATAGAGTATCTATAACATAACGCGTTTACTGTCACACTAAGTTCCCATGTTTCCTCTAAGCCATCCTGTCATGTGTCACGAATCTAAGAAAAAACAATAATGCAATGTTTTCCAATTTGAAAACAATAACCCCTAGCGGAGTATGCTAGCTTGCCATCGTAATTTCTTTGTATTTTACAACTTTTTATTATTTATTTATTGAGGAAAGGGATAATGAAGTGAAAATAGATAACATTATTATAAAAAGCTCTTATAAATATAACAATACAATTATTGTACGTAAGTACCTTTATTTTCTTTAAATGTTGTTATGCATATACTCGTACATATAATATTAATACAAATTTACTTTAGTTACCTTAAAACAAAAGATGGCTATTAAATCAATCAAGCCGCCACTATTGATTATTCTTTCACTAAACACAGTTTATTGCCGCCAAAGCGTAACACGAAACTTAAACACGTTTGATTTTGCCGCCATTTTACAAGGGTCAAAGCTAATTCGAGAGCGTACAGAGTAAGTAATAACAGATTGACTTTTTTTTATTGTTTTCTAAATTAGAAGTTTCATATATATATATATATATATATATATATATATATATATATATATATATATATATATATATATATATATATATATATATATATATATATATATATATATATATATATATATATATATATATATATATATATATATATATATATATATATATATATATTCATGGTTATTATTAAAAATAATAAATTTAATAATTTTTAAGAGAGGGCGAGATTAATCCGGTTGATTGTAGATTTGTAATAAAAAAATAAAAGTTGCCATAGTTGTTACTATGGTAACTTTTTTTTTTATTAAAAATGAACTGTAGCATACTTTGTATGGTACATAACTTATACTAAAAAAGCACAGCAAAAAAATATGATTATTATTTTATTAAATCTTAGTTTATAACATATTAGTTAACATTTTATAATTATCTCGTTCTCATACTTTCAACTAAAACAATTATCACTGTGCACAAGATATAATTAGACGTCTGTCGCGACTCAGGAGCACAAACGTGAACTGAACAAGCGAATGAAATATTAAATAAATATTTTCAAATGAAATAACGCGATAAAAAAGCAAATGCGTAGAGTTGAGTTTCTAATTGAGTTCCTTAACTAACAATATTTCAAATTCGCCGGAAACGGAACAAAATGTCTTAACAATAGATTCTCAGTTTCCCTCTGCCTCTCCTGTCACGTGCAGGATGTTATGTAAAGATGAAAAAGAAGACAATTATTATATCATTACATCTGCCTTACATATTCTTAAAATAATAAAAAAAACACCTTCACAAAATATACTCTATGTCACCTCAACTTTATTGTTTACAAAAAATACTTTTAAATAAAAAGACGCCATTACAAATAAAAATAGGAAATAGACCAATCAACGATCATTATTCTTCAGGACGCTACGCGTTGCACGCGCCTAAATACTTTTATTGATATTTTAATTTGATTATTGCAATTTAAAATATAGTAAATATAAATTTATAATATGGGTTTGAATAATTATAATTTATATGGAATTTCTTCTGAAACAGTGAGTATTACTACATATAGTTCATTTTTTTTACTTGCTTGTTTCTTTGAAAATATTTTGTTTAAATCGTACTTATTTAAGTTGCTAAATCAATTTTAAAAATCATTACGTGTTTATATTAAAGTTGGAAGTATTATTTTTGATATTTCTTATGTTTTAGTACTAATTTTATATTTGAGGGTATATTTAGAAAGTGTACATTGTTTTTTACATCGCACATAATTATTTATATGAATATTTTTGGCTATCGACCGAGTTTTAATTGGTTGTTTTCAACTTTTGGCCACAGAACGTGGGTTCAATTCCTTTTCATATCAAATATACTTCACGTCAAATATACTTACAATGTTAATTACGTGTTACAATTTTTTTCTTATTTATATATTTATTTATGTATTGAATACATTTGTTTTGCACTCTGTTAAGTAAATATTAAACTTTAATTATAACGATAATAATAAAAAAATACGTATGTACGCAATCAACGGGACAGTGTAGCATTGTCAAACTTTACATAGCTTAGTTTCAGCCGTTTGTACCAAATATAGCAGGGTAGGGAACCTGGGCACCTATTCTAAGATCACTTAGTTCCCATTAAGAAGACTCCCCTTCCCTTCAAAATTACGGCTGAAAGTGGAGAGTGGGTGCTCTCCACTTTCAGTCGTATTTTTGAGACACTGCGTGTTGAGAGTGTAAACTTAACGCCACGTTTTTCCTCGTTGACAGAATATTTTATATATTTACTCTATTTTTTAAGTGGGAATGTAGTATTTAACGTACATGACAATGTATTTTAACACTTGATACAACGTAAATGTATAAAAAATATTTATTTTTTTTTCAGGACAACTGGTCAGAATTTCGTACTAAGCTACTTAACCGTGATGACTCTGGCAGACGTAGGTCTTCTAGTTTCTCTAGTGGTAAGCGTATTTCACGTGTTTATATAATATATGAGGCCTATCGTGGCGCACCGGCACAAGCGTGTGACTGTAACCGATAGGTTATGGGTTCGATCCCCACTCGAGGAAATTAAATATTTAATATTTAATTTCAATATTTAATATTTTTATTTCTTCGCTCTGGTAACAAGGCAAAACGCGCTGCTGAGCTTCGCCACTTAACAGGCCTGCCTCAATGAATTCGGAGAAAAGTGGGAAACGAAAGTGGCACTCAGGGTCTTAACACAAGGTTCCTAAATTCCATCTGCCTACCCCACCAGGTACACACCACAGCGTGAAGCTGAGTCAGTGAGTGATACAATATATACACGCATTCCCATAATATCCCGCACTTTGAAGGGTAAGCATAGAATGGAAACTCAGTGTTAAGACACTCCGTGTATATTTGGTTAGACACTACTCCATTGTCTACCGAAGTTGAGGCATTGCGTTTTGGACGGCGGAGCTCAAGATAATAAGTAAATAGAAAGAATAAACAAAAATATTAAATACTAGCAGGACCGTGGCTTTGCCCGCATTTTTTCATCATTGAATTATCGTTTTTTTTTATTAACTTATCTCAATTACTTCCTTTTTCTAATAAAAATATTACTTTTTAAGACATGATCTTAGTACATTATCATTAGATACTAAAATTTCAGCTATATTAATTATAGACATACCTAGATATCTTAAAGTACCTAACACGCATGGGCAGACTCGACCGGATTATTACCACCCCCGGCATTTAAGATCGGCGTTAAGTAGTGGCTTCGGCCACTGCGTTTCGCATTAGTTAATGCCGGGCCCCGGTGCCCTTCCACCTTATAGACCGGCAACGCCTGTCGTGGCGCAGCGGCACAAGAGAGTGACTGTAACCGACAGGTTCTGGGTTCGATCCCCAGTCGAGGAAATGAAATATTTAATATTTTAAATTTAAATATTTAATGTTTCATTTCTTCGCTCTGGTAATACCTAACGCAAAGCGCGGCGTTGATTTCCGCCACTCAACACGCAATGCCTCAAATTCGGCGGAGAGTGGGGAACAGAAGTGGAACGGAGTGTCATAACACTAGGTTTCACTTTGCCTACCCTGCCTAGTGCGGGATACAGCGTGAAGCTGAAAAAAAAAGAAAAAAAAAAAGAAAAAACATAATGTTATCAGAATCCGAAAGTTATTGACATTAGGAAATAAAATAGGGTAATTCAAACGGGTGAAGCCGCTTGTATATACATAATAATTATCATTAAACTTGCAGTCCCAAAGACATGTTCTATAGACGATATAATGCAAGAGTTTCGACTTAACGGGTTAGACTCTCCATACGACCCTGATGAGGTGATACCACAAGTAAATAGAGATCGTAAGTACATTTAATTTTCAATTTTTCTTTTATTGTTTTTAATTTGAGCTTTACGCATGTATCCAGCATGTCTCAGGGCAGGCTGAGGGAACTTGGGAACCTAGTGTTAAGGCAAACCGTTTCGTTCTCCACTTTCCGCCGAATTTTAGGCTTTACGTGCTTAATTGCACTTTGCATTGTTATAAAAATGGAAGAAATAAAAATTGATATTTCTTCTAGTGGAGATCGAACTTACAACCTGTTGTATTAACAGCCGCACGCTTGTGCGCCTGCACTACTAAGGTCTCTAATGTTATTGATATTTGCTGTATTTAAATAATTATAATTTTATTTATATTTTATATAAATATCTGTAATTCAAAAGCCCTAATCGGCATGGGACCATCAAGTCACTATTTAAGGCAGACTTCATGGCCGGCGCCTGAAGCTACACCTTCCGTTCGATTACCGCGACTTACCACTGAGCTACTGGGATCTGTACAAGGTGAGGTCAAGTAATATTTTCTTTTCAGCGTCCCGCCGTATCGCTCACATGGCAGTGTAGGCAGAAGGAACTTGGGAACCTAGACTCAAGACACTCCACTTCCGGCACTATCTACCTTAAATATTTCATTTCATGAAACATTGAATATTTCATTTCCTCGAGCGGGGATCAAACCCACACCTGTCGCATACAGTTACAACCTTGCGCTCCTGCGACCACGCCTCCACAATGAATATTACAAATCGTCTTTTTTGATTAGAATATATGAACTGTATTTATTTTTTCACTTTAATGAGGTACTCTCGGCGTTAAGTTCCGCATATCACTCAAAGACTCATTTGAGAAATACGTGAAAAAATATTAGGTGTTTCAATACTGGAATTGCTCTACGTACTATTTTATAAAAAAACCTATTGGAAATGAACCCATTAATTACAGCACAAAGCTAAGTAGAGACAACGTAGTGTCGAGACACTCTGTTCTCTTCTTCCTGCCCAATTTTAAAAACCTTAACGGAAAATTATGGATGTTATACATTAGATTTGTCTGTCTGTGGCACCGTTGGTTCTGAATGAATGAAGTGATTTCAGTGTTTTGTTCATTAAGGTAGTTCTTAGCTATATTTTATTACTATTGTCATAGGATGGAGGATTTTCTTAATTTTTTTTTGTGATATTGCGTATTGACTGGTGGAACTCAACGCCGCCCTTTATTCTTTTACCATAGCAAGAATATTTTAAGTATTAAATATGTATTAAAACAATAATTTCCCCAAATGAGAATCGAACCTTTAGCTATCGCAGTAATAAACTGTACCACGGAATCACTACCTTTTTTAAATATACTCAGCTTCACGTTGTATCCCGCACATGGCAGGGTGGGCACTTGGGAACCTAGTTTTAAGACCCATTTCCTGCCGAAATTGAGGCATAGCGTGTTAAGTGGCGGAACTCGACGCCGCGTTTCGCCTTGCACCAGAGCGAAGAAATGAAAACATTAAATATTTAAATTGAATAAGTTATATTTATTTCAACCAGCCCCTACAAATACCTATCAAGATATAATCACAGAGCAACAGCTACGCGTACTCAGCTCTCTGCCCAACGACATTATCTATTCTCTGTTAAGAGGGCTGGAGCAAACACGCGGAGAGAAAAAAACGAAGATGGAGGTAATTAGTTAATTATTATTCTTTTTTCTTCTTAGCTGTGTCCCGCACATGGTAAGGTAGGAGGGAAGTTGGGAACCTTGTGTTGAGATACTGCGTTCCTTCTCCCACTTTTCCCTGAATTTGAGGCATTGCGTGTTAGTGGTCACTGAGCTCCTTGTTTGGAATAAAGGACATGGAGTGCAAGTTCTGCAAGAACAACGGCGAGCGCGCGTCGTACTACCGCTCGCACCGCCTGCGCGCGCGCGGCCGCCTCGCCTGCCCCGTGCTGCGCGCCTACCGCTGCCGGCGCTGCGGCGCGCACGGCGACCGCGCGCACACCATCAAGTACTGCCCGCTGGTCAGCGAGGACGGTGAGCCACGCCACGCTACACTGCACTACACTACACTACACTACACTAGACTACACTACACTACACTACACTACACTAGACTACACTAGACTACACTAGACTACACTAGACTACACTAGACTACACTAGACTAGACTAGACTAGACTAGACTAGACTAGACTAGACTAGACTAGACTAGACTAGACTAGACTACACTACACTAGACTAGACTAGACTACACTACACTAGACTGCACTGCACTACACTACACTGCACTGCACTGCACTGCACTACACTACAATTTTAATCACAATTCTCATTTAATTAAATATTAAAACCAAATTACATGGTCATATAAAAACACTAATATTAAGAGTTGTTTAACTCAGAACGTATGAAGTCAGCCGCCATGATGCGCAGTGTCCGCCTCGCGTCCGGGCGTCGGCGCTCGTACGGCGACTACGAAGGCGTCTCCGAGGAGGCGTACGCTACGGAATTAGACCCCATTTGGGAGGCTTTGGAAAAGAAACTCATGCTATAAGATAAGTATGGAAAATAATAATAAATAGATGATTAGATTAGAAAATGTTGATATCATTTTTTTTTATTAGTTTGAGTTTAACGCGTTCGCTATCGAGTACGTTAAGTTTAGTTGTAATTTGTATTGTAATTATATATATATATATATTTTGTATAGTTATCTTATTAGCTTGTTAGTGACGATGTTTTGATATTAAATAAATTTAAGTATTAAATGTTAACATTTTATTTGAGAATTCAGTTTCTTGATTTATTGTAATAAACAAAAAAAAATATTATATTAATTACAAGTTGGATTATTTGACAAAATTAAAGTTATAATTTTGTAAAAAAAATATATTTGTATATTCCTACAAAAATATATTTAAATTAACATCGTACGTAAACATCGTCACTACAGAGTATATTTTTTTAATGTGATTTTTATGATTATTACCAAATGACGCCATTTTGTAAAACGCTCTTTTATATGCTAATACAAATTATAAATTTAAATAATAAGACTTATAGTAAATAGATTAAAGTTCTATAATTATTTACAAGATGGCGGCACTAGTTACGGTTTCTTGATTCTAATATGATAAATATGCGACAGATGGCGATAGCACATTAAATATATATCTTTTAATAAATCGACTCAGTATTGTTTTTTCATATTGACAGATATTTAAATCAAGAATCATATATATTGTTTTATTATATTATTATATATGGCAACTTTTTTTGGAAAAGTGAGCCTTTTTTATGTTTTACAATCAAAGAAGTCTTTGATAATGTTTGACGCTCTATACAAAATGTTAAACTTCTGTAATCAATTTAATAAAACTGAATTAAATAAAATTTATTTATACATTTTAAGATTCAATTTTGTATAATTGATGTCTAAAATGAATAAATGAAAATGACTAATTAACTGAAACTAAAGCCAGTAATAAAATTGAAATTAACAAAATTTATTGATAATGTTGAACTCATTATCACTTAATTTGCAAAATTTCAATAAAATTAGATTAAATTCTACCAACAATAGAATAATTCAGAATAAGTAAGAAAATTAAATAGTTTAACTTTAAGTACTTTTTAAATACTTGAACTTTTAAATAAAAAAAATAGTTATTGATTTTTTAAAGAAAATAAAAAAAATACAATTAATTATTATTTTATATTATTATAATAATTCTTTGTATAGAAAATATTTTTTCACCAAAATCAATGCAGGCGTTTGATTGTATAATAAAAAATAATAACATAACTTTAAAAAAAAAAAAAGTTTTATATTTAATAATTGAACTTTGAAATAATTTTGAAATCAACCATTTTTTTTGTTATTACTTATAATAACTAATAGTATTACTATTATTTTATTATTTTGATTGTTTTTTTTTTATTTTGACATTTATTGGTGTTGGTGTTCTTTTGGGTTCAATAAAAATTGTTTTTAAAAATGTGATTTATTTTCTAGTTTTCTTCCGTCTTCTTACTTTTTAATTTATTTGTTCTTTTTCCTTATATCCTTATAGCGAGGAACAGAACAAAGTGTTCTAACACTAGGTTCTCAGGTTCTCCCCCTGACTGCTCCCTGCCCGCCATGTGCGGGATACAGCGTAAGCTGAAAAAAAACCTTAATTTGACATAACATAATAGAGTTTATTTCTCTTTTTTTTTTTTCAATATGTAATTTGTTATGATATACAAGTACTATGTTATATCTGCGATTCTATCTCTCGCACTTGGCCTGAAAATGAAAAAAAAAAGAAAAATTTTTCATTCTCAGGCCAGGCGAAGGCTTCAAGTTAAAAGGAATTGAACCGCACACCCGTCACATGGGCAGGCTCTCAATACAAATAAAAAAAAAATATGAATAGCCCAAATTCACTTGAACTCAGTCCAAATTACAAAGTCATTGATAACGGCATTTTCAAGTTATTTCAAGAGTGAGCAATTAACTTTATACAATAATAATAGTAAAAGCGGAGAAGTCGGTCACTGTTGGTGAACACTGAACTGAATATTAGTCAAGTAGTAATGAGAACGATGACATATTGTCATGTCATAGTCAAATTTGGCCTTTTTGGCTTCACGCTGTATCCAGGGCATCTGGAAGCCTAATGTTAAAACACTCAGTTCCCCCACTTTCCACTTAATTTAAGTGGTATACAGTGGCGCAACTCAACGCCGCATTTTTCCCGTTACGCCAATGAGGATATGCAAGTATAATGCTGTTTCTATATTTAAAATGATAGGAAAGTAAATTTCTTTTTACTATCATAATATTTTTTCTTGCTATAACGGTTAATGAATTTTATCAATGGACAAATAATATATATGAGGCCTGTCGTGGCGCAGCGGCACAAGAGTGTGACTGTAACCGACAGGTTCTGGGTTCGATCCCCAGTCGAGGAAATGAAATATTTAATATTTTCAATTCAAATATTTTTAATGTTTCATTTCTTCGCTCTGGTAATAAGGCAAAAGCGCGGCGTTGAGTTCCGCCACTCAACACGCAATGCCTCAAATTCGGCGGAAAGTAGGTAACGGAAGTGGAACGGAGTGTCATAACACTAGGTTTCACTTCCGTTCCCTCTGCCTACCCTGCCTAGTGCGGGATACAGCGTGAAGCTGAGAGAGAAACAAATAATATATTATTATTTTTTCATGAAAAGCTAACTGTCAACATTTCACAAAATCAGGAAGAAACCTCTTTTTTACAATTATGATTATTAAATTAACTAGAGTTGTTTTTTGTTAAAAAATTTTTTTGTTTGTTTAAACAAACTTTTTTTCTTTTTTAAAGTTGGCTTATAAAAGTTCTTAGATTTAGAACTTTATTTGTAATGTTAATAGAATATAATTTGCTTTATCAGTATTTAGTTTACGATAGAATTTTGGTAGTATAATTTTTTGTAGTCCGAGAGACGATTGTTCATATTATTTATTATAAGTAAATTTGCAACACTAATATACAAAGAAATTTAATGTCTTTTTTTCAAATTCACATTTTTTCTTTATCTTCAGGGATAAATAAAGTTTTTCTATTTCAACTTATGGTAGAATAGACCGCAGAAATTAAGTCTTGAAAATTTTATTATTCGCGTATTGCACAATTTCTTATATATTTCTTGTTTCAACGCGTAATACAACGCCATATTACGTCTTCTTATCAAAAAGACACAATAAAAATACATTTCTCCAAGTTGGAATTCATCCCACAGTCAGTTTTTTTATATATTAACTCTGAACGCCACGACAGCATTCCGTTGACCACTTATACTTCGATATTAAATAATTAATTACAGTGGTAAACTTATTTTTAATCTAAAAAAATCTTGCATATTTCGGGCTAATTGTTTATTACAAGGAAGCTGCTTTAAGCGGGATGCTGATTATTAGCGCTGTATTATTGTATCTCTTTTTTCAACTTCACCCTGTATCTCGCACATGGCAGGGTAAGCAAAGGTAATTTAGAAATCTAGTATTAAAAGACTCCGTTCCATTCGAAAGTGGGAAGTGTAACGGAGTGTCTTAACACTAGGCTCCTAAGTTTCCTATGTCTACCCTACCATGCGTTTGATACAGCGTGACACTAAAAAAAAATTTACAATAATATTACGTTTAGTTTTTGTTTTAAAATAACTATTAATCAACATAACCAAAATCACAGCCACTTCTTAGACTATAAACTTAGCGTTGAATGAAAGTATTCTCCAAAATATCTGTGCCACAATCCGGTTGATTACGGTATGTGGCACAGTGAAGTGGGTCTTGAGGTCACGGAGGGTGGGGATTCGATTAATATTGATAATATATTAATTTAAACTTTATTGGGATACAGCTTGAAGTTAAGACAAAATATTTTTTAAAAATATTTTAAAATCCGATTTTATTACTACTCTTATATAAAAAAAAACAATTATTTAGAGCGAACCTAGCATTGAAAATCTAGTTCTTTAACTTAGCTTCACGCAGTATCCCGCTCATGGTAGGGTAGGCTGAGGGAACTTGGGAACCTAACTTTAAGACACTCCGTTCCACTTCTGATTCCTACTTCGCGCCGAATTTGAAGCAATGAAAACATTAAATACTTTAATTGAAAATATTAAATATTTCATTTCTTCGAGTGGGAATTGAACCCACAACCTATCGGTTACAGTCACACGCTTGTGCCGCTGTGCTACGACATGCTAGTTCTCTAGTTCTCTTTATCTTCCTATTACAGTGAAGAAATGCAAATAATTTATTTCTCTGAATTTGAAACGAACCCATGTAAATTGTCTTCTCTTCTTAAATAGACGCTCGCGCTATACCTTGACGGTCTAAATTTATATATTTCGATATTTATACCCCTGATAAAATTACTTGTATAATTTGATCTATTTAGCTATCTATGGCATCGTAGCTGAACCGATTTTACTACGGATTTCTCTTAGTTTAATATTTTTTTGATATAGCCATAAGCAATACACAATGTATCCGTCGTGTGTGTTTGTGTGTGTGTGTGTGTGTGTGTGTGTGTGTTTGTGTATGTTTTTTGTGTGCACATGTGTGCTTAAAATTATTAAATATAAGTATGTGTATATAATAAATAATATCTAATACTAATAAAGGTATCCTTGAAAATTCTACGACACTCATATATGTATATCCAGGTCACTAAACAATAAAATAATCCCACTCGTTTCATTAATTTACATAGCAAAGTAGACGAGGTGTAGGCAAAAATGGGACGTGTAGGCCTCAGTGTTAGCACATTATAATAGGCTTTGTGAATACTGACAGAATACGTAACTGCTCGTTTGTATCAAGGCAAAGCGCGGCGTTGTGTTCCGTCATTCATTACGCAATATCTCCATATCCATTTGGTGGGAATCATCCTAGGTTCCCAAGTTTCCTCTGCTTGCTCTACTACGTGCGTAAACAAACACAATCTAAATACCATCCATTATAAATTAAATACATTCGTTAAATCAATAGAAGCATCGCCTACGTATTTCAAACTGTACCGTACATTTATATGTCTGAAATTGACCCATATCTTGTACTGGTTTGTTTCTAGCTTGAAAGCTTATACTATATTAATTATGTTTTACTCTGTTATGGTACAGGGTTCAAATTTAGAGAAATATTATATTTATAATATATACATATATCATCGCTCTGGTGCCAAGTCAAAGCGCGGCGTTCAGATCCGTTATCCAACACACAATGTCTCTACAATACCGCGGAAAGTCGGAAAGTGGGAAATAGATTTGTCTTATTGAGAACAGAGTGTCTTAAGACAAGGTTCCCAGGTTCCCTCTGCCTCTGTTCACCAATTTACCTACAGTTATTCCAAAATACAAGCAAACTGATGTAATTTTTATCCAAAGATACATTCTATAACAATTTAGTTCGTATAACACCTTATGTAGTTATAAATGGTACGTCAAAGAGAAACGTTGACCTTGTTTCTTGACCCACTGCCGACGTCGCCGCCGAGCACCACGGCACACTAACTCCATGTATTAGCTCGTAGCTATTGGTATAACATTCGATTCTTTTAAAATTATATTACTTTTCAAATAGGTGATTTAGATGTTTTGTAGATTTTTGGGTTCCCGCTACATCCCCTAAATATAATAGTAGGCAGAGAAACCTGAAGAACTTAGTGTTAAGATACGTTGCTCACTTTCAGTGAAATTTTTGAGGCACTGTGCGTGGAGTAGCGTAACTCAACGCCGCGCTTTGCTCTGTTTCTAGAGTGAATTAATGCAAAAATATTAAAATTTATTATGCTTAAAGCCACACGCTTCTGCGTCACTACTGATTCTGAATTTTTTCTCAAAGTTATATTTTTTTAGGTTTATTGATACTATATTATAACTGTAGAAAAATTTACATAAAGCTGTTGTTACTCAACCTAACCTCACCTAACATTTTACATTTATCAGAAAAGGAAGCCGTACTGGTTTCTTCGGGACGATTGTACGTTCGATTCCCGAAATCGTACAAAGCGCCGCGTTAAGTACCGCCTCTTAACACGCTATATCTGGAATATTTTATGGCAAACAAGTTCCAAATAAATAAAATATATGTCAAAATGTCCAAAAAGATAAAACAATCACCTGCCAAAGCACTCTTACTATAGAAGATTTAAAATAATGTAAATAAATAGCGGTAACGTTGTAATGCGTAGCGGTTTTTGAAGAAAAAACAAGCGCAAGACTATAAACTTTGTACGTGATTCAAATTTTTACTTCTGTATATATTTGTCGTGTTTCTACGTTCGTTGGCATATTGTTAATATATTTTGAAGGCTTTTATTTTATCACCTTCACACTGTATCCCGCAAATGGCAGGGTAAGCTGAGGGAACTTGGGAATGTAGTGTTAAGACACTCCGTTTCCCAAAATCGAAATCAAAATATTCTTTATTCAATTAGGCCATTTAAGCACTTTTGAATCGTCAAGTTACATAGAAGTGTCAGTCCTTACAGGAAGCTACCACCGGCTCGGAAGGCGGGTCTGCTGAGAAGAGCCGGCAAGAAACTCAACAGTTGCTCTTTTCAAAATATCAATTTAAGTAAATATATAACATAGCTTCCTGAGTGAGTACCAACAGCATTTAATCCCACGCACTCTTATCATTGTAGTATTCTTGAATAGAATAATATGCTTTGCCTAACAATATATTTTTAACATTCATTTTAAATTTTTACTTTTTACTTGTGGAATTTTATTATACATACGTGTACCATGTCCCATAAAAGATTTACTAACGTTTTGAAGACGAAACCTAGGAGTGCTGCTAATTTAAGATATTGTGTGTTGATCGGCGGGATTTAACGCCTCACTTTGCCTTGTTACCAGAGCGGAAAAATGAAAATATTAAATATTTCTCTTCTTCGAGTGGGGATAGTGCCTTAACTTGTCGCATTTACAGTCACATGCTTTACCAAAAATAATAAAATAATTTATTCCCCCAAGTGGAACCGAACCGGCAACCGTTGCGTTAACAAACAGACACTACGCCACTGTGCCACGACGGAATTACTCAAAAATATATATGAATAAAGCTATAAAAAAAACAAAGTATAACTTTACGTTCTTTCTTTTAGATGTCAATAAAAAAAACGCTACATAATAAAAAGAAAAGTATTTGGATTTCGGCCTCCACTTTTGTCACTTTGTAGAGTCCAAATCACTTTATTATAACAGTAAGTCGGTCGGTACATTTGCAATTCATTTTATTTGATCTACAGTTTCTTATGACATACTCGTTATTTGAATATTGAAGCTTTTCTTTATATGCATATACATTAAATTGAAGTGTCTGTCTGTGATTTACAAATAATAATGTATTTTTAAGTGCGTATTGTTATTTAATTTCATTTCTTCGTCCTGGTAACTTAGCAAAAACTTAATTAGCTTCACGTTGTATCCCGCACATGACAGGTTAAACAGAGGGAACTTGGGAACCTAGTGTTAAGACACTCCGTTCCACTTCTTCGAATTTGCGGCATTGCGAGTTGAGTGGTGGAAATCAACGCCGCGTTTTGCCATGTACTAGAGCGAAGAAATGAAAACATTATATATTTTAATTTAATGTTTTAAATTTTATAATTATTTTCTTATTTTTTTATAAGATTAAAAGAGAAAGTAAATCATACATTTTAAAAATTCAGAAGTAACATAAATGTCTTAATCGTATCTTTTTTTAATGTGGGAATTCCATTATCATAACAATATGTACATATATGGGTGCTTATGCTCTTTTACCAGCCAAAACAACAAAGATTTGTAAATTTCACATTTTGAAAGCCCAAGGCAGCCATGACAACAGGTTCAGTGGATTATAATGGTTGCCTAGCTTCACGCTGTATTTCGCACATAGCAGTGGTAGGTACAGGGAACCTGGGAACCTAATGTTAAGATACTCCGTTCTTATTAAGATACTCCGTTCTTATTAAGATACTTCCGTCCTTCATTTTCTGCCGAATTCTGGAGACACTGAAAGTTGAGTGGCGGAACGGAATGCCGCGCTTTACATCGATACTAAAACGAGGAAATTAAATATTAAATATTTATTTCATTTCCTTTTCCTTGAAAAGCCAAACCTTACACGTATGTGTTAAGCTTCATCTGAACGGTTAAAGCAGCTTAGAAACTTAGACTAGCTTGCTAACTGGCTTCCCTCAAGGCAATGGATCCCGATCCTTGAGGCAAAGCGCGGCGTTGGGTTCCGCGACTCAACACACAATGCCATAAATTCGGCTGAAAGTAGGAAACGGAAGTGGAAAGGAGTGTCTTAACACTAGATTCCCAAGTTTCCTCTGCCTACCCTGCCATGTGCGGGATGCAGCGTGAAGCTGAGTATTTCCTTGAGTGGATATCCTGTTTATTGAGTACTACACTTACCCTGTATTACATTGCTTTAATTGTTCGGATAGCTAGTCCGATTTCACCTGTCGTGGCCCAGGGGAACAACGTGCGAATTCAAACGCTAAAAGTTGTGAGTTTGATCCCAACCGAGAAATTGAAATTATTAATATTTTCAATTAAAATTTTTAATGTTTTCATGTTTTCGCTCTGCTAACAAAAAGCATAGCGCGGTGTTGAATTCCGCCAGTCAACACGCAATGCCTCAAATTTGGCGGAAAGTGGGGAACGGAACGGAGTGTCCTAACATTAGGTCCCTAAATTCTCTCTGCTTGCCATGTGCGGGATAGAGCGTGAAGCTGAGTAAGCGAGTTGTAAAAAAATTATTCATTCACGCCAGTGCAACTGTCCCATGCTTATACGATAAGATCCTTTCCTATTCGGAGAACTTTAATATTTTTATTATGGCCAAATAAATTGCAAAGTTGAACTCCGTTACTTAACCTAATGAGTCAAGTAGATAGAGCATATGCTGCCTACTCCGTTACATGCAGGATAAAAAGTGAACACATAACAAGGGCAGGATAGGCAGAAGAAATCTAGTGTTAAAACACTCCGTTTTCCAATTTCCACCAAAATTACCAAACGATGAGAGTTTGAAACTCAATATTGAGCTTTACCACGTTACTAGAAGAATAATTAATACTTAACTCCAATTGGGAATCGAACGTATAACCATCGTATTTACAGTCACACTCATGGGCCAATAAAAATAAGTGCAATAATAATTCAAAAACATTGTATCCGCTGTCAAGACATCTTTCACCCCTTTTTTTATAATTTATTTACTTTATAAAATTTCAAAGGTGCAAAAGCTCCAGTTACATACACACCATTCGTTGTGTATTCAACAAAGTAATTACTGTCACATGAAATGTTCGGTGAAGGTATTTTAGTGTAGCTTCGGGAACAGGTGAGTTACTTCTATAATCGTATGTCAGGGAAAGGTCATGGTTGGTGAAATAATTAAACTAATTAATTTAATTTATTATTAAAGTATAGGAAACATCTTAAGCTTGCACCAATTATGTGATGATAATATATCAACAATAGGGCACAAGTGTTTAAATGCAGGTTGTCGGTTCGATTCCCACTAGAGGTTATGGAATATTTAATATTTTTATACTAACAGTTTAGTAAAAAGGAGCACGCTTCGAGAATTCGGTGGAAAAGTAGGGAACCTAAGCGTCTTAGTGAGACCGGAGTATCTCAATACTAGGTTCCCAAGTTCCCCCTGTCTACACTGCTATGATACAAGCTAAAAAAAGAAACAGATTTTTCCTGCTTATGTTAGTCACAGTATAATTTCTCTTAACATTAACATTCTATACGAACATATCGATTCTAAAATCTAGACTTGTCAGGCACGCGCCGGCGCGTACGTGAATGTCCTTAAATAGCACCGTAGATCCTGAACAAACGTTTTATTGAACTATATAATTAAAAAGAAAAAAGACTTTTATTAATTATAGAAATAAAAAAAAAACAGCTTCACCTTCCCTTAGTGTGCCATGCCATATGGGCACATGACATGGTACACTAAGGGAAGCTAAAAGTGTTGAGACATTCCGTTCCCTAGATTCCGTCTAATTATTGAGACATTGCATCATGAATGGCGGAAGGTAAAAAAAATGTTCAACCGCGTATATTTTGATGTGAGGCCTGTCGTGGCGCAGCGGCACAAGAGTGTGACTGTAACCGACAGGTTCTGGGTTCGATCCCCAGTCGAGGAAATGAAATATTTAATATTTTCAATTTAAATATTTAATGTTTCATTTCTTCGCTCTGGTAATAAGGCAAAGCGCGGCGTTGAGTTCCGCCACTCAATACGCAATGCCTCAAATTCGGCGGAAAGTGGGGAACGGAAGTGGAACGGAGTGTCATAACACTAGGTTTCACTTCCGTTCCCTCTGCCTACCCTGCCTAGTGCGGGATACAGCGTGAAGCTGAGAGAGAGTATATTTTGATTTTCTAAAATCAATGTTTAAAGTAGTAACTGAAACGTCGGATTTGGTAAAATATAAACACGTACTAACACGGTTAAAATATATTTTTTTTAATTTTGTATAGAGTACTGTAGATATTTTTTTTATTTATGGATAAGTGATCACCGCCGCCCAAGGCCTCGTGTAGCTCCAGAGGAGCTACAAGAGCGTTGCCCGTCTTTAAGGTGGATGGGCACCGGGTCCCGGCATTAACCAATGCGAAACGCAGTGGCCGAAGCCACTACTTAACGTCGGTTTTAAATGCTGGGGGTGGTAATGGACCAGTCGAGTCTGCCAATGCGTGTTGCCATTTCTGACAACGTGACTCTCCCACACGTACTTTAGTCGCCTCTTACAACACCATCAGTACCAGGGTGATCCTATTCTAAGCCGGAATCACACGGCCGATAATTAATTTATAAGTTTTACCAGAGCGAGAACTTGCATCTCTTGAGTACCGCCCAAAGCCGTTCATAGGTTAATATAGTGTTTTTCTTTCCTACGACTGGAGCATCACTTGAAATACGTAAAAAAATTGTGACTAAATGACTCAATTCTCTGTCTTTTTGAGTATAAAGCTACATATCTATAGTGGGAGGCCCTGGTCCGGTTTCGATACCTTTTTACCTTATAAATTTCAGCACAACAGTTATTATGACCGCCGTATTTGGGATGTCGCGGAAAACAATATTCTTAACTTAACGCCTTTACAAAATCTCAATTCTTTACAACATATATTTAATATTAAACAATATTAAGTATTGTTTTTGGATTTTTGTCGTTACGATATACTTGGAGAATGCTGCGTGTTTTTTAAGGCGCGGCGTTGAGTTTCACCACTCAAGTTGATTGTAGGAACTCAACGCCGCATTCATAAGAATAATGTAGGTAAATCATTATCCCCAGTGAATATCGAATCTACGAAAATAGCATTGATATTAATATGCTTTATTGTTGCTTCTTTGCTCCTAGATGGCTTAAATATTCTTATTTAAAATGATCGCTTAAATATACTTCCTTTAAAATCTGTAAAAAGTCACTTAGACTTATAAAAGTCTCCTTATGACTAAAACAAGCTCATTAAAGGTACGAAATGTAGAAGGAAAAATATATAAAAAAAACATAACGTGACGTGAGTTGTGGATATTTTTTTTATTTCGGGAAATCGTCCTTTATTTCCTCGCTCTTACTATAATATAAAGACCAGCGTTGAGTTTCACACTCAACACACAATGTTAATCTACGAAACGGGTGTCTTGAAACCAGGTTCTCTGGCGCGATACATTGTAGGTCTAAAAAGAAACAAAAACATTTAACAAATGTAGGGCATATCGGCAGACATTGTAAATAAATACCGTGATTAGTTTAATATCATCCGGCCATCGCGGCCTAAAGCTTCTACGAGCGTGTAGACACTAACTAATACCGACATGCTGAAATAGGGCTGTCTACAAAAAAATATATATGAAAATAACGTAAGATTTTGTTTGGGGTGGATGGATTTTTTATTGAATTGGTTTGTTGTTCATTTCTGTCTGTGTGATTATTTGTCTGTCAATACAATTCTTGTAAGGAAGTATTATATTACATATAGATGCCAATTTAAGATTATTAATTTTTATAAGTATGATTTCTCACTGACCTATTAATATGAAATTGATATTGAACCCTTGGTGCGTGAATCCAGCTCGTACTTGACTGTTTGGACCACTTATGATGTTAAGCGTTAAATACGCTCTACTATCATATAGATACATATTTTAACCTAATAACATAACTCAAAATTGAAGATAAAAATTTCCTAAGTAAGCACATACAAGGTCTTCATTCAAAATGCTTGGTTTCTCTCTCTCAGCTTCACGTTGTATCCCGCACGAGGCAGGGTAGGCAGAGGGAACACGGGAACCTACGCGCTTTACCTTATTACCAGAGCGAAGAAATGAAACATTAAATATTTAAATTGAAAATATTAAATATTTCATTTCCTCGACTGGGGATTGAACCCAGAACCTGTCGGTTACAGTCACACTCTTGTGCCGCTGCGCCACGACAGGCCTCAAAATGCTTGGTCAGTATTTAATTATGTTTTTATCAATCTATACTCCATTGTATACAGAAGGTAAAAGGAAATATATATAATCTTGAGGCTTGTCGTGGAGGATGATTCACTGGAGGAAATGAAAATATTTAAAATTTTCATTTCTTCGCTTTGGCAACACTCAGCAATTCAGTGGGAAATGGGGATCTTGAATGTCTTACTTAAAACACAGTGTCTTAACAATAGATTTACTTTGCCTACTCCAGTATCTAAAATGAAGTTGATTTTAAAATTCTATATATGACAGCCCTACCGTCTAAACAAGTCGATCCAGTCTAACTCGTATCACATATATTCAGTTTCCATTCTATATTGAGGATGGGCAAGTGATTTAGAATTGCTTTATGTCGGAAAAGTATATTTTATACCTAGAAAAGACTTAAAATACACGTAATTAATATATTTTCTATGGCAAATTTTCAATTGTATTCTTGAATATCTTTAGCCTTTGATTTTTTTTCCATTTTCTCATCTTCACGCTGTATTCCACATATGGCAGGGTAGGCAGAGCTAACTTGGGAACTTACAATTAAGACACTCCGTTCCACTTCCGTTTCCCCACTTTCCGGCGATTGATTGATTTAAGGCATTGCGTGTTGAGTGGTGGAACTCGCCGCGCCGCGCTTTTCATTGTTACCAGAGCAAAAAAAAAAAAAAAATATTTCATTTAATTAATTTAAAATTATTAAATTCCCTCCATTGTGATTTGACGCACAGGCTGTGCCATGACAGGCCTCATTTTGACTTTTTTTGCTCTGACATGGCAAGGCAAGATGTTGGATTCGGCTAACAAAAACGTAATACCTTAATTTCTTGCATACCGTCTTTAAAAAGAAAATTTTTAATACTAAGTACTACAACATTTCTTATTTCATCTAATATTCATATCGTATATCTTTAAGTACTTTTTTAATTGAAAAGACAACGCAAACGAACGTACGGGTCACCTGATGGTGAGTGATCACCGCCGCCCGCGACCCCGTGTAACACCAGTGGAGCTACAGGTGCGTTGCCGGCCGCCAAGTTGGATATTGGCATGTTTGTTGAAGATATCTACAGAGATGTGTGTAAGCCATTCCACAGATGTGTGGCGCCTGGAAAAAAACCAGTAGTGGAGTGCATATCCAGATGGTGAATATGGTATATCAGCTTGTGACATACTCATTTCTTAGCCTCTGATATATTTTAGCGTGGGATAAATTTGACCTGTCTGTATTTCTGTTTGTTTAAACGCCTTGATTTAGGTTCGGTCTCTTTCAATTGAAAGTATGTTTAATAAAAATTAGATTATCAGATTGAGAGCTTCAAGCACTTTGCCAAGATGAGAAATTGATTTTTAAATCGAGAATGTTTAAATAAATTGTATTTTATATCCTTGTTTATTCCTTTGTATTCATATGTTTTAGTTGTAATAGTTTTAAAAATATATATTTGCAGATTATTTTTGTATGATTTAGTGCGAAAATTGAGCAGCAATTTTAATTTTCTTTCAACACTTGTTTGCTTGCTAAGTTTGTATGAAATTATTATATTTATGATGAAATAACTAACGTAAGTCTTTCTCTATGATCTTTCTATATGTATATAATATATATCATTCTTTTGTTAAAAGTAATCTCAAAATTAAAAATTATTATTATTTTACACAATCTACAAATAGATGATGTCATTTGAAGTCTTTTCCGCCAAATTGAGTGGCGGAACTCAAAGTTGCGATTTGCCTTATTACCAGAGCAAATGAAAATATTAAATAATTTATTTCCTCGACTGGATATCGAACTCACAACCGGTCGCGTTGACAGTCACGCGCTTGTGCCACTGCGCCACGACAGGCCTCGCATACTTTTCTCTAGCACCATCCTTCTTTACCAGTTGAATCAAACTTCAAAAATGGAAATGAACCAGCAACCACCGATTCTCAATAATATTTATTACAAGGATGACCAAGAATAAAACCAGTTCAACATATTTAAAATGTTAACAGTTACTCGCGAAAATTCAGCAAACACAATAACTAAGTGTGTCAGTGGCGAGAGCGAATGCGGGTACAGTTAGACTTTTACTTTTCTAGCCCCCACCAGTATGAAACGCGTGGCGGTAATGCCTTACTCTACATCGTTTTATGTTTATTTGGCGTGTTTTTTTTTAAGTTTCACGCTCTATCCCGCATTTGGAAATATAGGTAGAGCGAACGAAAAACAAGTGTTAAAATTCTTTATGAATCCTGAACCCTGTCGGCCTATCGTGGTGCAGCGGCAAAAGCGTTTGACTGTAAACGACAGGTGGTGGGTTCGAACCTCACTCGAGGAAATGAAATATTAAATATATATTTCTTTTAAATTAAATATTAAATATTTATTATTTTTATTTTTTCGCTCCGGTTACAAGGCGTGTTGAGTGGCAACACGCAATGCCTCAAATTCTGCGGAAAGTGGGGAATGAAATTGGAACGGAGTGTCTTAACACTAGGTTCTCAAGCTCCCTTTGCCAACCCTGCCGTGTGCGGGATACAGCGTGAAGCTGATTGGAATCCCGAACCCACAACTAATGCGCTTGCAATCAGTCGCTGAGTCGCTCTCTACAAAGGATAAGGAAATGTCTTACTAAACTTAAAAAATTCTGATTTGGGGAAAAAAAACAACATATATCGTTTCATGCGCCAGTTCTTGTTAGATCTTAGGCTGATAAAATTTATAACTTCTTATTTTGAATTAAATATTGAAATTTGAACCTGTGCCTATTAGTGCTCTACATCACTTTTTTTTTTTAATAATTCGTGTTTTTCTTAGCTTCCCACTCTATGCCTTTCTATATACGAAAGGAAGGCAGAGAGAAATTAGTGTTAAGACACTCCGCTCCTGTAATAGAAACAAGAAAATGAAAATAAACACAAAGCAACCAACATTTGTCACGCTTGCAATTAGTTGCTGTGCCGCTCACCACGGCGGCATCAATACGGTGTCTGTCACGTTATATATTTGTATTGAAATGCTAAATTTTTATAGATCTGTTTTTAATCTGGTCATGGATTGATTCTCATTCCGGAAACTAATGTGGGGCAATAATTTATTTTGTTCTTATATCTAGTAACAAACTACGTACGTACGTACGTTTTTTTTTTATGGAAAAGACGGCAAACGAGCGTACGGGTCACCTGATGGTAAGTGCTCACCGTCGCCCACGGCCCCGTGTAACTCCAGAAGAGCTACGGGAGCGTTGCCGTCTTTTTAGGTGTATGGGCACCGGGGCCCGGCATTACCTAATGCGAAACGCAGTGGCCAAAGCCACTACTTAACGCCGGTCTTAAATACCGGGGGTGGTAACAATCCGGTCGAGCCTGCCCATGCGTGTTGCCATTACTAGCAACGTGACTCTACCACACGCACTTTAGTCGCCTCTTACGACACCATCAGTACCAGGGTGATCCTATTCTAAGCCGGGATCACACGGCAAAAAACGTACGTACGTATGTAGTACGTTAAGTTTTTCGAATCAATGCATATTGATTAGATGAAACGTTGGTAACGTAGTGACTAACCACTAGGTTTCCTCTGCCTACCCTGTCAAATGCGGTATACAGAGTAAATATATATAACCATCCACTTCCCTTCAAGACATTTTCGTTCCTCACTGTACTATGACGAATTTGAGGCAATACGTGTTAAATGGCGAAACTCGTCGTGGCAGGTATCCCGCACGAGGCATGGTAGGCACAGGGAACCCGGGAACCTAGTGCTAAGACACTCCGTTCCACATCCGTTTCCCACTTTACACGAACTTGAGGCATTGCGTGTTGAGTGGCGGAACTCAACGCCGCGATTTGCGAAAAATTAAACATTAAATATTTAATATTTCATCTCCTCGACTGGGGATCGAACCCAGAACCTGTCGGTTACAGTCACACGCTTGTGCCGCTGCGCTACGACAGGCCTCAAATAGCGTAACTTATTTTATTGTACTCATTAAACTTTTTTATTTATCGGCTGATTTAATTTTGTGGAAAGTTTGCCAAAATGCAGTAGTGATAACTGCACACGTATTTGGTTAGCCATTTCTGAGACTAAGCATACAAACGCACAAACAGATAAATTTAAAAATTACTATTTTGGGCCATTAATAAATATATCCTTAATTATTTTTTAATATATCTTCCATGTACAGACAATGATGCAGTTACATATTTATTAATAGATTAGGTTTGTCAATGTACTTAGGTAATGTTTGGGCTCCGTACCTTAATGAAAAAACGGAGCCCTCTTTATAAGATCACTTTGCTGCCCGAGTATATGTCTGTCTAGACCATTTTTCTAAAAAATATGTGATGGATATCGAGAATGGATATCTGGAATTAGTATAAAAAAAACTTACTATTTTCCTTTCGTCTCTAGCAGCTGAAATCTAAAGGCACTTTATCTCGCTTTTACTGAGGAAGGAAGGAAGAAGTAAGGAAATTAAAAATATTGACTATTTCATTTCCTCTAGTGGGTTCATCCAACATATCGCATTTTTTTATGGACAAGATACGGTTACGGGTCACCTGATGGTGAGTTATCACCGTCGCCCACGGCCAGCGTTGACGGCTTTTAAGGTGGATGGGACCCGGTATTACGAATTCTAAGCGGGAATCACACAGCAAGTAATTTACAGTCGCATGCTTGTGTCTCTCAGCCACGTCTATCCAACGATAAAAATTAAGAAATAATCAATGAAATGAAATGAAAACGAAAAATTTGAAAAATTTAAAACTGAAATTGGTACGGAACCATTACTGGACAATTACGACTCACAACTGACCGGTTGATGAAAAATACTTGGCTTATAAAATAACTTTGTTTTTTTTAAATAAGTAACAACAGTAGGATATTAGTATTTTGGTTTTATATCAACAGAGAAATACTTTTTATTTAATATTAGTGGCATCCACGGCTTTCCTTTAATCTGTGTATTTAATAGCATAAAATTTTTAAATATCATATTAATAACTATAACAGTTATTTTGAAATAACTGGTATACTAATTTTATAAACAGGAAGAAGGAACCTTAAATCACTTATTGATTAATACTCTGTGAAAATATAAGGAAAACCCTTTTTTGTATAGTCTATATATCGAGTAATGCTCTGTGCTTCAAAGGACTTAACCTTACCGTGGATTTGCATATTTGATATTAATTTGAACTTGATATCTCCATGCAATTCTAGGTCTCGATAAGTTTTGACAGATGGACATCAAAGTTATCCTTTAAAGGTTCTGTTTTTACGTTATTATTTATACAATTTTAAAATGATACAAAATATTTTTTAATACAGTAAACATTCTTGCAAACACACATCATCAAAAAAAAATATTGATTAATTCATAGTAAATATTTTTGTTAATATTATTTTTCTTAAACAACAATATGTTTATGAATGTAACAAATTAAAATTGTCGTCATTTTGAAAACTGATCAATGGAACAACACAATTTAATTTTATAAGTATAGAATATAGTATAAAAATTCTCTCTCTCTCAGCTTCACGCTGTATCCCGCACGAGGCAGGGTGGGCAGAGGGAACGGAAGTGAAACCTAGTGTTATATATATATATATATATATATATATATATATATATATATATATATATATATATATATATATATATATATATATATATATTGAAAATTTGATATTAGAAATATGTTATACTCAGTTTCACGCTGTATCCCGCACATAGCAGGTTATACAAAGGGAACTTGGGAACCTAGTGTTAAGACACTTCCGTTCCCCACTTTCAACCGACCTTCCCTCCATAACTGAGCCATCTGCGCCTCCCTCTTGTAATTCAGTCTTTTATTAAGTAATCTCAATTATTTTCTTGTTCTAATATTATCTTTTAAGACAATATCTGTACATTGAACATATTAGTTTTTAATGTTTTTATTTTGATAGAGATATATCGGATAGATATTGTGAGATATAAAATATTTATGTCTTAAAATTATACCAAATTAAATATTTCAAATTAACATAACTTTTTATTTTTTTAACCGATTTACAAACATTAAATTGGCCAAAATAATCGTGAAAACTGTATTTACATCCGGTTAACCGTTTTTGACATTAGCGCGTACAGACGCACAGATAAAAAAAAAATAAAATCACTATTTTGGGTCCTATTACATTAAGAAACATATTAGTTTTTTTTAATATATCTTCCATGTACAAACAATGATCGGTTACAGATTTATTATAAGTATCTACATATAAAAAAGTCCAATGGCTCGTGTTTGTGTATGATGTTCAGTGTATAAAATATATAATAATTTTACTAAAGTATCGATACGATCAGCAAATGTAACAGATCTTTATTTTTCATGTTCCAATCAAAGATGTCTAACGCCTGAACATCGTTCACTTCAACATCATTTCTTGATAATAATGTCTTTGATTTAATAATGTCTTTGATTTTCGCGATTGTTATACATTTTAAATGAAACACTTTTAAACGGATTAATCGCGTATATTGAATGGTAAACATTTTTGGGAAACCCGACGTTTCGAACACTTTACAGTAGTCCGTGGTCACGGGTAGACTGAGGTGGCATTTGTCTGTCAGTTGATATAATTATTATATCAAACTACCGCCAACGATTCCTTAATTGCCTCGCGTACTGCCCTGGATTCTTGCAGAATGAGCTAACTGTATCTGGTCCTCTAGTGTGGTGTGCCGGGGATTTTAATTTTTTTAATAGTGGGTCCCAGGTGGTGGAAAGTTTCCAACCATCTTCTCTATTGAAATTAGGATATATCATTTCTTGATTTCTTATAATTTAGCCGAACAGCTATTGTTGTTTATCAGATGTTCCTGATATACAATTTACTTTATTAGAAAATGCTTATTATACTCAACAACTTTTAGTATGTATGATTATAAACCTAGATCTTGCCTAAACTTAATATCTATACAACAGAAAAAGGTTCATTTAAATCGGTACAATAGTAGTAGATGTAACACCAAAAGGAAGAAATGAAAATATTAATTATTTTATTTCCTCGAGTTGGGATCGAGCCCACAGCCTGTCACGTTTACAGTCACACGCTTGTGCCGCTGCGCCACGATAGCCCTCATAAAATGTGTTTAATTAAAATCATTTGAACTTCGTCCAGATAAGCTAGTATTGTATTGAATAAGGTAATTGAAGATTCAATATTGAAAAGAGCAACTTTTGTAAACTCAATACTGAAAAAAGTTTAATACCGGCTCCTCAAAGCAAAACTGCCATCTCGCAGTGGCAGATTTATTCTTTTTTTTAATTTCATGTTGTATCGCGCACACGGCAAAGTGGTGGTCAGAGGGAACTTGGGAACTTATTTAAGACATTAAAACATTCTATTCCCGCTGAGGCACTTCCGTTTCCCTCCTTCAGCGGAATTTGAGGTTTTGTTTGACGCTTGCGCGAAGACATATTAAATATTTCATTTTGTGGCGATTAAAATTAATAAAAAAAAGTCTACAAAGTTATTCTAAAGCTTTGCATAATATTAAGCAACGAATGACTCAAAATAAATTTGGGCCACCTTTAATCTTTTATGAGATAAAATTTTGGCGAACCTAGCGGTATTTTAATACGACGTGCCTATAAACATGTCTCGACATGTTCAGCGAAGCCATGATGCAAGTAAAAAATAAAGTATACTTCTTAATTTTTTTTTACTTGAAAAAAGTTAATTTTATAACATTTTTTTTTGTTTTTTTTTTTTTGTTTTAGAAATGAGGTCGTAAGTTTTAATTGGTTATGAATAAATATATTTAAAAAATGTGCTGTTAACTGAAAAATCATGGCTGTAGCAGGGTAGGCAGAGGGAACCTGGGAACCTACCGTGACGATACTGAGTTCATATTATGATATTCCCTATTGAAATGAAAATATATAAATATTTAATTGTCACAGCTGAGAATCAAACTCCCATTCTGTCATCGTGTTTGCAGTCGCACACTTGCGCCCCTGCGCCACGACTGGCCTCAATTTACTTTTTGTCTTGATTATATTTGAGTGTTTGTAAGAAATAACTACGGACTACAGTTATCGTTTAAATGTTACGAAGTGAAATATTTTTCGTTCTGTACATTGGTACAAAGCAGTCGGGCAGTAAAATGATTTATATTAAACTGATTATTTTTCATTGACAGTTATTGAATAGATCGAGCGCGGTTGTAAATTCCGCCATTTATTCCATTACTTGGAGAATTTGGTGAATGTTTACTGTAGTTTCACTTTGCCCTATGTATATTGAATTTTAAAAGAAAATTAGTGTTAAAATATTATTTATAAAGCAAAAGTTGTGACTTAAAGTTAGTGATTAAAGAAAACTGTAATGAAATATTTCAAAGATTTGATTTCTTTCTATATATATATTAAGAAAAATAAAAAAAAATGCTAATCGTAAAAAAATACTATAAAATCCACAAAAATCCCATCAAAACCTATCTCCCACCAAGATATAACCTTGACCATGCGGGCGGAAGTACAACGAGATGCGAGAACGAGACGGAGCTATGGAAAGTGGGGCAGTAGCGCGCGTGCCACATCCGACATAGCGTTAAGGTTAACTTTAATATTTTTTAACTTCACGCTCTTTCCCGCAAAGCGCACGAAAGGCTGATTACACTTTAGTGTTCAGACACTTCGTGCCCCACGCTCTGCTAAATATTCGAGACATTCTATGATGAGTTGCGAAAGTTAACGCCGTCTTTTGTCTTAAACTGCTTTAATATGAAAGATTCGGAGAAATTAATTATTTAATATTTTAAAAAGTATTCAGTCGAGTTTTATAATATATGGTATATTATAAAAACCTAGAAAATTCCTCTGGAAAAACGTTCCCAGGAAGTGGGACACGGAGTGTGTGAACACTAATCTCTAGCTACTTAGCTATTACTGATATTTAGAGGATAATTAAAATTATAAAATAAGAAGTTATGTATAAAACAATTGTCCTTATTAGAATAGTGATCTGTCACTATTGATCAGGCGTTGAAAGAGGCCGAGAGTATGTATTAAAAAAAAGCAATTGAAAAATATATGTATATTATACCGCATTTTATAAATCGTGATTGATATCTTATCATTCAGTGTTACTCCAATGAAATACGCTTCAGCAGTTCCTGAGATTACGCCGGACAAATAAAAAATCTATTTATTTGTTTTAATATCGTTTAAATAACAACATATCACTGGGAAAAGTGTATTCCTTTCTTTTTCCAAATTCACTGACGGAAATTTTAATTTTATTTACATATACATATATAGTATACAAGGCTCGCCATTCTTATAATAAATAATGCAACATAACGGTGAACCCACAACGCGTAAATTGTAGCGTTATGGGTATAATGTCTCTGAATTCCCTCTTATATGGCTGGCGGGTACGCGTGGGACGCACTTTATATCTACACTTAACAATGATGAAAATTATAGCGAATTTATCTAATATTTCAATGTAACCTCGTTATTTAATATATGTAGTATAGATTCGATTCTGTCTATTTATTACTTTGGGGAAAAAAATGGTTTAATTTAATTTCCGTTTCGCTGCAGCGTTGAGTTACGCCACTAAATACTTAAAATTTACGGATTATTTACTTTTCGTCTGAATCAAATGGCGGCGTTGCGCTGTCAAGAAGCAATATCTCGATAATTACGCGGATAGTAATTTAGGGTCCCCAGGTTCCTTTAATCTATTTAACATTTAAGGCACATAATCATTTACCTGTTAAGTATAAAATATATAAATTAATCCTGTATTTAACTACTTTATTATTTATATTTATATCAATGTCATATTGATTTTGATATTTCTAAATAAACGTTATTTAATCTTGTACACAAGTGGGCATCGAACCCGCACTCCCTTAGCCAGATACTTCCCAAATGTACCGCTAGCACTTACAAATAAAATCTGTACGTAATAAAATATTTAGTTTATCACTATCTAGTTAAGTGTAATCCACTTCTCCACAACTGTCATCATAACTTAGATTATAAAATGAATATAATATTTATTGCTTTATGACATTTAAAAGTGTTAAGTTTCACGTCGGATCCCGCATAATACATAGAAAGTAGCTCACACTTGCAGTGATTTCGTGGAAAAGTTTATTGAGAGGTGGAACTCAACGCCGCAATATGTCTTACCAGTGGTAATTGCACCCGCAACTATTGCATGCAATCAGAAGATGGCCGCATATTACATTTACATACATATATACACATTTATTGTAAAATAATACCAAATTTAGTTCAGATATGAATTTTCCTTTTAAAAGCTTATTATTAAGCTTGCATTGTCATGAACTTACATCAAAATTGAAATAATATATATTATTTTGTTATTTTTTTAACATTTTATTTATTGTATCACTACACGAAGTTGCAGATAAGGCTAATATTATATAAAATATAAGTAAAACCATGATAAAAACCGCCGATCCATAAAAATCACAACCTCATTTTGCAAAGTACTTGTGGCTCTTGAGTTGCTAAGCCGATTTTCATAAAACCCAGGTGCGAATCGCGTTTCACAACGCTGGCAATAGAAGAACCACAATCGATACGATGCCACAGACAGATACACAACTGTCAAACGACAGGTTGTGGGTTCGATCGAGAAAATGAAATATTTCATATTTTCAAATTAAATATTTAATGTTTTCATGTCTCGAGTCCCGCCACTCAACACGAAATACCTCAAATTCAGTGAAAAGTGGGAAACGGAGTGTCTTAACACTAGGTTCCCAAGTTCCCTCTGCCTACCCTGTCATTTGCGGGATACATCGTGAAGCTGAGAACAACTCAAGTCGGAGGCTTAAAAGCACTTGTCAAGAATATTTTATTAACACTGAGAGGCCTGTCGTGGCACAAGAGTGTGACTGTAACCGACAGGTTCTGGGTTCGACTGGGGAGTCGAGGAAATGAAATATTTAATATTTTCAATTTAAATATTTAATGTTTCATTTCTTCGCTCTGGTAATAAGGCAAAGCGCGGCGTTGAATTCCGCCACTCAACACGCAATGCCTCAAATTCGGCGGAAAGTGGGGAACGGAAGTGGAACGGAGTGTCTTTACACTAGGTTCCTGAGTTCCCTCTGCCTAGTGCGGGATACAGCGTGAAGCTATAAAAAAAAGAAAAAGAATATTTTAAGGCTGAGATACGTTAAATTTCATTAACCTCGATAAATCGCGCATCGGTGTCGTCGACCCGTTTAAATAACTTGTATCAATGAAAGGTCAAACCGACCTTTAGTGAAATGCCGCCCTTCATTCTTGAACTTGGCTCACGAACTGAGGCGTAAACTCACAGTTAATTATATTAGATATTGCATGAATTTGCTAATAATTTTTAGCTTCACGCTACATCCTGTAGGGTAGGCAAAGGGAACTTGGGAACCTACATTTAATTACTACATGGCGACGAATTTGAGGCGTTGTGTGCCTCAATGTGAGGAATGGTAGCTGGCAAAAAGAAACAAATGGAACAGTGTTTTAGCCATAGGTTTCTAAGTTCTGCCTTCATTACGTGTTAAGTGGCGGAACTTAACGCCGCGCTTTGCCTTGTTACTTAAGCGAAGAATTGGAAATATTGAATATTTTATTTCCTCGAATGGCTGCGAACCCGCAAACTGTCACGTTTACAGGTGCGTACATGTGTACTTAGCCACTATGCCGTCAAATATATATAATTGTATTTTTTCCTTCACTGTTGCAGTTTAAGTAATGAAAACGTTACTACGTTTTGTCCTTTTAGAAGCCAAGATTGTGTCATGGTCTAGAGAATCTAGTGTTATAAAGCTCCGTTTCCCTACTTTTCGTAATATCGAGTCAGGAATATTTTAATTATAATGTCCTATTCAGTTTCACGCCGTGTCCCACGTACAGCAGCGTAGTTAGAAACTATCCAGTACTTGTCCAAGTACTAGAAAATCTTCATTCCCCCGTTTTGGAATCGAATCCACGCATATCGTCGCATTTAACGTCTACGTCACTGCTCCATAACACCATAATTAGGAAGTGAAGCCAGAATGTTTAGGCTTTACTATTATATTTTCAAAGGCAATTAAAGAAGCATGTCGCCTTGCCCTTAAACTTTGCTTACTTTTCACGACTTTGTATCATTAAGGTATATACTTATAGCGTTTTTCTGTTATAAGTAGTAATTCTAGTTTTAATAGAGATGACTGTAGGTTCGATATCTATTTAAATAAATTATGATGTTTATTTCATTACTTTAGCAATGAAGGAGAAAGCTCACATTTAATACAAGAACAGAAAAGCTGGAATAAAATAATTAATATTAATATTTAAATTGATATACACGAAAGTTAACGTATTGTATGACAGAATTAAACGCCGCGCTTAATCTTGTTTCTATAGCGAAGAAATGAAGGTTATGTTGCATTCTTATACGTCGTCTTAAAATAAGCTACACTTTAAAAAATATTTATACTAACAAAATAAATAAATTCTAACAAGCGTATAAAAAATTTCAAAGTAGCTTAATGAAAACTTGTGATTTAGTAATCAGAGAGCTTGTACCGATTCTAAAAGCTGCAGGGCCAAATTTCGCTGAGCTAAACTTTTTTAAATGTTTTCTAAATAATTCTTGTTCTTTCCTAAGTGTGGATTATCACTTTAAAATGATAAAAATATCTTATAACTTGTACCACCACATCGTGACTTTTAGGTTAGTATGATTAATAGCCCATTTCTTCGAAACGCATCGACTTGGTGATGGGGTAATGGAAATATAATTATAGCTTATATCATAGACTGAGATTAACGAATTCTCCGTTACAGCCGTCTGTCCCACTAACAGGGCTAGTCGTGATACTTCTAGACGGTACGTCCTAGTTGTGACTTGTAGGAAACTTGATCATTGTTACTGATTTTGAAAATATATATTTTTTTGGAAGTAACGGGATTTGAACCCGGTGACTGCCAAATTTGTTGTTTCTTTTTCTTTTCCTGGGTCACTCCCACCAGTACCTAGTGTTAAGAATCATTTCTGGTACCGCTGCCTTTTTGTTTACTTAACAGAGCGAAGATTTAAAAATAATTAATTTCTTTTATTGTTAATGGACGTCAACGGTCACGTCAACATTCGCAACGTTACGCCACAAAGATCAATAACTTCATTTGTCTCTGCCCCGCGCTTCGAGTGACTAGATGAGAGATAAGAAGCAGAAAGAACTTGGGAACCTAGTGTAGGCAGAACGAACTTGGGAACCTAATATTAAGAAACTGTCGTTATCTCACTTTTCGAAAAAATTGCGTCATTGCGCCTCATTTTGCCACGGTTATATATTTATTTTTTCGACTTAAAGTCGAACTCGTAACCTCACGATTTTGTCACGTTTACAGTCGCACACCTGTGTCCGTGCGCCACGAGAGGCAGCTCTAAATACTTTCTACTTCAATCACATTTTTTATTTATTTCTATAAAAAATATATGTTTAAAAATCTTCTACAATCAGCAAAAAAAAAATAGGTTTATATCATTTTTTTTGTGTCAAATCATATAAAATTACTTTAGCAATCGTTTACCATTTTAATAGTCTATAAACTTGAACGTAATTAATAATTTTATGAGAAAGAGGTCTTTTACTATTAAACCGTCATTGTTTCACCCATTGTGATAAAATTCAATGATTGTAATAGCGTATGTTAAAGATGAATTCGCACCGTTATGTCTTAAAGGTCAAATTTCACTTATTTTTTTTTTTCGTTGTAAATTAACGTATGAAACGACGCGACAGGGTGTAGGTTCGATTACTCGAGGAAATTACATATATAATATTTTCAAATTATTATTTTTTTTTGCTCTAGAGATAGGTCAATCAGTGCCTCAAATGGGAAGTGGGGAACGGAAATATCTTAACGACTAGGTTCCCAAGTTCCCTTTGCCTACCTGCCAAGTGCAGGACTGAAGAAAAACAATAAGTTTTATCCAAATAAGTACTGCCAGCTGTTGACGCATAACAAGCTTGCGTGCGAAATGCAATGAAACATTTTGAGCTACTATTTCACTTTAACTTAACGAATAAGTACACACATTTTATAATAATCACATTTTTTAGTAGTATTTACGTGTTTGAGGAGTTATTTTATTTTGGCTTAAAAATAACTGTTATTTTTTAAGGTTACTTTGCACAGATGGCTTATTAATTGCTATCATCAATTATGGATTGGATTCAAACTGAAATCTAGAGATATTAGAATAAGATGAATCTGCTTTTTTTTTAATTTTTTTATTTATATATATTTTTTTTGTATGTAATACGTTTTAAGAATGATACGAGAAAACACTGTAATAAATAAGCTCTATAGACTCTAGAGTCAGGGCATCTAAGAGAACCTAGTGTTAGAATGGTCTATGAATATCCACCGCCTTTTTTGGATTTACTCGTACCAAGTATCAGAACTAACCGATGAATTTCGTCTTGCTGCCAGAGCGGGTAAATGAGAATATTTAATTTAATTTTAAAAAAATTGAACATCCATGATATTATTTTATAATAACTAATATATTACCACCCTATTTTTATATAACATTTCGTTTCTTTTTCTGCTTCACGCTGCTTCACGCTGTATCACGCTGGGAACCTCGGAACTTAGTATTGATATATTCCGTTCCGTGTCCTAATTTCCGCCGAATTCGAGACATTGCGTATTGAGTGGCGGAAGTCAACTATTAAATATTTACAAGTAAAACTATTAAATATCGATTTTTTTCGAGTGAGGATCGAACTTACAGTCTGTCCTGTGTACCTTGTGACCCTTTTTAATATAATAAAGTTATAATATAATAATTTATGATAATTAAAATTCATTTATCATAAAATATATCAATCTTAATTTTTTTAATTATTTAAAATAAACACTCCTATTCCCCACTTTCCGCCGAATTCTCGAGGCATTGTGTGTTGGGTGGCGGAACTTAACGCCGCGGTTTGCCTCGTGATCAGTTTGAAAAAAAAAAAGAAAACATCAAATATGTTGCGTCTGCGACTGGGAATCGAACCCACAAATAATGAATTAACACATTGTATATGCGAGATAAAGCTTAGAGCTGAAAAAAGTTGTATTTCTATACATTTTAGAGTATAATATTAAGTATTATATTAAGTTTTTGTGTAAACAGCGTCGTAGTTAAGTTGTACGTCGCATATTAGCGGCGACGCTCGGTGAAATCACAGTAAGTGGGTTGGAGAAAGAATCTCGCGCGACGAGGACTGTCGGCAAAAAAATAAATATTGACTTATTTCATCATATAACTTTTTATTAAATATGTATTATTATTTTTTATATGTATGTCACTATATATTTTAATGTATTTATATTGTAGTAATAAATGATATATATATATATATATATATATATATATATATATATATATATATATATATATATATATATATATATATATATTTGCTTACTTAAAAATGAATGATTTTTTGCTGTTTGATCGAAATAGAAGCAATGTTATCCATTCCAGCGAATTATAAAGGTATTGTATTTTAATTTTAATTAGTAAAATTCAATGCTACTCTTTGCATTAAAATTGAAATGAAAATATTAAATATTTTGTCTCCCAAGAGCTTGTGCCATTGCACTGACGATGCTCTCATTCTATGACTATATTGATATTTTGTGGCTGATAATTTTTAAGTTTATTGTTATGATTTAAATATAGTAAAGTTTTCATCAAGAAGTAAACCCATTCATTACAATAATGTCAACGTTATGAAGGCCTCAAATATATTTTTTTTAAACTTTACTGTTTATTACATATAAATAGGTTGGAATTTGGCTTTAAGTTACTCCGTTTCCTACTTTCTGCTTAGTTACAGACAGATTCATTGAGCAATGGCGGAGTTGAACTAGTTACCAGAGCTAGTTATACAGAATTTATTTCTTCTTATCGAAAATACAACCGTCGCACGTAGCTCCACGCAGCGCTACGACGGCCTCAATATATTTGTACTGAGCTTATTCTTGTTAATTTGCAAACAAATTACATAAATAGATTGACAATTAGTTCCGTGTCCAATCAGCATCCAAAGTAATTACTTTGCAATGGAGCAACAGACCAGCAATGATTTCATAAGTTAATATAACGAAATAAAAAATAAAGATTTAGCCGACAAATAAATTATTGTATCTCATTTTTTTTTAAATACATAACTTAAACAAATTACTCATAAGGAGTACTTAGTAAGACTCTACCTAATATATAACATATGTAATATTTTTTTAATTTCTATTTTTTTCTCTGACGCTACAAGCGTGCGTGTCGTAGTTTTCTCCATGCGCCCTCCACCTGTCGCAAGATGGCAATTTGCTGTACATTATGGACATTTTCGCATCCGACTTTCTTCCGCAGCGACGAGACGCGGGAACCTGACGCTGAGAATCTTTCAACGATCTTTCACTTCGCACCTTTGTTTGCTGATATCTATTGACCCACTTGGATGAATCAACGTTTTCCATGTACTTTACTTAGTTTTCCTTTTTAAAAGAGAAAGGGAGATGGAAAGAAACAATGTGTTATCATTAACAAAAAAATCTCCGTTTATTTTACATTAATTTACAATTTACTTATGCTATTAAAGAAAAACCTCTTGAAAATATAACATTTATGATACTCGCTAGGAGTGCACTATCATACGAATAATATAAATATATTGTATGAAAAAGGCAGTGTTTCATTTCATTTGATAGTACACAACGTTATTGGACACCAGGATTTACAAAATTACAGTTAAAAATAAATACTTAGAACTATGCTTAATACTAGAAAGGTACTTTATTGGTCCACAAACGCTGTAGGAAACGCCGCGTGTGAAACACTTGACCTCCCGAACTGTAATCTCAATATAACCAATAATATATGCTAATGAATAAATGAGCGTTTTTAACCGCGTTTCACAAACGCGCGTTTATCCCACAGTGCGCGACGCCGAAGCGCCGCGGGCGTCCGTAGCGCGAACACCGAATATTAGTCGACGCGAGTTATTTATTATTTAAATAAATCTGTATAAATTAGGAATGTAGAGCAACTGTACATTGTGATTTAATATGATGTTTGTCATGGAAGTTTGTGAAATTATAAAATTTTAAATTGTACCGTATAAAAAAATGTTCTCTTTTTATTACTTTTTTCAATAATTATGAGCATAATAATTAAAGCGCGGCGTTGAGTTTCGCCATTCAACACACTATGCCCCAAATTCGGCAGTGATATATGGACCGGAGTGTCTTAACACTAGGTTCTCATGTTTCCTCTGCCTACCCTGCCTAGTCCGGGATACAGCGTGAAGCTATCCATAATTACGTTTGTTTTGAGTTAGAGTATATATTATTAATTTATATTTTTTTGTGAATACAATTTCATAATATCATAATGTACACATATAAATTGAATCTCTGAAATTTATGAAAAACAATTGACTTATAAATGCTGCATTGTATTTTTCTTACGAGACAGTTAATAACTGAAAATGTATGTTAGTCTGTCCTTAAGTATAACGTGATGCTATTTGCTTATATGCCCTAAATAGTAATATTGCGCAAGAGCGGATCGCAGTTATTAGAACATTAAAACATCGGACTAAGTTTTTCTCCATCCGCTTCCCGGACGCGGCCAGTTCCGCTAGCGTGCGAAGGATTTTTCGTATATACTACAAATATATATATATATATATATATATATATATATATATATATATATATATATATATATATATATATATATATATATATATATTTAAACAAGGATTTTCTTGTATAAAATAAGGATTTTATATCAATTTCATTTAAGATCCCAGTTACAGATAATCAAATATTATTTTTATTTTATTTATGTGTTTGAACTAATATGTCGTTAAACGTCAAGAAATTCAAATTATTTTATTCAAAATAATGTCAGTATTCATATTGCAGTATGAATATTTTTTATATCTTGGACGTAGCATATTTTAAAACACTCTCGGCCCTTCGTTCATAATTAAAATTATATAAAAAATAAAATCCACTGCTTTGTTAGCCTCGTTTGCTTTGTCACTTTGTAATATACAAGTACCTAATTTATTATACGTATTTAACGAAACTAAATAATATCATATTTGACTATAAATAGGTAATCAGAGTAAGCATCCATACACACGAGATAAAAGGGAAACGAAGAAGAATTAAATAATGGGATATAAATGTCTTTTCCCAGAGCTGGGCAGTATGAGCTGACGTTATCAAGCAAAGTAAGGAAAAACATTTGTATACAACTACATTAACATACTGGAATGGAATGAATGAAAATTAAAAACTAACAAATTATAAACACTATCTACATCGAAATTAAATCTGAAGAACTTAAAATTAGTTAACATTGCACTTGTCCTTAGGAGGAGTGTTACTCTAGAGGGTTATAATACGTGAACGCTCTTAACTAAGTTAAAACACGCCAATACATACGAGTACAAAATATACAATAGCCTACATGAGATTCTTACACACCGTCCTCTATCGACCACACACACCATTACTTGCTATAGAAATGCTTTTTGAGCTGGCGGGCTCCAGGGAGCTAGTCCCGCCCGATTCTTTTGTGGATCTGCTGATGCTTAATCAAATGGGCCTTTTGTCGAAACGCTTTTGCACAAACATCGCAACGGAACGGCTTCTCACCCGTGTGAGTGCGTAGATGCACTTTGATATTGGATTTGTTCAAGAAACCTCTATTACAGATACCGCAGCGATGCACCGGCTTCTCTTTCCCAAGCAAGCCGCTCAGCTCCGCTGACGTGGCTGACGCAAAAGCTAGTGAGCTCCCGTGTAAGTTGCCACCGTTATTGCCTTGTTTTGCCTTCGCTCGACTTCGCTTGCTTTTATTTGATGTAGTAATTGTCGTTGTATGTGCGTGTGGATAGCCTAATAGCCTATCGGGGCTGCAAAGTCCATCCGGTTTTAAGCCGAGAGCATAATGTGGAGCGTACCGACCATTGAGCAAGCCACTGACACCATCTGTCGTCGATACAGCGTTTCCAGGAGGCGAAGATGTAGATATTACGTCCATACCGTAACTTGTTGAACTTGGTGCCTCTTGTTTAACCGGCGGACCATTTTGTAATCTATTTTGTAGTAGTGGCATATAGCAACTTTGAGATAGCAAGGACTGTAGTGTCGTCCCAGCTTGACCCAAATTCTTTTGAAGAAACTCTTGCGTTTTTGTAAAGTCCTGGCTAGGCTTGCAAGGAAAATCTATACTGGATTGGTGACTCGATTGAGACGGGGGCGGAGACCCTGGAAGACCAAATTCAGATAAGTCTTGAGGTACAATTTTATCACCGTGTTGACTGTACGCTCCAGCTATCCAGGCGTCTATATCCATCCAGCTGTCTCTAGAATCGTTTCTTTCAGGATCCTCAGGCTGTGATGGAACTGTTGTGTCAGCAATTGCAGATCCAATAATAGCGGCAATATCTTCTATAGAGCTTATAACCGAATCTTGCTTGTTATTGTCATCAAATAATTTAGTGGGCGGCGAGCATGACTTCGCGCATGAGTCAGCCGCGACAGACGTTTCAGGAAATAACTTTGTATCTAAAGCGTCTAGAGGAAAAGGTTTAACATCTTCTAAGTCAGGGGGTTCAGAGTCGGCGGCGCATGTCGACGACGAGACCACATCGTGGTCGCCACCATATCCACTTTGTGTAGGGTAGTTATTATTTTCTTCTGGAAGACGCTGTGCAATGGCATGGAAGTGGTGACCGGAGATGCCGTTGATTGAGAGGTGCCCGGTGTATCCGGTGAACGGAGGGAGAGGTTTCAGCTCAGCTAAGGGAGCAGGGGTGAGTAGAGAGTCGAGGAGCTCGTGGCAAGGGGGCGAAGAGGCGTCCAGCTTGGGATCGAGCCAGCAGGCACTGAGCAGCAACTCATCACCGCCGGGCCCGCCGCCCGCCACGCCCGTGCACTTCATGCCGCGCCTCACCGCCACGCCGCTACCGAGAGACACCCCGCCACCACCATACTTGGACGCCGCCACCCTGCCGCTATGTCTGAAAAGAAAAACGTATATGTTGTAATTTATGTAGGTTACTCGAATACGAAATCGAGATATCGATAAATAATCGTTTCCATTTAGCCGGCGCGCGCCGCTCCGCTTGACTAGCTATCGGTGTTGCTACGATAGTGACTATTTTTATTTCGTTCGCATACTAGCCGCTTTGCTTCGTTCCCTTGCAAAATAGTACCATTTTACAATTCATATTTTGACATAAAATAATTTAACTGTGTGATTATGTTGAAACTGTTTGATTTGAGGAAAATCTTGAACAATTTAAGATTACAATTCTGTTTTCTTTCTTTTAGCTATAACTTGTATCCCGCGTGAAGCGGAGAGCAAAGGAACCTAATATTAAGACACTCTGTTCTCCACTTTCATTTAAATTTTTGGGACATTAAGTATTGAGTGGCAGGACTAGATGCCTTGCTTTGCCTCGTTACTAGAGCGTAGCTCAAAATTTTTAATATTCCATTTCCTCGATTGGCGATCAAACCCCCAACCTGTCACTTTTAGAATCGCATGCTTACGCCACTGCGCTACAACATACTCCAAGGGAAAAAAGAAAAAAATCTAAGATTATAATTAGAAGGAATATAATAATTAAGCTGGTATTCAAATGGCCAATGACCTAATTGAGCAGGAAGCCGGCGATGACTGGCGGATAGCATTATGCTCGATGCATTCAGCGATCAAATTAATATCTAAACATGCACAATTAACCGAGTTACTCGAGTTGGCTGACCGTGTTCTTTGTAACGCAAAAATAATAATGAATTTACATCAACTAAATGTTCTAATGTGGAACAATATGCTTTGGTTTTAAAATAAACATGTTCTGAACGTCTGATTGTAAAAGAGACGGTTCTGGGTTCAATTTCCACTTGAGGGAATCGGCAATTTTAATTTCTTTGCTCTGGTATTAAAGTTAAAATGCTCTAAAAGACGTTGACTTGAATTCTATTACAACAAAAGTTTTATGAAGAAGTACCTATATATTAATAAATTTGTATTGATAATATATTAAAACTATTTCATCGAAACTCATTACCGTAGCGTTTGGTGCTCCGTTCTCTCTGCCTACCCCGCTAGGGATATAGCGTGAAGATAAGTAAGTAAGTAAGTAACTATATCATCGCAAATGTATAAAACAAAACAAAAAACTTGATATTTCGTTTTGGTATAAAAGTCAAAAAGAAAAAAAGTACTTTTACAACAATTTTGTAGTCGATACACATAATAAACTAATAAAAAATAAATTTCTATGCAAAATGGTGAGATTGATAAAAGGACCCACTTAAATTTTACAAGGGTACACGCAACATACTTATTTCTACTTACTTTAGTAAATACATTACTCTCTTTAACCTCACGCGGTTGGGTAAAAACAAATTAAAAATCAATCTAAGCCTTATTCGGTCTCTTTCAACTAAGATTACTTAAGTTATAACAAAACTATAAAATCTCATTTGGACATAACTATTTCTTAATGAAATTAAAATGAAACGAAATGAACATTATTTTTATATTCGTGCTGTATACAAGGGCAGGCGGAGGGCACCTGGGAACCTAATGTTAAGACACTCTGTGTTCCCATTGTTGAACACTTTTCCCAATTACTGCCCTATTCTTGAGTGGTTGCACTTAACGCTGCTTATTGGGTTTGCCTTGTCGCGCGCTATGGTAGAGCGAGGAAATGAAAATTTATTTATGAAGCATTTGATGTCCTCGAATGAGAAACGAACCAAGAACTTGGCTCGTTTAAAATAGCACGCTTATGCCTCTGCACCATGACTGACCAAACGAAATGAACGTAATGTAACATAATGAAAAATTTCTTTACACTGTTAATAGATATTGCTCAGTATCTATTTATTGTATGTGTATCGGTAACACGCACAGTATTGCTAAACTGAAACGGCGGCACGCAACAATTTGCAAGAATTGTAGTAAAAAATCTTGAATTATAATAAAGATTTGTCTCGCTTCAGCCTGGCCTTGGTGTGTTTTTCGTAAATCAGTTCGTTAAGTATTGCGCGGGTCGTTGGCCCGTGGCGATTGGCGCAATATGAAAAAAATAAGCTATTTCTATCGAACGTGACTTTAACGGACTGCAGGTGACAAATATTCTTGTTATTTGAATTGAGAATGATCTCCAGTTATTTTGGTATAAGAAAGGGGCAAGGAACCTGGGAACCTAAGGAGACATTCCGTTTTAAATTAAGACACTACCGTTCCTTACATTGTACTGAATTTTTGAGGCGTTGTGTGTTAAGTGACAGAATATAAGGTCGCGCTTTGCCTTGTTGCCAGAGCCAAAAAAATAAAATATTCAATATTTCATTTCTTTAAGTGGGAATCGAACCAACAACCTGAACACGTTTACAGTCACACGATTGTGCCCCTACGTAGTTAGTATTTTGATTATCAATATACTTTAAATAGGTAACTTTAACTGGACTGTTAACTCAAGAAGATTTACAAACAAATAAAAACGTATTATAAGTGTAATTTTATCTATAGGTCTATTTTTAACTGATGTCATATAATAAAAAGTACATACAATAAGAAAAAAAATCTATTACACATTTCATTTTATATTTTTGATAAAATAATAAAATTTGAAAATTAAATCTGAATAAATTGTTATCAAAAAAGGAAACAGTTTGTTTAATATTAACAAAATATATTTTTTAAATACAAAATCCTCTAGCAACGCTCTCTTACTGCTCTGAAAACTTTATTGGTCAATAATAATGCTTTATTTCATCACTAGATGGCGGTCAACCAAAAAATAGGTAGAGACGTATTTTTTTTATCAAGAACAGCTTTTATCTTCACGCCGCTTAGAAAGTAGACGGAATACTGTGTAAAGACACTCCGTTCACCTGTTGCCCAAGTTTTGAACCACTTCGTTTTTAGTGGCGTAACTAAACACTGCGTTGTCTTAATTAACCAAAAATAACAGTTTTGATGATTATTAAAATAATATCTCAATTAACTATTTACATTAATAACTTATAATTTTTACATAAAAAAATAATGTAAAAGAAAAAGCGAAATGCATATTTTCTCGAGAATCGATATAAATAATCGATGATGTTCCGAATTTATGGGAAAGTATTCGCTACATTATCTGCTCCGGTGGGCAGAAGTGAAAGTTTAGCATCTCGGCAAAACGATTTAGTGTCGCAGAATTTTAACCTACTTGCTATACTTGCTTCTTATGTCTTAAAGAAATTCCTATTTTTTTAATATTAGAGAGAAAGAGAGAGATAACTCTGATATATTTCACTCCAATTTATGGTTAAACATATTGGGTGGTAAAGCATAAATTTATTTTGTTAAATCGATTTTAAATGTGCCTGGTTGTAGGTTCGATTCCTACAGGCAATGAAATATTTAATATTTTATTTGTTCGCTGTGGTAATATGCCAAAAAATAAATATCTCATTGTACACACTTATTTTCACTGCACTACTTAGGTTATCAATGCACAATCAATATAGAATAAAACTGAAATTATAAATTATTCAAAATTTCACAAATTTTCACAAATTGTAGAGTCGACTCTACATTTTTTAAAAACAACTAAAATTACCTCCAATGGCAAGCTAAATAACAATAAATAATATTATAGATATTTCATCGCGTACCGCCACTCAACCTCGCTGAGATCCCGTTGAAATCTTTTATTTATCTTATCGTAGAGCTTTAATCGAGTAATATGTTTGCACTCGATTTACTTCATAAATTTATTTTTTTATTAAAAATTTTACGTTTACTATAGATTAATATCTAAATTAACCTAATGAATTCATTTTTTTTAATTACTCAAATGCCGTTATTAATTAAACTATAAAGATAGCTTTAAATCATTGAGTTTCTTTAAAAAAACAAAAAAATAATATTTTTTAAAATAATTAACATAATTTTATGTCCTATATACTATGATCCTAGCCTTGAGGTAGGTTACAGCTAAACTGACTGTGCCATTATAGTGAATCAGCACCGTGAAAATCGAAAACTAAATCTATCACATTCAATTTGCAACTCTATCACGTTCGGTCAAGGTTGTATTTCCCATACAAAATTCTAAAGTTACGACCTTCCATTATTGGAGCCCGATTTACGCTACTGACATACTTCCGTGTGAATACCGTTAGCCGGCCCTGTTTCTCTGTCTCGTACACTCTCGTTTGTTTCACGTTTATGCTATTCGCTGTCTCGATCTTTGGGCGACAAATTTTCGATGCGGGAGTGTGGGTTGGCCCAAAAATTGAAATCGTGATAGGATTTTTTTAAGCGGTTGGCACATTTCTTTTGGTAGCGCTGAGAACTTTTTGGATCACGCGTTGAAGTCTTATATGGTGAAGAATGTTCGCTGTGTATTGTTGTGTATTGTGGCGTATTCATTTCAGCGCTATGTAAAACGACTATATATTTAGCGGTTTTTCAAAATTAAGTGACTCTTTCAAGTATTTGGTTTTAGTTACATATTTTATATAAATACATGTATGTATAGAGTGAACTCTATATCCCGAAAGGCTAGCTAAAATTTACTAGCTCAACTTATTCCCACGCTATGTCTTGTTATCAGAGCGAGAAAATGAAAATAATTTACTACCCGAAGAGAAAACAAACCTAAAACCATCGCTATGACAATTGCGCTACGACAACCAAAGATACATTACTTTCTATATATTATTTGTTAAGTATAGACTGTTTAAAAAGCGTAAAGTTGTTATATATTTTGTTCTTTACCAAAATATAAAGATAACAAGCTTGTTGTAATTTTTTTATATTCAAAAGAAGTTTACTGTTTTTGCTCACTTGGTTTTCTTGTCACACGTGACTGACTTTGCTGTCGTGATTTTTATTCTAATAACATCATCACTTTTTAAGGCTGAATATATTTTTAATATGTTATTTTAAAAAGTTTAATTTTTAGCCTCACGTTGTTTTTCACATATGGCAGCGTAGAGGGAACCTGGGACCCTAATGTTAAGACATTTTATTTTCATTAAGACATTTTCGTTTCCTATTTCCCGCCGAATTTGAGACATTGCGTGGTGAGTGGCCGAAATCAACGTTGTGCTCGCCTCCTTATCAGAGTATAATATATATATATATATATATATATATATATATATATATATATATATATATATATATATATATATATATATATATATATATATATACATATATATATATATACATATATATATATATATATATATACATATATATATATATATATATATATATATATATATATATATATATATATATATATATATATATATATATATATATATATATATATATATATATATATATATATATATATATATATATATATATATATATATATATATATATATATATATATATTTCTTCGTGCATGGTATGAATTATTCTAATTTCCTCGATTTAATCAAACACGGCGTTAAGTTCCAGCACTCTTGATGCAGTGGAACTGAATGTCCTAACACTAAAATATTTCTGGCTACCCTGCTTTTTGCGGGATACAGCGTGAAGTTATAAAAATAAAATATAAGTAAGTCATAACAAAAGTAGGTTGTAGCGTTAGAATTTGAAGAATTTATGTATTAAAGAAGATATTTAAATGGCGACGGTGCGTCTCGCCCTCGTTACCGTTAGACAAATATCCGCTAAATTTAAATTTAAACACTAATTAGTGAAAAACTTGTTTTGAAATCACTGTTTAAATGTTTAATTTAAAGAAATAAAAACAGTTATTGAGTTTTTAAATTTTAATTTCAACTCTACATAGAGTTATATGAAATTACCTGAATTAATTCCAAGTTAAACGAACACTTTAGGCACTTGTTAACTAATTAAACTTCACTTCCATTCCGCACTGACACAACTGGTCTTTACTGACACTCAAGAACGATTAAAGTCCTCATTTTGACTTCTACCAAAAAACAATAGAGCACCAATAAAAGTCATACTTTTACAGAAATAGATCTTATTTGTAGAGCTGCAACAACTAAAATATATAACATAAAATAATCTGTCCGTCGGCGTCTGTGATCCTAATTGCCTAATATAAAGCGTTACCGTTAGGGCCTAAAACACAGCTACCTAGGTTTTATTGGCGGTAACAAGTCACTCTAACGGGTAACGAAAATTTTAATTTCATATATTAGATAAAATTTAAACGGTACTTTATTATATACTACAGCAAGTATTTTCTTAATGAATATTAATTTTTTGTTAGTTTAAAGATTTGCTCTAAGTGAGTACTCTATGAATCGAGTGGATGAAAAAAAAACCTTATGTTATGTCTCTTGCAGCTATGACGTCTTGCCTTCATAGAAATATTAAGGAGATGGTATTTCATCAAGATTATTTATATTTTTTACATTTTTCATAGTTTTTATCGTTCTGTCATATTATATTCTAAACATATAGACATATAAATTATTATTTTTTTAAAAAGTTCATAGTATTTATTACACATAATGAAATATATATTTAATTTAGTTTTTCTTTAACTTCACGCGGTATCCAACATATGTATATAAAGAAGCGGAGAGGAAATTTAGAATTCTGGACTAACTCCTTTCAGGACACTTACGTTTCTCATATTTCGCAACATTATGTGTTTATTGGCGGAGGTTAACGCCGCTTTTGATTCATTATTAGGAAGAAGACTTTCATTTTCTCAAGTTGGATACGAATCCCACGTTTCGCACGCTTGTACTTATGTGTTTCGAATGGCAAAATAGTAACTTATCTTTATTTACATTGTATAAACAAAAATTCAGAACTTGGCAGGCTAGGGAAGATATTGGAGTATATATTATGAAAGAATTTCACACAATTCTTCCGATAACGGAACAGAAACTACGTACGAAGCCAAGTGTGTATATACAAAATTATTTACAAATACTATATATATATATATTGCCTTACCGGGATTTCCAAAAGAGCACATTTCTAATATTACCATAACAGTACAGGCGCGTTCAATAAAACAATAAAATTATTGAATAACTAATACTGGCGGACGGCATTTTCAAAGTCTACCTCATATTTAAACTACCCTTTGCTACTCAATAGCGATTGGCCGATTTGCATAAAGATAAAGAAAACAATATCTAAGTCTGCAGCAAGTAAAAGAACCGTTACAGGAAGTTTTATTAGTTTATTTATTTACAAAAAAAAGGTTATTTTCAGTTGTTGTATTATTTTAAAAGTGCTAATCCACGTTTGGGTAAGAAAAATTATTACTTAGAAAACGTATAAAAATTTGAACGTAGCGGGATGTGAACCCGCACCTCTTATGCGTCCTACGCTAAATAAGTACTTCAACTATCATATTTTTGGGGTTTGAACAACTGCGATTAACTTAAGTATAATTTTTATTCAGATTGATATGTGAGTAATTCAGTCGTAAATCACCGCGTTGAAATTTACCTTTGCGATACTAAGCGTCACATAGCAAAGTAGGTAGAGGGAACTTATGAATCTAGTGTTAAGACACTCCGTTCCGGTGCCCAGTTTTCGCCGAATTTGAGACATTTCGTGTTGAGTGGCGGAACTCAACGCCGCGCTTTTGCTTTGTTATCGGAGGGAAGAAAAGAAAACATTAAATCTAAATATTTACTTAAAAAAAATTAAACATTTCATTTCCGCGAAGGGGGATTGAACCCACTACTTGTCGTTTACAGTCACACGCTTGCGAATCTGCTCCACGTATATTTATATATATACTAAGTGAGTGACCAAACAAAACAGAACTAACTGCATCAGGCTGTATAACATTAGGTTAATTTGTTCCATACATGAGTATGCAAATGGGGTGCTCATTCTACGTCCTTGGTGTCGAATTCATTACCATAGAAATAACATTTACTTGTAAAATAATTGTTAACTTCTAATATACTGTAATTGCCAATTAAATAAACGGTCAGTATTTTTATTGTACATGATCGTTGGTCTCAGAAAACGCTAAGGTGCATTTTGTAATAACATATAGATGTGTTTAACGAAACGCGGCGTTGAGTACTGCTGAGACACCTTTCTTCTTACCTTCATACTGAATCGGCATAGCGGTGAAGGTAAAGGGAACCTAGGAACCTATTGTTAAAACTCTCCGTTCTCATTAAGACAAATCCGTTCCCCATTTTATGCTGAATTTTAAGATATTGCGTGTAGTTTCTTTAAACTCAACACCGCTCTTTGCCTAGTTTCTAGACTGAGATAGTGAAAATATGAATATTTTCATTCACTCAAGTGGGAAATGAACCCACAACCTATATATTATATTAAAATGAGATATTATTTACATATATATGTATATTAAAATGAGAACATATATATCTTATCATTTTAATGATTTCAAATGATTTCAATGAAAAATCGTTTAAAAAATATGAACCTATCAGATAAAAGCGGAAGCTACAAAGTAAATCTATGAAAGAAACTATTATATAAGCAAAAGGACCACAAAATACCGCTCCTCCAAAATATAATAGAGGTAAAAAAGTTGTTTGGGCGGTCATCGTCCTTTTTTACGGGATTACCCGGGAATAACGGGACAGGGCGTCGACCCCGGGACCTTGGGGGTGCCGCCATAGCCGAGATAAATACTTTTTTGTAAGATTGACCATCTCTATTTATAAATGTATGCATGGATTTTAGTTTTGTAAAGCTTTTTTTGTAAATATCATTGGTTTTATTAGGTTTGTACTAGGCGTATGTATAAATTAGTATTTTTTTAGGCAGGGGATACCTAGTGTTGCAACACTTTGTTTTCCGATAACGTTGCTTGTTAACTTGCGGAGCTTAACGCCGAACATGTCTCTTGTTACCACAAATATTCAGATCCTGGTACTTTTTTTTTTTTTTGATTATTTCTAATTGAGGCATAAAACATTTAAAATCTTAAGAAAACAAATAAATAATGTTATAATCTACTAGCAGGGAACGATAGTGCCTTAATGGGAACGCAATGTCCTAATGTGGTTCCCAAATTCCTAGTCTATACTGCCATGTCGAAAGTCAGGCGTCAGGCTAAAAAAAAATAGTCTACGTAAAGCCGCGAGCAACACTCTGGAAATTGATATACTACTCGTATAAAAGATATTTATTTATCTTTCTCTACAAGGTGGAGTAATTTAATTTACTATAAATATATTCGATTAAGTACGATAAGAAAAAAATATGTGATACAAATTTTTGCTTTCAAATTACACTATAGAAATGTTAAATGTATGAATGTATTTTACTTAATAAATTTTAGCAGATTGCAACTTGATAATAATATATGTATATTGGGTCTGTTATGGCGTGGCACTGGTGTTCGATTGTAAACGAGAAAGGTTGTGGGTTCGATCCCAGGTTGAGGATATAAAATATTTTATAATTTTATTTCTTCGTTTTTATAATGCTTCTAGAATACTGTGGAATATGTGTAATGGCCGTGTTTTAAGGGAAAAGTTATATTTAGAGCTTTTTTTTTGTATGGGTGTAGAAGGAACTAAGCAACCTAGTGTTAAGAGAAGTTCCGTTCTCCACTTTCTATAGAATTTAATGCTTTGCGTGATGAGTGGTAGAACTTATTGCTGCGCTTTGCCTTATTAGCAGAACAAAGAAATTGAATAATAAATATTTCATTACAACTCTTCAATTTGAAATATTTAATTTCCCACAACTTGTCGCGTTAACAGTCTCATTATTGTGCCCCTGCGCCAAACGAGGTCTTATTTTTATATTCTTTGCCTAATGTTATTTGCGATATACAGCGTAAAGATAAACAACAATATCTATAGAAAATTGATATATCAATAATCAAACATCTTATATAAACTTCCTTAGTGACACTTCACAAACACGCAATACCAAAATCTGCGTAGAAAATCGACCAAAAGAAAAACGTATTAGCGCTAGCGTGTGAAATGTAAAAGTTGTCAATTTATTATAGAAGTTGCTAAGATAAGCTCTATCTCTTTGTAATAAGAGCTGAGCTTCGGGACGTTTTCTATTTGCAAAGTAAAAGTGGTGAATATTTCAATGTCATGACTTTGGTTAATTAAAACCTAGATACGTTAAAAGTGAATTGTAACAATGATTACATTAGTACAGCTTCACGCTGTATCCCAAAGAAGAGAAGGCAGAGAGTATTTAGTGTTAAGATAATCTGTTTACCACTTTTTGAACAATGAATGACGGAACTTAACGCCGCGTTCTCAAAGCTAGTAAATAAAAATGATCCAATACTCCGTGAGAGAGTCGAATCATACGTCACATTTACAGTTCAATTAAAGTACATACGAGTATATTATCAAAATATAAGTAAAATACAAAATTTCAAAAAATATACATGGAATTTTCTAGGAAAAAAAAGACATACAAACTAACTAAGACAATAAATTAATAAATATATTTTAATAAATATATTTCAATAAATACATATTTATATATGAACAACTATATAAAGGCGCTCGGCCCGTTAACCGTGATGAAGTCAATATCGTTAGTATAGAAGACATCAACGCGATACTGCAAGTATGTAGGTACTTAGAATTACACCGTGTCAACCTAATAGAGGTCTGAAGGGGCAGAAACGTGCGATTATACGTAATGGGTTGTGTATTCCAGAAGTGAGGAAATGACATATTTAATATATTCATTTCCTCGCTCTGGTAACTGGGCAAAGCGCGGCGTTTAATTTCACCGCTCAACATAAATGAAAACGGAAGTCTTAATGAGAATGAACTATCTTGACATTAGGTTCCCAGGTCTACCAACCTTGTTAAGTTTAAGTTAAGATGAAAAAAAAATACTGCTTCTTACTCGTAGTAAGCTTTGGTATTTTACGTCTCTAATATATTAAGCAGATCAGGCCAGAGGAGGCTATTAAAGATTAATCGTTAGTTCTAGTTTCTTAACAGGAACCTTCATCTAGCGTACAAGTAATAAAGATGTGTTCGATATAAATGCAATAGTAGGTCGATTCACAGAGATAACTCACCACATATAACAAAAGTAAGTACAGTAGTAATTTAGTTTATAATATATATTTTTTATTTACTTTTAATTAAATCAACATTGGCGTCGAGTTCTGCTACATTACCTGCAATGCTTTAAATAAATTTATTGGAAAGTGTGGATTGGAGAAACCTCAATTGGGAACTTCTAGCGCCAGGTTCCCAAGTTCACTTGGTTAAATCTGCTGTGTGCGAAAGTACGTAAAACTAAAGAACACAAATACTATATAAACATTAGATTTTTATATATTTTTACGTAGCGTAAGGAACTTATCTACTGCTTATATATAGAAAATAGAAACAGTGAAAATCAATATAAACATTAACAATTCAAATTCGTGGCCTCAGATCAAAATACATATTAAAACCTATGATCTAAATTATATCAAAATGACTCTATCAATACAAAATTCCAAGTAACCCAAGAAAAGCCGCAGGCAAAAACAGCTCTAAAGCTATCGATCAATTCATCTATCATAACACTTTTATCTGATTTAATATGACACGAATAATTAAGTACTCATTAGTCAAGCAAAAACTGTCGGCCGCCGTTCATTTGGGTCGATTGTAGAGACTCTGGTTTTTTGTGGATGCTGTGGATTGAGATGTGATCTCGGACTTCATCACTTTGCTAATTATCTCGTTTGGTTAGTGGGTCAGGCGTTAATGTTTTAAAAAAAAATGTGTTTTCGCATCTCTTTGATTGGTAGAGTCGTGTTTTATGTGTGCGTGTGTGATTTTTTGTGGATTTACGTGTTATTTTGTGATTAATTTGGTAATTTAGATAAATTTTAGAGGTGTGGTTCGTTTTGAAGAAAAATGTCGTTTATGACCAGTTTAGATGAGTTTAAAGATTGCGGACGTAGTTGGTTTCAATTATATTGAAAGATTTTTTTTATAGATCAACACTGTACCTTGCACATAGCAGTTCAATGATATGGTATATAGGTAACTAGTGTTTACACATTCCGTTCCCGTTAAGGCGCTTTTGTTCCCCACGATACTATAAAGAAATATTTTAATGTTCCCCACAGCACTATTAAAGAAATATTTTTATGTTCCCCACAGTACTATTAAAGAAATATTTATAATACTGATATTTTACAAATAGATTTTTTCAAAAACTGAGCGGTCATTTACGAACTTTTCAGTGTTTCTTTTCAGTATTTCGCTTAGCTTCACGCTTTGTTTCGCATATAGCAAAGTAGGTAGAGTGAACCTGGGAACCTAGTGTTTACACACTTCCTTTTATCACTTTCCGTCGAAATCTAGAATGATTATATTATTATAATATTTGCCTATTGTTTATACTTAACTCTGGTTTTGTAGAGATAAGTAGCTGTCAACGTTTCTAGGTCGAATTGTAAGAGCTTTCTGCTTTATGAGCCATATTAGAACGCTGTAGATAATACTGTACTCGCCTACGATAACCACTCTCTATGGTAACGCTGTGTTTAAATATGTAAATTGTTCTTATTACAGTTATTGTATGATGTATTCATTTATATGTATTTAGTTGGTCTGTCTGTTTGTCTTTTTGCAGCTTCTCGCTGTATCCCGCACATGGCAGGTTAGGCAGAGGGAAATTGGAATTCTAGTATTGAGACACTCCGTTTTGTTCCTCACTTTCCACCGAATTTGAGTCATTTCGTGTTGAGTGGCGGAACTCAACGCCGCGTTTTGCTACAATGCAAAAGGATCAGACTGAAAAAATGAATATATCAAATAGTTTATATAAAAATAAGACCTATCTTCGAGTGGGGAACTAATCCACAACGTGTCTTTTTACATTCACAGGCTTGTGTCCTTCAATTAAGACAGGCCTCAAAACGGCTTAAAAAAACGTAGTAAATTTTATACTAATTAAATTTTATTAAAATTTGTAAAATATACTGCGGCTGCTTTTAAGATTTAAATTGTAAAAGCAAGAAATTTCAGAAGACTTGCATGGAGAGAGGTGAAACTCAACGCTGAACTCTATTTCAGCACATAACGTGGAAATGAAAATATTTAAAATGTAATTTATTTAAGTAAACAAAGCCGCAGCCAGATAAAAAATAGTATATATTATTAATTTATTACCTAAATTTAAAAAAAAGTATGTAAAAAACATACATAAAATTCCCAAAATGTCTAGACCAAAGGTCCAATCGTGAGAACAATGCCGAAGTCCGCGGCACATTTGCACTGGCAATAAAATGTTATCGCTAACGGTGATTTCGCGAACTGACCGTTACTTGATACTCCAAACTACTTATGATAATTGATAATTAAGTACAGTTTTTTGAATGATAGCGTTAAATTTGATACAGATACATGTAAACGACGATTGATACAAATTATCGTTACATGTCATAACCGTGTTAAGGTAAATTATAATGTGATTAACACGAAATTACTAAAACACGAATTAGTTTAGCAAAACAGATATTATATATGATATTTCTAAGTGAAAAACGAAAAAAAAATGTGTGAACATAATTTATATAAAATTTAATGATACAGACAACAAGGCAAAGCGCGGCGTTGACTTCCGCCACTCAACCCGCAATGCCTCTAATTTGGCGGAAAGTGGAGAACAGAAGAGGAACGGAGTGTCTTAACACTAGGTTCCCAAGTTCCCTCTAACTACCATGCCATATGCGGGATACAATGTGAAGCTAAAAAAATTAAACAGTTACTTACTTCTATTTTGTAGTACAGCATTCTTTAAAATATTATTACTTTTTTATTAATGAAAGATGAGGCCTGTCGCAGCGGCACAAGAGTGTGAATGTAACCGACAGGTTCTGGGTTCGATCCCCAGTCGAAGAAATGAAATATTTAATATTTTCGATTTAAATATTGTATGTTTCATTGCTTCGCTCTGGTAATAAGGCAAAGCGCGGCAGTGAGTTCGCCACTCAACTCGCCATGTCTCAAATTCGGCGGAAAGTGGGGAACGGAAGTGGAACGGAGTGTCTTAACACTAGGTTCCCGGGTTCTCTCTGCCTACCCTGCCTCGTGCGGGATACAGCGTGAAGCTGAGTAGAGTATTAATGAAAGTATTCAATTATTTGAATTGCAAGCTTCCCCTAATATGTAGTGTTCATTTTATAATAAACACTATATATTACGGGAAGCTTGCAAATATACAGTAATGAAAACCGTTTCTGATATTACCATGAAACGTACAGACAAACATACAAAAAAATTAAAAAATATTATTTGTGGTTCTATCAAGTTATTAAATTTGATTAATTGATGAACAACATTGTTTTTATATAATTTATTTTATTCTCTAAGAATAGCGTGTTGAGTGCCAACCTCAATGTTGCCCTTAGTTTCCATACCATAGAAGAAATACTTACGGGAATCGAACTTAGAACTTTCACGTTTACAATAATACGTTAGTCCTACGCTTTGACGTCCTAAAATATATTTAGCTCAGCTTCACGCTGTCTCCCGCACTCGGCAGTGTAGGCAGAGGGAACTTTGGAACCTAATGTGAAGACACTCCGTTCCACTTCCGTTCCCCACTTTCCGCCGAATTTGAGGCATTGCGTGTTGAGTGGCGGAACTCAACGCCGCTCAACACGCAATGCCTACATATTTAAATATTATTATTAGTTTAAATATTTGTTTATGGCTTTACACAAGTAGCACCTGTCCTATGTCAAGGTTTTCGTAAAGGTGTCTTACAAAAATATTCAACTGCACGTTTAACCTGTGTTTACGATTTTTTTTATAGTTTTTTTAGTTGTAGAATTATAAGCTTTACGCTGTATTCCGCACTCAGTAGTGTACGAAGAGGGAATATGGGAACCATTTTCATTAAGATACTTCACTTTCCCTCCTTTCTGAACTTCGCCTTGCTTCCAGAGCAAAAAAATGAAATAATAAAAATCTTATTTCCTCGAGTGGGGATCGAATCCATAACCTGGCGTTTACAGTCACACGCTTGTACCTCTGCGCCACAACAGGCCTCAAACCTCAAAAGCCTCAATATTTCATTAAAAATATTTAAATACAGGCTACTTCAATATAATTTAAACAAATTAGAAAAAAAATATAATATATATTATAACTAAAGTTTGGCGAAAGTTGAGGAACGGAAGTGGAACGGAGTATTTAAACACAAGGTTCCCAAGTTCCCTCTGCCTACCCTGCCATGTATGGGATACAGCGTGAAGCGGAGAGAGAGTACGTATAATAAGTTATATATTAAAATTTTATATATCAGTTAGGTTAAGCAACGTCACTTCAATCACAAGACGATGGATGTGCTGATAACTCATTCCGGACCAAGAAAAGCCCGTAAGACATTAGTCTTGCCTGTCACTCCGTCATTATCGATAGCCTACAGTTATATTCAAAAGCAAATAAATTAATAGCGTCATGAGGCCTGTCGTGGCGCAGTGGGCACGAGTTCGACTGTGATACGTGATAGTTTATTGGTTCAGTTCCCAGTTAAAGAAATACATTTATAAAAAAAATATATTAAAAAAATATATAAAAAATATATTTTTATGTCTACGCACTGTTAACAAGGCAAAGTGGGGCGTAGAGTATCGTCACTCAAAACTCAAAGCCTCCAGAGTTCAGTGGAACGTTTATTAGGGAAACGAATTCGCCTTGATGGGGACGTTTTTTAACATTAAGTTCCCAGTTTCCGTTTGCCTACCCAGCTAGAGGATATAGCGTAAAGATAAGATAAAAATAGCTTCTCACTATACCCCGGCTAATACAGGTTAGGCAGAAGGAACATAGTGATAAGTCACTCCGTTTTCAAGATATTATTATAATATGAATTTTCAAGTTTTTGTTATATTAATTAACGGAACTCACCGCCGCGTTTTGTCTTGCGTCAAGGAAAAGAATATAATTGATTTCCTTAACAGTCTGAATGTTTCATATAAATGTTAATTATTTTTTCAATAATTACCTTTTTAAATTTAAAACGATTTTTTTATTATTAAAATGTGTTTATTTTAAAAATTAGAGAGATTACGTTATTTTTCGAACTTCGGCACTTGTTGTTGACATTTCGGCTCGTCCACACCTGCCAGGGGCACAAGCTGATTTTGCGTAATAATAATATTTCACTACAAAGAAAGCTAAATTTTTATACGCTGTATGATACACGTGGCAGGGTACTAGCAGGAACTTGGGAACCTATCGATGAGGCACTCTGTGCCAATTAGAACATATCTTTTATCTAAATACTGGAGCCATTGAGTGTTAAATGGGAGAAGGCAACGTCGCTCTTCCCCTTATTACTGTAGGCATTATTAAATATTTTATTACCTTGAGTAGCGATCTACCCCATAACCTGTCGAGTTTACAATCACCTGTGCTTGAGGCCTCAAATCTCAAAAGCCTCAAATATTATTAAAAATATGTAAATAGTTTATAAATTACAATTTAGAGAAGTAATGAATAAATCATTACTGTATTACGATTAATACGCATAGTAATGATACATATTTATACCATGGTACGGTACGATAACTTCTGCTAAAAAAAAAAACGAGTCCTGCAAAGGAAACTAAGAAAAAAAGTAGTAAAATACTCCGTTCTCATTTAGATATGATGGTGCTTCAAGAATGAGTGAATTGTAAATTTGACGTGTTGTTAGTTCGATTTTTACTCCAGGAAATAAAATATTTAACATTTTCGTTTCCCCGCTGTGGTAACAATGCAAAGCGCGGCGTTGAGTTCCGTTAGCGTGTTGACTAGCGAGTGCTCAAATTGGAAAACGTCTATATAGCAAAGTGTTTTGACACTAAGTTCCCAGGTGTTCCCTGGTGCATATCCTGGTATGTGTGGGCTACAAGGTTAAGCTTGAAGCAATTAAGCAATATAGTATTATTTTTTTTTTTTCACAAACAGTGATTATATCAGTGATTCACTTAAGGACCGGCTTCGCATCGAGACTGTAGACTCTTTACAACGTAACGGGTCATTGTGTAATTATGAATTGTGTTCAATGAAATGTTCGGAAGCCCGAGTTAGTATATATATTTTTTTTAATTTTACGCTGTATCCCTCATATAGCGGGATAAGCAGAAGGAAACGTGTTAAGACACTCCTTTCTCCTCTTTGCGTTTAATTTTCGCGGCAATGCGTATAAAAGGAGGACAAATTAAAATAATTTGTTTAATCGAGCGGGAATCAAACCCGCAATAATCAATCTTACAGTCAGCGGGCCTTATACAAGTTATATTATAAATCAAAACAACGTTTTGGACGCTATAAAGAATTCGTGTTACAAAAATGCGGTCGATAGGCTCGCTGGTCCGCTATACGTGTCACCTGTCACGTTACTATTGAAGTACCGATTTATAGTAGCACATACATAATTACATATTTATAAGTAGATATACATATATATATATATATATATATATATATATATATATATATATATATATATATATATATATATATATATATATATATATATATATATATATATATATATATATATATATATATATATATATATATATATATATATATATATATATATATATATATATATATATATATATATATATATATATATATATATATATATATATATATATATATATATATATATATATATATATATATATATATATATATATATATATATATATATATATATATATATATATATATATATATATATATATATATATATATATATATATATATATATATATATATATATATATATATATATATATATATATATATATATATATATATATATATATATACTTTTGTACATTGTATATAAAACGTACTCTTTTAGTATATCCACATATATATACGGTTTCCTTTATCTTGTTAGCTTTACACTGTATCCCGCACTTGGCAGAGTAGGTGGAGGGAACTTGGGAACCTAGTGTTAAGACACTCTATCCTCACTAAAATACTTCCCATTGAATTTGAAGCATTGCACTTTAAGCATTGCAATAAATATTTAATTTGAAAATATTAAATATTTCATTTCCTCTAGTGGGGATCGAACTCACGACCTGTCGCGTTTACAGTTACAAGCTTTTACACCTGTACCATGATAGACCTCAAAAAAAAATGTTATAACAATAGTAAAGTAATGATCTTTATTTGGCACAAATTATAACGGTTAAATAATCGAGTCAGTATACTGTATAGGCTCAAGTTCAATCTAATGGTATTGTATGAGTATTTGTTGTACAATTGATTATATAGCCTATAATTTTGGTCCAAATAATAAAATAAATATATATCGCTCTTTATTAAGACAGCAGAAAGCCCAAGCGACGCGGCGTACAACGCTGTAGATTACTTGGGGAGTACAGAAGGTCGCTAAAATGACCGTGTTCCCGTTTTTTTTTTTTGACGGAAACGTGAAAAAATGTCTTTGGATTTTATTTATAATTATTTTTTTTTAGCTTCACGCTAGTAGGTAAGCAAAGGGAACCTGGGAACCTAGTGTTGTAATATTCTTTGCCACTAAGCAAAGATAAGCGGAACTTAACGCTGCGCGTAGCCTCGTATAATAAATCCGTCATTATTCATGTAAAATAAATGCGAACACTAATTGTTTATCATTTTGTTTAGAATCATACAATATTATAAAATGTACTTTAAATTATTATTATTATTTAAAGTAACTGGCTAAAGACTACCCCCGGAGGGCATGTATGAGGAGGTTGATGACAGTGGACGAGGCGAAAGAGGTATGCCGAGACCGTAGCGTTTGGCGCTCCGTTCTCTCTGCCTACCCCGCTAGGGATATAGCGTGAAGCTAAGTAAGTAAGTAAGTAACCGGCTAAAGTTAACAAAAAATGTACGTATACACAATATTTTAGATTGATCAAGTAATAATAAAACCTATATACGTAACAGTGTATATGATGTCTATGGCTTAAGAGCACAAGCGTGCGACTGCAAATGCGCTAAGTTGTGAGTTCGATCCCAACTCTAGAAAATAAGATTAATGTTTTATTTTTCACTCTGGAAGGAAAAGCGCAACGTTGAGTTCTACCACTCAAAACGGAGTGATTTCACATTAGATTACCAAGCTCCCTATCCCGCTTTTTGCGGGATACAGCGTGATGCGGAAAATGTATTTCTTAAATTAATCTCTCATATAAGTAGTATTATATGTACAATTCTATAACAGTCCTGTCGAAAAGGAACAAGTTTATGTCCCGCTAACGGTACACTGACCTCAATACATTTTTCTCAAACCTGATACAGCGCCTATCTCAATCTCTTGAGGTGGTTAAAATTTAAAATTTATTGTTTTCACTATATTTTTCACGCTTCACGCGGTATCCCGTATATCGCAGGCTAAGCAGAGGGAATGTAGTGTTTAGGCAAGCGGTTCTGTAAATTCTTTCTGAAAAGTAATTGTTGGATGGCGGAGCTTAACGCCGCACCGCACCTTGCCAGATCAGGCAAAACTAAATAATATATCTCTCAAAGTCTTAAATCAAATCTTCAACTACCACTTCGCTACGAAGTTGTAATGAGAATTTTTGATATAATTTATTATAGGAAGGTACTTTAATATTTTATGCGATATTGAAAAAAGTAATTTAAGTTTTGCTCGGGGCTTGTAATATCTTGCTTATAAATTTTTGCGTTTGTTTGTATGTATCCTTATGTACAAACAAATGTAAAATGTGTATGTATGTATGTATGTTTCTACGTTCAAAGGTATTTAGCTTCACGCTGTATCCCGCACGAGGCAGGGTAGACAGAGGGAACCCGGGAACCTAGTGTTGTAAAACACTCCGTTCCACTTCCGTTCCCCATTTTCCGCCAAATTTGAGGCATTGCGTGTTGAGTGGCGGCACTCAACGCCGCGCTTTGCCTTATTACCAGAGCAAAGAAATGAAACATTAAATATTTAAATTGAAAATATTAAATATTTCATTTAATTTCAAAGGTATTATAATCAAATTTTAGGTAAATAATCAAATTAAGGACTTAAGATGTATATATTTATTTATCTATACCAATTTTATTACAAAGCACGCTGATCTCAAACGTAATGTACTGATTTGAATTGACTAATATATATATATTTTTTGTGTTATGTTATTTTTATCGGCTTCTCGTTGTGATCATCACTTAGCGGGGTAGGTAGGAGGGACCTGCCACGGCTTTTTTTTTGAATTTTCATACTGTGCCTTGCAATTCCTAGGATGAGCAATTGATTGCGTTTGCTGACATACACTGTGCCGCTGCGACCGTCGGAGGTCCGTCAGAGACCGTCAGAGGTCTTCTTTGGAAAGAATTTTTAAAATTGCATTATCTGAGTCACATCATCTTGTTCTTGAAATTTTTGCCGAAAAATAGCGTCATCTTTACTTTTGTACTGTATTGAGTGTTGCTTAATATATATATATTGCGTTACAAGGATCACTAAGTCCACTGATAGGATTTCTTTGAAATATCACACAAAACTGTCACAAAATGGCGCAGGTTATAAGTTCGATCCCCACTCACCGGTGAATGAAATTTTTTTTTTTTTTTTATTTCTTCGCTCGGGTAACAAGGCAAAGGGCTCCGACAAATTCGGCGGAATGTGGAGAAAGGAATGAAGTGTCTACACACTATGTTCTCAATGTTCCTTTTGCCTACCCTGCCATGATCGAGATACATAATCTAAGCTCTTTCTGCCTCCCCTGCAAGATACTTTGTAAAATATCTTCTGAGGCTGTCGAGAAAAGCGGAGAAAATCAGTAAATGTTACTATTGTTGGTTCGATTCTTAATCTGGGGGATGAGGTACTTTTTTGCCTTCGCTCTGGCAACAAAGAGGAACGACATGTTTTAACAGAATATTTCTTTTACCTATCCTGTTATATGCGTGATAGAGGCCTGTCGTGGCGCAGCGGCATTAGGGTGTGACTGTAATCGACATGTTGTGGGTTCGAATCCCACTCGAAGTGACACATTTAATGTTTTCAATTTAACGTTTCCATTTCTTCGCTCTGGTACAAGGCAAAACGCGGCGTTGAGTTCCGCCACTCAACATGTAATGCCTCAAATTCGGCGGAAAGTGGGGAACGGAAGTGGAAAGGAGTGTCTTAACACTAGGTTCCCAAGTTCCATCTGTCTACCCTGCCATGTACAGCGTGAAGCTGAGTGAGAGTGAGTGAGTGAGTTATATGCGTGATACAGCGTGAAAGAAAAAAAGCTTTAACAGGCTTCTTAAATACCAGGACTTATGTAGGTCAAATTTGGTAAACATCCTGATTCGACTTTGTAACCTGATCGTCAATCGTGACGCATCGAGAAGAAAGTTAATTTTTTAATAACGATAACGAAATGACGCAGACATGAAGATATTTGAGTTATATTATATATAAATAGCAGACGCTTGCAGCTTCGCCCGCTTATTCGAATAATTATTTAATATACAAAAAAATAATACAGCTTAAGCTACAGTGAATAAAATATTAATTTAGCTTCACGCTGTATAATAGTGTTAAGACACTCCGTTCCACATTTTTGCTAAATTTGAGGCATTGCGTGTTTAGTGGCGGAACTCAACGCCGCGTGTTGCCTTATTACCAAAGCGAAAAAATGAAACATTAAATATTTAAAGTGAAAATATTAAATACCAGAACCTGTCGGTTACAGTCACAAGCTTGTGCCGCTGCGCCACGACAGGCCTCAAATATTAATTTAAATACTTAAAAATGACAATTTTCAAAAAAAATACGATCAATTATGTCAGTAAAATATATTTTTTAATAAAAAAAATATCCCATGTCCTTTCTAATACCTCTAATAATATACGAGTATATATACTAAGAGTCATGATAATCATGTGGGTGGTTTTGGTAAAAGCTAACAAACAAACTTATATTCTCATTCATTAATATTAATATAACATCATACAAGATATTTTCATATCACATTTCAAAATGATAAGACTTACTTTTGTTATGATTCATAATGTAGAGTCCTAAATTAAATTTATTTGCTGTCAAAATAAACGCTGGCGAAAGTTGTCCAAATTGGCTTCTTCTTTTTTCTAGCTTTACACTGTATCCCGCATATAGTAGGGTAGGCAAAAGAAACCTGGGAACCTGTAGGTAAGACGTCCTATTTCCATTTCTTGTTTTTCGGTAAATTCTAGACACATTGCTTATTGAATGCGAATCTCTAAGCCAATAGCTCTAGTGCCACAGAGAGACAGATAAAACTTATTATATCTTTCTTTCTAAATCAGAGGAAAGGGAGGGGAAGACCTCGATTAAAATTTAAAAAAGGATTTTCTAGGGAAAGATAACGAAAAAGCATAAGAACTCCCCAAAGGGCATGTAAGAAGAGGCTGATGACGGTGGACGAGGCGAAAAAGGTATGCCGAGACCGTAGCGTTAGGCGTTTCTTATATGCGTGAAGGTAAGTATATTTCTATATCAAAAGCTAAAAATATACACAACTAAATATCAAACCGCCACCCATCAACAAAGAATTCAGAATTCACAGAAAAACAAACAAAAAGACATTATTGATGTCATGCGAACTAAAATTAACCGCTTCTACCGTAATTCTTAGGCGTTTCACTTTTTGAGTGCTCTTTCCGCGGTCGCGAAACCTCCTTTCCAAGTGGAGTACGTGATGTTCTGCCATTATATCTACGGTTTGTACTCTTTACCTATTCACGTTACCAAAAAATTGGTAAATTGGTAACATTTACACGCACTAAATAATAATTCAATTGTTTTAAGCGATTTCAAGTGAAAATTTTAGGTGAATTTAGAGAAATGTGGATCGTTTTGGTTTACGCTTGTGCTTTAAAATGTTGTATGTAGAGTTATGTACTAGAGTTGTAGAGTTATGTAAAGTAATCTATCTAACTTTTTTGTTTCACTTTTTTGTTTTTCCCTTCACATTATTTCTGTTCCCAATAATCTGACATATTTTGCAGGTTTTGCATGCTAAGGGGCGAAACTCAACGCCGTGTTTTGCATCATCACCGGAGCGAAGACACGAAAATAATGAAAATTTAATTTCTTCTAGAAATATAATATATTTTTTTTAATTTCACGCTGTACCTCACTTAGGTAAGCTGGGCAGAGGGAACCTTGTTTTAAGGCTTACTTAGGTCCCCAGTAACTCTACTCAACTGAGCGGAAATTGTACCCATAACCAGCTCATTTACAAGCACGTTATCAGTCTCTATATGACTAAACTTTTACAATAATCTCATAATCCTTTACATAACCTAAAAAAAAACACTACTTATATAAAATTATTTCGACAATTTGTCTTTATAATAATTAAATTAGTACATTTAATAATATCTAACAGATATCGTGACAATTTTGGACAAAAAACACATTCGCAATGTTTAATAGAGCGTAAAATGCAATGTTTCTTACAAAATTTTGAACCTGAATTGTGTCGTAAACGTTCACACTATTTAATATTATATAGACAATAATCTAATGTCGGGTTTCTAGAAGCAAGCTACGAGTTGTTGATATATATGATCCTTTCTCGAGAGTCTGAAAATTTTTTGCTCTAGTGGCAAGCCAAAGTATGGCATGAGTTTCACCACGCAACGTTTTAAATTTGGCACGTAACGTTTAAAATTTGGTTGGCACTGGGTTCCCAGGTTCTTTCTGCCCCTTTCGTTCCACATGCACATACTTTTTTTTTAATATGGTGGCTTGAGTTCTTTCTTTGCTTTAAATCAATCTTATACACTAAATAAATAAATAAATAAATAATATAAAAAAATAACCTGTGACTCTTACTGACACATGCCTATGCCAGAAGAAGGAATTATATAAATATAATATACTATCGTAACTCAAAATTATAATGAAAACTAATATACCATCAAGATATAACAAGGCCCGTCGGTCTGTCTAGTTTACACGAATGAACGGCCAGACCGTTATTACATTTGGGACAGCGATACTATAACTGGGCTTAAGTTATTTATATGGAAATTTACTTAAGAGAAAATTGAAGCAGTGGATAATATTTTAAAATGACATTTTAGAAATAGACAGGTTGTGGGTTCGATCTTTTCACGAGGACACGAGGTAAATGCCTCAAATTCAGCGGACATTGGCTAAGCGAAGTGTGTCGACGGGAACAGAGTGTCTTAACACTAGGTTCCCAATTTCCCATATGCAGGATACAGCGTGAAGCTTAAATAGCATCACGTATATAATTATACATAAGTAAGTACTGGTCGGTGTCCGACCCACGTGCTGTACAGTTAAGTGACGTAGCAGCTAACTGAGTATACGCTTGGGCGAGCGCCAACAAGGCCGCTTTGTTGCCTGCTTTTTTTTGTAAAACAACGTGCAACTGTTCACGCTGTATCACGTATAGCATGATTGGCAGGTTGGAGTGTTAAAACACTACGTTTTTTTATATAAAAACGATTTAAAAAATATTTGCCTTGTATGATAGCTAGCTATTACGAGTACATATATAATAATACAATTAATATGTATGATAAGAAGATTAGATATAATCATAAGATAAAAAGAAAAAAGAATGGCCTGTTGTAGCGCAGAGGCACAAGCGTGTAACCGACAGGTTATGGGTTCGATCCCCACTCGAGGAAATGAGATATTTATTATTTTCAATTTAAATATTTAATGTTTTTTTTTTCCTCTGGCAGAAGAAAAATCGGGGCGTTGAATTCCACCACTCATGTTGAAAGAACCATTAAATCAGAACCGAACCCAAAACTATAATATAAATCATATTCTACCCATCTTTACTATAGCGTCTTACAAATTACAGTACAGTACGTTTGAAGAATTTTGGCCTCCGTAAGCTCTCGATGGCTCATGGTGGATCAATTTTTTTTTGTTTTTTTTTTTTTATATAGATATATTCATACTTGCCAAGAGAAAAAGAAAAATTATTTTCTTGCAGCGTCACGCTGTATCCCGCGTAGGGTAGACAGAGGGAACTTGGGAACCTAGTGTTAAGATACTCCGTTCTATTATTCTTATTCTGCTGAATTTGAACCATTGCGTGTTACGTGGCGGAACTCAACGCCGCGCTTTGAACACTTTAGAAATCTTCATAAACCTAACTCCAGAGCAGCCACAACTCGTGAACCGTAGTGTACAATACAGTAAGTGACGTAGCACCAAGGACGTTCAATGGCCGACGCTCAACGTGAGCTGCGTGGTAACGCCCGCAGGGTTATTATAGAAAGTGTATAATATATCTAGTGTAGGTGATAGTCGGTTCGATTTGAATTTAGGGGGTTGTTTGATAATTATTTACATACATATGTATTTAAAATTTGTATGTATTTATTGAGGATTTTGTTAAAAAATTAACGTCGATTTGAAGTGGAAATAAAAGAATTAATATTTAAATAAAATATGATTCGAAAAATGCTTTTCTTTATTTTTTTTTTTATAAGAAGAGCCTAATTTTAAATCATTCAGTACCCCATGAAGACACTTCCGTCCCCCACTTTCGGTAGAATTCTTGAATCATTGTATGTTAAGTGGCAAAAATTGAAATATTTATTCAGCTTCGCGCTGTATTCCGTGTTCCACTTCCGTTCCCAACTTTCCGCCGAATTTGAGGCATTGCCTGTTGAGTGGCGGAACTCAACGCCACGCTTTGCCTTATTACCAGAGCGAAGAAAATGAAACATTAAATATTTAAATTGAAAATATTAAATATTTCATTTCCTCGACTGGGGATCGAACCCAGAACCTGTCGGTTACAGTCACATTCTTGTGCCGCTGCGCCACGACAGGCCTCAATTTTTTAAATTTAGATTTTTTTATTAATTTCTCGAAGCCAAAATCGAATCTACAGCCGACATCACTAACGAAATAGTTAAAATTTTAACTGTACAGTTAAAATAAATCAAAATTTAAAGTAAAAAACGGACATACATCGTTTCTATACAATTACATATAATTTGAACGAGCCCCGCGCAGCGAGCGAGACGCGTTTCCCGTTATTTGGACAAGGACCTTTGTAGTGGGAGTGTAAGGCGTGTTAAGTATATTGAATTGTTTTTTTTTTATTCACGCACTATCCCGCTTTCCCCGATTCAGCATTGAATTAAAGGGGAACTTAGTTAGAGAGATAAGTCACTACACTAGTTTTCGAGATGTGAGGAGTGACGGAACTCAACGCTGTGCATTGTTTTGTTATTCAGGTAACAAAATGGAAATAATTAGTTATTTCGAACGGGAATCAAACCTACAGTTGTAGCATTTAAAAGTCAGTTACAATAGAAATATATGGATTTTTATAGAATAGGCAAAACATGTTGTAATTATCAATGTAAAAGCTATAATTAACGTACAAATAATTTTAATAATAATTAACTAAATAGATAAAAAGCCGTCGCGACGCAAGGGTACAAGCGTGTGACTGTAAACTGTGACTGTAAACGACAGGTTGTAGGTTCAATTCCCATTTAAGCAGATGTAGTATTTCATATATACGCTCTTGTAACAAGGCAAAGCGCGGCGTTCAACGCTGCCTCTACAAACGATGCTTCAAATTTGCCGAAAAGTAAGAAACGAAAATGTCTTCATGGGAACTGAGTGTCTTAACACTAGGTTCCCAAGTTCCCTCTGACTACTCTGCTATGTGCCATACATGTGTGTTACAATGTATGTAAATGCAGATGATTTGAAGAAATTATGATGATTCATACAAAAAAAAACATCGATTTGTAAATTAAAAAAAAACACGGTAAACAATAAAGCCAAGTTCACATTTTATATTAAAACGACCTAATATGTATATTAAAAAAAAACATATTTTAGCAAGTGCGACCTCAGCCTTACCTGAGATTCCTTCAAGACTCGCTCTCAATGAAATGTGGGTCAAGTTTATTGACAAATCAGGACATTGCCCTTTCCGTCCTGCTCGAGCGTATAGCGTTGTCCTTTTCTAATGAAGCCTTAAGGCAGTTTATTTTTTATATATACAAAAAAATATTTGACTGACGATAAAGGCGATGGATGTCTGTTCGATTCCTACTTGCTGATTTTTTGTCATTTTAATTGCTATAATTGACAAAGCGCGGTGTTGAGTTACGAAACTCAACACGTAATGTCCCGACAATTGTATGGAAGGAGAAGAACGTAATGTTAGTTTTCTTTTTCTATTTGATATATATAACATTAATTAAATATCTGTCTCTTAAAATAAAGATTGCGGGTTCGATCCCCATTCCCAGAACGCAATTATTTTAATTTTGGTTTATTTTATAAAGATAAGACGCGGCGTACAGTTCCGCGACTTTCACACACAATGTCTCATAAATTTGGCGGTGTGTGCACGACTCCATTATACGGACTATGTCATGCCTCTTTTTGGCAAGAATTAAAATAAAAATTAAATAAAACAATTGATTTTAAAAAATTACGACGTAAGTATATATAGGTATGTATATATATATATATATACATATATATATATATATATATATATATATATATATATATATATATATATATATATATATATATATATATATATATATATATATATATATATATATATATAGGTATACGTTAAATTTAAACTAACCAATATCGGCGTTGAGCTCCGTCATTCAACACACAATAAATCAGAAAGCGGGTAACGGGAGTATTCTAATGGGAACTGAGTTTGACACTAAGTTCCCACTTTCCCCATTTAAACTTCCATCTATACCATAAACTACAATATTCATATTCAAAGTCGTCGACTTATTAACTAAGGGAACCTTGGCTTTGGTTACGTAAAGCTATCGGAGACCGTACAAGGCCTTTTACGTACATTGACACACCGCGTGTGGGATTATATCGGTTATATAACTCGTGGTAATTAAGCGATAGTTGTTGATATGATTTTTTTGGAGCAATATAAAGTTTTTAAAATCTGATTAGAGTTGAAAAAGTGTACAAATTTTGGGTAAAGAGAAGACCAGGGTGATTTAAAAGTCATATAATATGGCTTTGTTGAATCTTATTCTGATCAATATATATATTGTAATAAAGTAAATTGCATGTAAATGATGATCGAGGGTACAGTACTACTTTCAGGAATGTCGATGGGAAGTACAAATTTTAATAGTTGATTCGTTGATTCATTTAAATTTGCAACACGTACTAGTATTTACCCATTTTTTATGAAATGAACTACAAGCATAAGTTTGTAATGTTTTCTTATATGAAACCCTTACTAATTTTCTCTTTTCAAATCTGATGGCCGGATAGGATTAAGGTAATCAGGTGATCATCAGGCAATCCTAAGGTAATCAAAAATCTAGATATTTGATATTCATTTCAGCTTCATACTTCCCAGTAATCTCGATCCGATTTACAACTTTCATTGTTTCCCTTTGAGGCATGCATAACAACACTGCTTATAATATATAATAGTTTCTTCGAATAACACTGAACTACTATATTTAATTTAATAATATTAAATAATTCATTTCCTCGAGTGGGGATCGAACCCAGAACCTGTCGTTTACAGTCACACGCTTGTGCCGCTGCGCCACAATAGGCAATTAACTAACAATTCTCTGTGGTGATAGTAAAATAACTAAGAACTATCACACGAAACTTCCAATAGCTATGTTTTGTTAAGGGACTATTCAATAATTTTTTTGTTATATAAAATATTAGTTCCTAAGATTAGATCGATCAACCAAACGAATTCCATACTCTTGAAATTATTTAATATATTGAAACGTATATAAATGTATACTTATAATATATCTGATAACTGATAACTGTCTGTATATGAAAGATATATTCGTATTTAAAAAAATCTTATAGGAAACGTTTATTAGTTTTATTTTTTTGTCTGTATGGTAGTACGTGACAATCTAAATGCAAGTTCTTACTATTATATTTTGGCCACATTGTACTAACTTTTAGTTTTTTTTTTATTTAAATCGGTTGATCAGGTTCGCGCTATATCCCGCACATGCCTACCCAGGCAGAGGGTATTTGGGAACCTAGTGTTAAGTCACTTCGTTCCACTTCCGTGTCCCACTTTGCGCCGAATTTGAGGCATTGCGTGTTGAGTGGCGGAACTCAACGCTGCGTTTTGCATTGTAATCAGGGCGAAAAAATGAAAACATTAAATATTTAAATTGAAAACATTAAACATTTCACTTCTAGTGCTAGATTTTTACAAAGAGTTTACTCACTTAGGTTGAATTTTCTATGTCTTAAAAGTGATACTGATATTAGAACAAGAAAATAATTGAAATTAGAAAATAAAATAGTGATTCAAGCGGGCAAAGTCACAAGCGGGGAAAAGATAAAAAAAACATCTCTGAATCAGATGGGACATCTCAGACCATCACCCAGTTCCCATGCACCCTTTGTTTACTTCCGGAAGGAAATCGTTTTAATAGTGCACGTGTTCGATTATAGGTTACTAGGATAGGGTGGATAATAAAGTGCTGTGTAATTTTATAAGACGTTTTTTATCTTCATGGAATAGGGAACCTGGGAACCTAGTGTTAAGGTACTTTTACCATTAAACCACTGTTCCCCACTTTCTGCCTCAATCTAAAGTTATTATGTTGAATGAATTGGCGGAATTCAACGCCGCGCTTCGCCTTGCTACCATCGCAAAGAAATGAAAAATATAATACTTTTGTCATATTTTTTAAAGATAAAAGTCATTAATTCCCATTGAAATGTTTAAGTATAAAAAGCTATTAATCTATTATATGTCAAAACAACTTGGGTATAGGTTGGAATCCATTTTAGGTGTGACACAATTGATTGTTCGTGATAAATAGTTTTAGTCTATGACAGGTAAAAGTTTTTATGAGAGATGGAAACATTTCCTTGAGGTGTGAATTTTCTAATATATGAAATGTTCATAAGTTTTATAGAAAAACCGATAACATATATTGAAATTAGTTTTTTAAAGATTTCATCGTTTTAATGTGGTATTAAGATAAAATATATAAAATATACTCTACATTTTCGACGTCAATACGTACAGTTTCTATTTTATACTATATATTGATAAATAAAAAATACTATTTATATTAAAGATTTTACTTAATATTTACAAAACATATAAGTTGTTATGTAGATTAACGCTGTATCAGGTTACGCAGAGGGAACATGGGAACCTATTGTTATGTCACTCCGTCGCGTTTAAAGTGGCACACTAATGCATGTAATGAGAGATTAAGTATAAGCAGTTTCACTCTTTTCCCACATAGAAGGGTAGGTAAGGTAGTGCCAAGACATTTTGTATTGGCGGAACTTAACGCCGCGGTATGTCTATTAAGGTTAGAGTCTTCTATGCACTACATCAGCACATTTAATACACATACCACAAACTTGCAGTAAAGTATTAAGTACATTTATGAGCAGGTACACAAAATATTCCCACCGTAAGAAACATATGTTGATTTTTTTTTACCAAATTGAATTCAAATATTGACTGATTGAAGGGTTCGACATCTGTCAGAGAAAGTCGTAAGTTCTATAAGAATTTTTGGGTGCACATGCTACCAAAAATATAAAGACGGCATTGTTCACGTCATATGCCTCCTTTATGCTATAATAACCCTTTCGTGATAGTGTCAAGGTATGTATCGTAATTTGGTTACATTATCATCTTTTTTGTATAAAATTTTGAATATTTTAAACTGTTTTTTCATTTGCCCTGCTTCCCTCTGCCTTAACACTAGGTCTTAACACTAGGTTCCCAAAGTTTAAAGGTTCCCTGCCCAGCAATATGCGGGCAGGGAACCTTTAAACTTTGGGAACCTAGTGTTAAGACACTCCGTTCCGTTACCGTTCCCCACTATGCAGGCCTTAAGACAGATAGTCATTTAGACTATGTAATATTTCACTTCGTTTCTATTTGCACCATTTTGCATTTGACGTATCAAAAAGATCGCAACAATATGTTAAAGTAGTTTAAAAACAGATACTGACCTAACCTAACCCAAATAAGTGAAAAAACACAATATCTCAGGAAACAATTTAATATAAAAATAGGTCACATACATTAGAATTCAACGCGCTCCAAATTGTACAAGCTCCTAAAAAATTGATAACTTAGCATATGGACATTTAAATATTGAATATCAATCTTGAATCGTGAGCTACAGTTGTTTTGTAATAAAGATTATTTTTTAAGAATAGTATTACGCTTCATATAAGAAAATAGTGATAAGACACTTTACATTTTGTGGTACTGAGTGTTGAGTGATGGAGCTCTATATCACGCTCTGCCTTAACTTGAAGCCATATTGGGAATCGAATCACAATCGATGTGCCGCGATAACCTCTATTATTTTAAAATTTAATATCAAAACTTGCTTATTTTGATTTTTTATTGCTTATTTTACAACAATATTAACTAGCATTAAATTATTTGATTTTCCTAATATTCATATACTGGGACTCTACTTTTTTGGATATTTGAACAAAACGAAATTTTTCATTAACATTCAGAAAAAATTTAATATTATAAAACACCATAATTTTGTAATAAATGAAATTATTGTGCAAATTAAGGCCTAAGAACTGTAAGCATCAAAGTAAGAAAAGCCTACAAGCTATGCAAGTACAAGTATGTATGACAATTTTCCTCTACAAGTATATCAGGTATAGATCGAAACGGATCTTGCTTGCTTTCTCTTTGCCAACATGACACCGTGCTCTCAACTGACTCACTTGCTTTAGTAGCTCAGGCCGTATTACAAAGACATAGAGTTTTATTTTTATTGAAAACACTCGAGCTACTTACTAAGAATTATTGTTTATTTATAGATCAATAGGTTTCAGTGTTGTTTTTTTTATATAAAATTTAATATTGAAATTAATTTTATATTAAAAATTGTTTTTTTTAACTTCAGGTTAAATATAACTCACAAAACAACATAAATAAAAAAATCATCGTTTTAAATTATTATTATATTATTCAACAAATATTCAGTTTTTCACGAACATCTCTACAAATTTATTTGTATCTTGCTCATGGCAGAGTAAGGAGAGGTAACTTAAGGACCTTGCGTTGAGAAATTTCGTTCCGTTCACCACTTTCCGCTGAATTTGAGGCATTTAGTGCTTAGTAACAGTGTTCAGCGCCGCTCTTTGCTTTTGTACCATAGCAAAGAAATAAAAATATAAAATTTTTCAATTCGTGGGGACAAACTCTCACATATATAGTCGCACGCTTGTGCCTTTACGCTACGACAATTCTTAATTTTTCATATATTCTATATATAATCTTTTACTATAGTCTAGCTCGTACCATTCAAGTATAAGAAACGTTGTCAGCTGACCGATTTCTCCGGCGGTGCGGTGGGCAATGCCCGTCGCGTTGCGTGATCCGCCTTCGCGAATACTTTACAATGTTTGTGTCTTTTATGAAGAGTTATTGAACTGTAAAAATCTATTTAATCATATAAATTACATTGGGATTACGTTTAAAATCTTATTGTAATCATTTTGGTTTTAATATGAAAGTATTTTTTTTTTTGAAAAAAAAAAAAGTTTATTAAGCAAGGCTGAATCTCTAAAAACATGATAAAAACATGAAAACGACCGTATTGCTTTGTGGAATATTGTAAGTAAAATCTTATTGTAATCATTTTGGTTGTAATATGTAAGTATTATTTTTTTTTTAAAAAAAAGTCTATTGAGCAAGGCTGGATCCCTAAAAACATGAAAACGACCGTATTGCTTTGCTTAATATTGTAGGTTTTTTCATATTCATTAAAATAATAAATAATATCTAAATGTAGATTTATGTTGGAAAAATAGAATATTTGTTAAATATTCAAGCTTTTATTTGTTGCCCTTCACGTGAAGTAGAATGGAAATAATCAGTTTTACACTTTATGTTACTTTTACTCATGACACGTTCCTGAAAAGACTGCTTGAATATTTTAAAATGACATATCAATTATAACACAAACAAAAAGTTTTTTTTTTGTAAATTTTTACCATTTAGTTTATCGCTATTAAGGAAAAAATATTAATTTAAGCATAGATATGACTCTAGGTAGAGCCTAATTTCGACATTTATTTGACCTCTTTATAAACGGATGTTTCTTGTTCATTTTAGTCAAAAATTCTAATTATTCTAACCTCTGTTCAATGCGGAGATGGGTATTGACTATTGACGTGCATGTTACAAAACGAATGAATCACTGGTAGCTATGGACCAACCTCTCTCCTTGGATAAATCGGAAATACCTGTATTAGTTCTAAATTTTGTAATTTATTTGACCTTAAATATAAAACATAAGTAATTTAAAATTAGCTTTTCAATATATTTAAGGTGATATTCTACTCTTAGAACAGAAAATTTAAATTTTAAGCTGCAATATTTGATGATTCTAGATGTGGAGGTAAAGGTGTCCTTCTACTTTGATTTTTATAGGTTTCATAAAAAGTATGATTTAAACACCATTTATATGAGTTAAAAAATAAATACCCACATAATTAGCATATATTTTCGTATACGTGGCGCTTTGCCTTGTACCAGAGCGAAAACATATAAATTTTAAATATTAAATTTTTTCGACGAGAACGGCTAAAATAAAATGAACATTATCAATATTAAAATACAAATCTGTAACTCTCGCAGCTATAAAACAAACTAACCAATAAGCCTAACGACAGCAAACGAATCAATACGTCAACAGTACATCAAGTGAAAACACAACGCACTTGACATTATCGTCGCGTGGTCATTGCCGCATCTACCGTACTAGTAAGTGAAAGTCGAGTATGTGTGTCACTTAGGTACAGCCAGTGGGTCTAGCCGTTTCTAATTCTAGCCTCGTTGGGATGGGTAGAGTCGTTTTATTTTGTTTTAATTTAGTTAAGTTGTGCTTAGCGGTGCTGAGTTCCACCACTCAAATCGTTATGCTTTCAATTTATGGTGATGAAATGGCAGTATTTTTATTGAAACGAAGTGTGTTAACACTAAACTCTCTGCGCCTACTCTGCTTTATACAGGAGATGGTGTGTATTTAAAAAATGAATATTCGTAGTGGTGTTTGGTTACGTGACGTTTTCACAAAATTAGAAAAAAAGGAGAAGTAGATTGTATTTACAAGTGAAACCTTCATTTGGATTTTGGGATTCGGGAAAATTTTGATGTTCAAGACGTTGAATTGACGTTTTTAAAGCACCGTTCGGTTTTATTTGCAGAATGAGTAAATTTATAACAATCGAACTCACTACCATCTTGCTTATAGACGGTCAACAATTTTTATGATTACTATTGACGTTAAGATGTTTGCCTAATTTGATTGTTAAATTATTTTTGTTCTTTAAACTACTGCTAGTTACTTGCTTCTTGACATACAAAATAATCTCTACTAATTTTAAAAAAGATTATAAATAGTTTCATTTATATATTTCAAACTATCAGCATTTACTTAGGTAGAGTTTGATTTTTATGGACACGTGATTTGAACGTGACTTATTTATTTTTAAATTTAAGTTTAGTATTATTGAGAACTGTTTGAAACCGCCACCTTTATATTTTTATAGTCATCAAGTCAAGTCATCTAAAAATATATCTTCCATTCCTAAGTGTACAATATCACTTTATTTTTTTTTATTTTTTTTTTTTTTTTTTTTTTTTTTTCTTCTTCACGCTGTATCTCGCACTAGGCAGGGTAGGCAGAGGGAACGGAAGTGAAACCTAGTGTTATGACACTCCGTTCCACTTCCGTTCCCCACTTTCCGCCGAATTTGAGGCATTGCGTGTTGACTGGCGGAACTCAACGCCGCGCTTTGCCTTATTACCAGAGCGAAGAAATGAAACATTAAATATTTAAATTGAAAATATTAAATATTTCATTTCCTCGACTGGGGATCGAACCCAGAACCTGTTGGTTACAGTCACACCTTTGTGCCGCTCACCACAGGCCTCGAATATCACTTTAAATATGTTAAAAATAATTATGTAAATATTTTTTAAATTTATGTAGACTTTTAAGTATCTAGAATTAATAAAATCACTAGGAGAGGGTAATCCGAAAATTTTAACGGGTACAGAAAAATATTGTAAATTTCCGTTTTATTTTTAAATTAATTTGGCTAAATATTTTAGTCTGCTTCTTAATTGTGACCTAGATGTTATATTTACATGATTTACGATTTCCTTTCATTCATTAATGGGAATTATATTAATCAGGCAATTCATTTATATTGGTGAATATTCATAAAATATATAAGTATTAATTAGTAATAAAATCAACATATCACAGGTGGGATTGGATGTTATAAAAAATGGTGATTATTACTATTTTTTATGAAATACATATATTATTTTATTTTCTTGAAATACCTGTCGTGGCGCAGTGACACAAGCGTGTGCCTGTAACCGACAGGTTGTGGGTTCGATTTTCATTCGAGAAAATTAAATATGTAATATTTTCAATTTAAATATTTTAATTTTTCTTTTCTTCGCTCTGGTACAAGACAAAACCCAGCGTGGGATTCCGCCACTCAACACGCAATGCCTCAATTTCGGCGAAAAGTGGGGAACGGAAGTGGAACGGAGTGTCTTAACACTAAGCTCCCAAGTTCCCTCTGACTACCCTGCCATGTACGGGATACAGCGTGAAGCTACGTGATCTTCAAATACGCTCTACATCATCAATAAATTACATTAGAGGTTAAGGTAGCCATGGTGCAATGGCACAGCGTACTAATGCAATGAAACGTCACGAAATGTGTATTTTTTTCGAAAATTCTGTGAAAACTGGAGAGCAAAATGTTTGAAAAATTAGTTCCATCTACTTTTTCTGCTAAATGTGGAATACGGCGTGAAGTTAATACAAATAACCGCTTAAATAAGTGACAAAGTAAAAATAACATGCATACATAATTAAATCTCTATCTCATATGTAGAGACTGTACTGTATCTTGCAAAGCGTGACACGGCTGGTAGAGTAAGCCCGTTTTAATTGGAGCACAGATAATATTTAATTTTTCCTTCAACATCTAATTATGAATCGCTGGTCACGAACTGACCGACATTTTATACAGTGAGATATGGTGATGCTTCTGGGTCGTACCAACGGATTATGATAATTTAATTAATTTGAAACGGCACTAAGATTTATGAGGCGTTTTCAACGAGATGAATGTCTAGAATAATTAGCTGAAACATAATTGTGTGTGTGTGTGTGTGTGTGTGTGTGTGTGTGTTTATGTGTGCATGTGTGTGTGTGTGTGTGTGAATATATGTGTGCATCGGTCCCCACGCACATCCAATATTTCTAGATATTACTCGATGTGTGGTAGAACACAACTCAATGCATAATATATCCTCGGATACATTTGTATTAATAATTATTAAAACCTAAGCGTAAATTAAAATTTGTTTGACAGAGAGAGACTCCTTTTTCTTCACCTATCTGTTTCTAAAGGTTGTCACAAGTCTTTATATGACTCTTTTTTTATCTAACTATATTAAGGATACCTGTTACTAAATAATAATGTAACTGATTTAAACGCATTATTTTGTCAATTATATATATGTAAATAAATAACAAATGAATATTATACTATGGTCACTCAGAGTTTGACTGTAAAATGCGCTATGGTAACATGATAGTTCGGAGCCCAGGTCTACTCCTTAATGCCAGATTCCCTTCCTAGGTTCAAATCCTACTATACCTGCAGTATATAGCGTGAAGTAAAAAAAAAATATGTACTAATCAAGTAATTAAAATTATAATTACATATTTGTTAAGACTAATATAATTTGTCTCTCCCCGAACACGCCTTCCGTATGCCGCCTACTCAGCGTTGCCTCACAACGTGCTTCTTATCTGACTCATACAAAGTTTAATGAGGTCACAAATCTGAAGGATTGTGTGTCATCGTGACCTTAGTTTGTTTAGGTTTACAGCATCTCAGAGTTAGAACTAAAAGTGCCTAAAATTTTCAGTTTTAATTTACACAAAAATTATTTATATTATTATAACAGCAAGTGTAACAATATGATCTTAAATATAACTGAATTAAGAATAGGTAAAATTGAAGAGATTAACGAACAAAATATTTTATATTAAGGTCATGAAATGCTTATTCAGGCGTAGGGAACCCAATGTTTAGACACTCTGTTCCCATTAAAACATTTACATTTCCCAATTCTGGAAGCTTTGTTAGTTGAGTTTTTTTTTTATGGAAGAGACGGCAAACGAGCGTACGGGTCCCCTGATGGTAAGTGATCACCGTCGCCCACGGCTCCGTGTAACTCCAGAGAAGCTACAGGAGCGTTGCCGTCTTTTAAGGTGGATGGGCACCGGGGCCCGGCATTACCTAATGCGAAACGCAGTGGCCGAAGCCACTACTTAACGCCGGTATCAAATGCCGGGGGTGATAACAATCCGGTCAAGTCTGCCCATGAAAGGAGAGAGTTTTGGAACTTATAGCTAGAAAATCAAAACAATATTTTTTTCCAGTCGGGATCGAATCCATGAACTATCGCGCTTACAGTCACAAGCTTGTTCCATTACGGAATGATAGGCCCATTTTATTTACAGATGAAATTGTTTAGTATTTCCAAAATAATAATTATTTAAAAATAAATAGTTGTTTTGATCGATTATATATTAGTGGCGTTATGTGACGAAAGAAAATTAAGAATGCAAAATGGTCACCATGGTCGCCTTACCAACTTTTGTAATGTGTATTAAGCCGTTTCTTAAGCTAATTTTCAGAATCTCCTTTAAGCTTTAATTATCATTTTCGTTATTTAATATAAAAAAAAATTGGCTTAATTTTGGTAGAGACACGGGACTATACCAAAAATTTAAATTCCCATTTTCTTAACACATGGAAGAGAGCTAAGAATCATCACAATGACCAGATATCTATCTAGACAGACATATAGACATCTAGACAGACATATATTTTAAATTTTTGGTAATGATTTTTTGTTGAATATTATACTTTCTTTGCTGTTCTACATTTTGAGTTGTGTAATTCAACGCCGCGCTTTGTCTCATTACCAGAGAAAGTACATAAATGATATTATCAAATATATCTCTTGTGGCGATTGAATCCACAACCAGCCGCGCGATTACAGTTGCACGCTCGTGGGGCACAAAGGGCACGCCATGACATTTTTTTTTGTTTATATTGACAAAATTATAAAAAAAAACGCCGCAAACGATTGTCAGTATTTAACACAGAAATGCTAAAATTAAAAAGAAATGTAGGCAACCTTTTCCAAGGTCACATATCCAATTTCCACGCCAACTAAACACCAAAGAAATCATTCATTTAAAAACAAAACAATAATTATACATTAAAAATATTAGCATTCACTGATAATGTCGATAGTAGAGTCATATAGTTCCGAAATAATAAAAAAAAATGTAAGTAGCGTTTAGCAATTCAGCGTTATCGTATTAATTTGGGTCCTGACTGGTTTTGGTTATAACAGGTCGCTCACCTGCAGGTCGACAACCGTATCGAAATATCCTAAACATTCAACGGTATATTATATATGTAGAGATAGATAAAATAATCCAGTAGTAATATTAGAATTCATAATTTGTGTATGATTCATATGTTTTATTGAAAGTAAATCATGGTACTTTATAATTAAACAGCCTTACAACGCCTTTGAAATTATTCCCGCCATTTAGAAGTACATTGTATTAAATCACTGTAGCTGATAGATATTCAAATTTATGATAAGAGAATATTAACTTATTTTTCATATATTGTTAGGAAAATAAACTAAATATGTTCTTTTACATTCATAAATAAATAAAAAAAATGATTAATAAACTCTATATTGTCAATTCCTTGTATAATTGTCAATTTAAAAATAACTGATATTCTTTTCTTTAACTAACTGACTAAAAAATACTAAAATAGCACCAAAATCACTGGTACATAATATACAAAGGTATAAAAAAAATGTACTCACTTAATATGTTTACACAAGACCGTTGCGTTGTATAATTCTTGTCAAATCCAGAACCACATGTTACACTCAGTCCAGCACAAGATATCCACTTCACAGTCCTCAGTTCAGAGTTTAGGCAGGAGACTAGAAAAGAGACGTGGTGTGTTTACTATGTACCCAGAAAACTACTTGCTGTTCGATTTATACGATACTCACCTAAACAAATATTTTAAGAGGCTAATTTGTCTAATATAAAACTATAGTGTATATAAAATGCAAGGCAAACCAGCGAAATGTTAGAAGCCTATTTAATTTAGTTATTGACTAAAAGTTGAGTAGTTGAACTAAGTTAAAAAGTTAAATTTTGTGACTTAGTTAAGTAGTTTAATGTAAAAATAACAAAAGGTTGTAATTTGTGTCACCGTGGCGCAAGCGTCGCCGTTAAAACTGTAAAAAAACCTGTCGAGCGACCTTCTAGTTATCAACCCAAAAACCAACGATTTATAGGAAAAATCATGGCATGCGGTTAGAGAAGGAGATAACAGAGAATAGAAAAAAAAACAACAGAAAAAAGAGATGTGATTGGCAAAAATAAAAGATCGATACAAAATACAAAAATAAAATACAAATGAAAAAAAAAACTAAAATTAACTAAAAAAGACTAAAAAAATAATAATAATATTCAATCATATATTTACAAAGGAGAGAGAAAGAAGAAAACGAGACCGAAGTAAAAAGGTCCAAGTCCACTTTTCATTCGGATTCACATAGAGCACCGTCACTTTTTTTTTAATATTATTTTTTTATTTATGCCAATGACATTTCCGGTTCCGGTTGGCTAAGGCTAGTAACGTACACTGTAGCGTGTTGGGCGAGACACTTCACTTCACACCGGTAAGGCGGGCGCATACGCCGCGGTTAGTCGACCGACTGCCTGCGCAAGCGCACCCCACTCACTCCCACCAAAATTTTACCACCACTGGCCGTGATAGTGCCAAAGTGCGGCCCGTAGTTTACAAAGTTATTAGCATTTATTGTAATAAAATAAATCTATTACATTTAAGTATGTGTGAAGTAGTGTCAATACACTCTGTAGTCTAATTTTAATGAAGTATTTATATAGTATATATATTAATATTCCTCTATAATTGGAATCGAACCCGTAACTATAAAGAAAAAGAATATTTCCATCTATATAATACGTATTTTTACATGAAACACATTTTATTTGGACATAATTAGCACAGAGCATCTCCTCAATGTTCGTTAATTTATATTATTAAAATCATACGAAAATAACATATTGCATAATCACTAACAGTAATTTACTTGAAACATTAACCGATAATTAAACTCCCAAATAAGCGGTTTAGACGTATCTTATTAAATTACCATATTTTTTTGTAATTCTAATGAATACAGCTATTCATTTTGTAAACTGAAATATTAAAATTATGTTTTTTTTATTTGAATAATTTTAAAATATAAATAAAGAAAATACGGTAGGTAAGGTATTCTACCTTAACACTATGTGATTTAAAATAAATATAATATTAAAAAAGCGACGCATTTCTCTTTTCCTTAAGCTCCCCTGCGTTATACTATCACCGATGCGTATACGCACGCCACACTAGCGTACAACACTCACACAGACACGCACAGGCCTACAGACCTACAAAAACGTACTTTCTCGTATTATTATCTCTATGTTTATATTATAGAGTTTATTTTACTTCGATAAGATCGTAGAGTCAGTTGTAAGTCGAGTCTAAAGTAGGACACTCGCTGGTTTTCTTTACGGGCCCTTACGAGGTCCTCTTCGTTATAAGATTTTGTTATTAGTGGGAAAAAAATGTTTATTTAGTATATGTTTTAAAATATTTTTTGAGGTATAGCCTCTAAGCTTCACGAATAGAGAATTCGGTTTTCGTATCGGGGTTAAATTATTGTTTCTTCGCTCTACTTATAAGACATGCTGCGACGTTGTGTTCCGCCACATAACACGCACTCCTCAAGTTTTCCCTGCCTTCTCTTCCTCACATTTGAAGTTTGTAATGTAGGTACTTTTTCAGTTATGTTAACACAAATTAAGGGTTCAATTCCCATCCGAAGCTATAAAATTTTGAATACGTTAATTTTTTTCGTTTCATTTCGTTCTGATAACGAGCAAAAGCGCGCCATTGAGTTCCACCACTTAACACACAATGTCTCAAATTCAGCGTGAAGTGGGGAACGGAAGTAACGTAATGGGTATGGTAAAGCATTAGGTTCCCAAGTTCCCTCTACTTACCGTGCCGTGTGCTTGATACAGTGTGAAATGAAAAAAAAAGATATAAAATATGTTTTCTTTTGGGCATATGTATTTTCTTTTCTCGATGAATGAATCTCTAACAAAATAATTAATCGTATCGTAATACAATTAACGCAGAAGTGATAACGCGAAGGTCATAACGTGGTAACACTGTTGATACCCGGTATTTTAAAATTTGATACGTTTTCTAAAATACTTTTCTTTTCTAAATATAAAATATTACTTTAAAAACATTAAAATACTTACAAAGATTGGTTATACCAGTTCGCAATGCCTCTAAAATCACTGATAGAACCAAATTATAAAGAGATCTCTCCGAAGCTTGCAATTCTTATCATCGCTTAGTGAAGGTCTAATAGCAGCTTTGAATCCCGCTTCAATAATTATTATTAAATATTTTCTAAATAAATATTTTTTTTTCTTTGGTCTAGAATAACGCTTCAAATTTTCTATGAAGCATGGAGAGAAAACACTCCGCTTACAAACGTTCAATCTTTGAGATAATTCTAGATTGTATGACAGAGCTTAACGCCGTAATATGACAGCCAGATAAGATAAATTATATTATTTAGGGCTTTAAGTCATGTCATGGTGCAGGGCCACTAGAGGGTGACCGTATAGGATACAGCGTTAATCTGCACACCACGTCCGCCACAATAAATAAATTTGAGGTTGGTCTTCGATATATAAAAATTAGGTATCAGTTAGCTATATATAAACGTGACTCGTCCATCAATATTTTACATATTTTATCATAATATTGGAAAGTCATACGGTTTGCTTCATAAAAATTTACTTTCTTTTTAAATTTTGTCTATGAATTTCTATTAGCGGTACATTTATATAGTAATTTAGTATTGAATTATTTTGACCTATATTTTAGACTAGCTTTAGTCAAATAAGAACTGTAAGTGACCAAGCGTTTTAAGAAAAAGCGCAGCGTTAAGTTCCACCAATGAATACACAATGCCTGAATGTAGGTGGAAAGTGTGAATGAATAAGAAGTGTCTGAATAGGAACGGAGTATTTTAACACTAGGTTCCCAAGTACCCTCTGCCTAAAGTAGGGTACTTTATGCAGGGACCCTGTTAAGTATTTCCAGCGCTAATTATGTAGTTTCTGTATATCTTTCTTAAATTGAAATAAAAAAATAGCCCCGATAAAAAATCTCTACCTCATCTTGGCAAAATGCTTATAGCTCTTAGAACTATCGCGACGAACAAGACGCGCACTTAAATCTATTAATTAATTGGATTTATGAATGTGTCAATTGAATATTACAGTATTTAAATGACCAGAAAAGCACTTGCAAAAGGCATTACCTATGTGAATAATGCACTGTACCGAGTTCAAATTAAAATCTAGTATTTATATAAAATTAAAAAAAAAAACGATAAACTTTATATTGAGTGACGTGATTTAACATCGTATTTTATTTTGCCAGAACGTTTTATCTTAACCCGAAAGTCAGATATTGGGCAGTTTTATGTAACTAAAAACACATGAAGACATTAATTTACTCGTATTTTTTTTGTATTTCTGCAAATTAATATATTTGAGAAAAAATGCTTCATACAAAAACGTAGACCATAATTTACAATATTTTTACTATGTTTTAAAGTGTTATTCCACACTTAGGACAGAAATACTAAACTTAAATTTAAAAAGCGTATAAAAATTTTGAACGAAGCAGGATTTGAACCCGCGCTTAGTTGGTCAGAGCGCTGGAACCGTATTCCAGAGGCGCGGGTTCAAATCCTGCTTCGTTCAAAATTTTTATACGCTTTTTAAATTTAACTTTAGTAATAATTTACAATATTACGCCAATAATACTTGTAAAATATATTCGTAAATATCAATAAAATCACTTTTCTACATCAAGTATTAAAAAATGTGCTCGTATAAATTAATTAAGACTTAACTCAAGTGGTTTAACAGTAACTGAAGAGAGTGAAGAATTTCAATATTAAAATCTTGACTCCATAATCACATCAGATCTATCTATTTTATTATTTTATCACTAAACTACGTATAATTGCCAAGGTTTATTGATGACACAACTGCGGCGTTGAGTTCCGTCACATAACACGTATTGCCTCGAGAATCCGGCGGAAAGCGGGGAACAGAAGAATTTTAATTGAAATAGGATGTTTTAACAGGTTGCCAAGTTCCCTCTGTCTGTGAAGCTAATAAGAACGGTTATAATATATGATAATCTAATAACTGCTAGTAATTTTAAGTGAATCATTATGTGAATTTAGAGCCAAGCACAAGCACCGTTGTAGCAGCCCCCATATATAACTACAGTAGTCCATTATTACAGAGATGGATGGTTTGCGAATCGGTGTCTTGTACAACGGATTATTGAATTATAAGTTATAAGCGGTAGCGATTTAAATGTTTTGTACGCTGTATGCCACAAATTTTAGGGAAGGCAGAGAGAACTTGCGAAATTAGTGTTTATACACTCTGTTCCCTTTGAGACCCATCCGTACTTACTGAAATTAATGCATTGCATGTTGAATGGTAGAACTCAGCGTCGCGCTTTGCCATTACCAGAACATTTGAAAAGTGGGAAACGAAACGCAGTTTTTTAGAACTAGATTCTCTAATTTCCTCTGCCTACTCTGCCATGTGCAGGCTGTGTGTAGCTGACACACTACAGATCAATACGGCTGTCGTGGCATAGTAGAATAGTGACTGATTGCAATGGTTGTTTGTTCTAGGGATACTAGGAAAAATGATTGATAAAAATTGTACTCTTTTTTGCACTCGCTGGAAAAATCCTGGCGTTGTGTTCCACCACCCAATGTTAATATCTTATTAAGATCATTCTGCATGACCTTTTAAACATAAATTAAACACGTTTCTGTTAGGTTAAGCTATGTATTTAACTATGTTATCTAAGAATTTTAATTTCTAAGAATTATAATTACGTCTTTACTCGAACAAATATATTATCATGAAACTTTGTTTTATGTAATTTAGATATCATTACCATATTATGGTACCATCGAGCTGATCTGAAAATGGAATTGGAAGGTGGCTAATGAAACCTTGGACTAACTGCTAATAAAAGTAAGCGTGATTTTAGTTTTTTTTTAATATTACCCGCTTCGCCTACACACCTGTACCACAGAGCGTGTCTCATCGAATTCGGCGTCTAATGATTCGTCCCAGTGACATACATTTCTAATTTTTCTTTGTTCTGCTTTTTATTTCTTTATCATCATCTCTTTATTTCACAAAGAGTTTAATTTCAAACTGTTTTTGTACTAGATATATGAAGTCACAACCACTTAATACTATTATTTATTTAAAATACCTTGTAAATCCTTTCGAATGAAGCATTGTTAGTTAATTGATATGAATTATGTATGATAGTTTTTGATATAATGATATTTGTTATATATTGATGTTGGCCTGATGTGGTGCAGGGGCCCAAAAATACGACTGTAACGTGACAGGTTTTCGGTTATATTCGTTTTCGTCATTTGATGAAATGTGAGGCCTGTCGTGGCGCAGTGGCACAAGCGTGTGACTGTAATCGACAGGTTCTGGGTTCAATCCCCAGTCGAGGAAATGAAATATTTAATATTTTCAATTTAAATATTTAATGTTTCATTTCTTCGCTCTGGTAATAAGGCAAAGCGCGGCGTTGAGTTCCACCACTCAACACGCAATGCCTCAAACTCGGCAGAAAGTGAGGTACGAAAGTGGAACGGAGTGTCTTAACACTAGGTTCCCGGGTTCCCTCTGCCTACCCTGCCTCGTGCGGGATACAGCGTTAAGCTGAAAAAAATTGATGAAATAAAATATTGAATATTTACATTTCCTCGCTCTCATAACGAGGCAAGGCGTTGTGGCGTTGAATTCCGCTATTAAACATGCAATGCCTCAAGAATTTAGCGGAGATTAAAACGGAAATGTCATAATTGGGACCGAGTGTCTTAACACTAGGTTTCCAAGTTCCCTCTATATACCATGGCAAGTATCTAAAAAAGTTAGCAAGCTTTTCTTCTCTCTACAACAATGGCGGTCATTGTTTAACTTAGCGTTGTGTCTGATAACGTGTCTGTAATAGAGTCCAATATTAATTGCTCCAATTCGACAGAAAATGGAAAAAAAGATTATAATACTTTTTGAGTCACAAGGACAAATCGCATCACTACTTTCAGCCCAATTTTCAAATCAAGCGTTGAATGGCGGAAATTAACACCGATGCTATCAGAGCAAAGAAATGACAATTTTCATTCTCTCGAGCGGAAATCGAACCCAAATCTACGTGCTAACAATGCGACGCTTTCCGCTACGACATTAAATGTTATCATCAAAAAATACCGAGTCATGTTAATAAAATTCTTCTAAGAAGATACCTTTTGAGAGGCTGCCATTTTTATATGCGATGTCAAAAGAAACGGTCAAAAAGTTAACCGTTACCCGCGTTTAGATATTGCACAATATTTCATAGATTGGAATATTAATAAGAATTTTTTTGCAGTTATTTGCGTATTATGTAGAGCTACTGAACTGTGTAGAGATGAGCTTACTCGTTGACCGGAAGTGAATGTTTTTTTTTATTATTGGGCTATTTTCATTATAAGTTATCAGCAGTATCTATTTGAATAAAACGCGGCGTTGAGTTTCAAATTTGTTAGGGAATTAAGGGTCTTACCAGTTCAGTGTAAAAAAAATAGAAAGGTATAACTCAGAAGATGAGCCTTTCCAAATAAGATCATTTTGTTTTTTTCAATTGAAGGGAAATCCAGTAATAAACGAGAACTGGCTATTGATTATACATATAATTATAATTACACAGCGTTGACTGGCAAAGGTGTTAAGTTCCGCAACTCAACAAGCATTGCTACAATCAATCGAAAGAGAAGAGAGATAGAGACAGAGTTGAAGAAGTTGAGAGAAGTTGCCAAGTTCCCTCTACCTACCCTGCTATGTGAGGGATATAATGTACTCAGCTTCACGCTTTATCCCGCACATGGCAGGGTAGGCAGAGGGAACTTAGGAACCTCGTGTTAAGACCATTCCACTTTCGTTCCCCACTTTCCGCCCAATTTGAAGCATTGCGTGCTGAATGGCGAAACTCTACGCCGCGTTGAAAATAATAGAAAATTGGCTAGTATTCTAAGTTAAATTATATATATTCATATCATAAATCGGGTCCGCGTACCGCCGGCCCGTGGTCGGTACACAGTAACGGTGCACGTTTTTCAACCAAAATGCCGGAATGTGGCCTCACAATAACGACATAGATATAGATATTTAAAAGATAATCATTATTTTTTTCTTAAATATTACACTTTTTTCAACTCTGGTGAATTTTAGTAGTGATATATTTACTTTCGCGTTGTTTTTACGCTTTACATGTACAAATCGTAAGGTAGGCAGAGGGAAGTTGGGAACCTAATGTTACGATCTTCCTTTTCTATTCCCCAGTTTCCACCGAAGTGGAGGCATATTAGGGATCAACAGTGGCATAACAGACCCCTGCGCCACTTCAGGCCAGTATTATTATAACTACAATCTATGTCTAAACGATAAGATGTGGGTTCAATCCGCACTCGAGGAAATGAGATAATTTATATTTTCAAATTAAGTATTTAATGTTTTTATTTCTTCGCTCTGGTGACAAGGCAAAGCGCGGCGTTGAGTTCCGCCACTCAACGCCGCTCTTCATCTTTAAGAGTGGGAACATGGAAAGAAATTAATGAGAATAATTTTCCGTGATGTATACAATCAGACGACAATTTAATAATTTGGCTAAAAACACTCAGTCAGCTTCACGCTGTATCCCGCACATGGCAGGGTAGGCAGAGGGAACTTGGGAATCCAGTGTTAAGATAATCCGTTACACTTTCGTTTCCGTCTAATTTGAGGCATTGTTTGTTGTCTTTTTAACCAGAGCGAAAAAACACAAACAAATAAATATTTCATTGGAAAATATAAAATATTTCATTTCCTCAAGTAGGGATCGAACCCACGACCTGTCGCGTTTACAGTCATACCCGTATGCGCTGCTCTACAATAGGCCTCAATCAGTTAACAACCTTTAAAGAGTTCCATTATTCAGATCCTGGCTCCATCATCAGATCAGCTCGAAGAATCTATATTGGTGTACTAAAAGTTTAGTAAGAATACCAAGTTTCTTCAAGACGCAATTATTAACAATAAGTTAATCAAAAATTATCTACCACTCAACTCGCAATGTTCAAATTTGGCGGAAAGTGGGGAACGCAAGTGGAACGGAGTGCCTTAACACTAGGTTCCCAAAGTTCCCTCTGCCAACCCTGCCATGTGCGGGATACAACGTGAAGCTGAGTAAGATAGTTAATCAAATGAAGTACTTTATCGATATATTGATATATATTGATCTAATAACAAGCCAAATCACGGCGTTAAGCCACTCAACACGTAACCTTTTAAATTCAGTAGAAAGTGAGGAACGGAATGGAGTGTCCCACCTAGGTTCCCAGGTTCCTTTTGCCTACCCAAGGATATAGTGTAAAGCTACATCACATCATAAAGCTGTAATATATTCAGCGTCTAATAAACTAATTACCTGAATCGCTGTCAGTGTAGCGTGCGACAAAGCATTCCATAGCGCGAGTGATGTGAAGCGAGACATACTCGTAGTTAGAATCTACATACATTATCAGCTTCTTTATGTTGTACTTATTGAAAAATAAAATATGATTATATAGAATACTGTAGTGCGGTTGTGAACGCGACAGTACGTGGGTTCGATCCTCGTTCGAGTAAATAAAATATATAACATTTTCATTTTTTTACTCTAGAAAGGAAGCATAGCGCGGCGTTGAGTTACAGTACATTTCTACTGGACATATAATATGAATCATTATTATTTACCAATTATTTAAATGATAAAAATATATTAAAATATTTTTATTTCACGCTGTACCAAGCATATAGCAAAGCAGGCTACGCAGAGGGAACCTGGGAACCTAGTGCTAAGACACTCAGTTCTAGTTTTTGTTCTGAAGACCATCAGTTTAGAAATAGAATAGAAAATATTAAATAATTGATTTTCTCGAGTGGACATGGAACTCACAACCTGTCGCATGCACAGACGCACTCTGACTCTACTACAAGTATATATAATCATTAAGGATATATTCCAAAACCATCGAATTGAAAATACTGCTCATGCTTCTGGTATATAAACCCATTTGGTTTTCCAAATGGGAAACGGAATGGAGTGTCTGACACTAGGTTCCCAAGTTCCCTCTGTCTACCCTGCCGTGTACGGGATTCAGCGTGAAAGTAAAACATTAAAATAACGTAAAAGGTAGCCAAAATTACCCGCCAACCTGTCAAAAAATATCTAAACAATATAATTTCATTGAAAAACTCCCGAATAACCTCAATAAAGCACTTGCAAAGGCATCTTTTATTTGTTTACTTTATAGCACCTGTAATTTAGGGCCGTGACGAAAGACGAATCGACGTACACCGTTAATAACTATATATACAAATTTATTATCGCTATTTGCTATAGAAATTTAAACTTTAAACCCTTAACATATGACTTTTTGGTGAGCAATATTTCAATTCGTTTTCAGATCACACTGTATAATAGCAATCTATCGATTTTGAGCTCTATCTTTTTAACAGTAGAGTTTATTTTATTTGTAATGTTTACCGCCAAAGTAAAGAGTACAAAAAGGTTTTTTTTTTATGTTTTTGTATCATTTATTTAAGCGAAGCGACCGTAACTACAATATTTATGTTATGTCGGTCTTAGAATGGTTAAGTGAATAGTCAATGTATGGGATGTTTGAGGCGGGAGATATTTTTTTTAGTTTTTTTTTTGTTATTTTTAGCTTTGATTTTTGCGATCTCTTACAAGCTGTAAGTGCATTTTTTATTTCCTCGCCATGGTGATAAGGCAAGGCACGGCGTTGAGTTACGCCACTCAGCACGCAAAGACATAAATATTGATTTACACTGGTAAAATAAGCGAATGGTATGTCTTATAACTACGATCAGATGTTCCTTCTGCCTACCCTGCCAAGTGCAGAGTACATTTTTTGTGTTTTTTTTAATAATATTATAAAAAGCAATATGAATAAATAAAAAAATCTAAGTCCCATGTATATCGCAGACTAGGCAGAGGAAACGTGAAAATCACCTAGCGTTAAAGAGAAGACATTTCATTTCTACAAAGGCATTTCCGTTTCCGTCCTCCGCCATTTCCGGCGATATCGTCAGAATTCAGTGGTAGGATTTATCGCTGCACTTTGCATCGTAACCAGAGACAGTAGGATTAATATATTAGATATTTCATTTCTCAAATAACAATTTAACCCATAATTTGTAGTGTACCTTGTCCTACGCTTGTGCCCTTGTATCACGATAGGTTTCTTGAAGTTTAATCTTTCCAGCTTCACCACATGGCAGGGCAGGCAGAGTGAACTTGGGAACCTTGCGTTAATACACTACAAAAATATTATAATAGATGGGGACAAGTAACATAAAAAATATTCGAAACTTTGAAGAGCGCGTTGATGTTTTTAATTTGTAAGATTCACTATACTTGACTTAAAGACAACGCACAAACGAAACTGCATGATTTAAAATATTAAAATTTCATTATATATGTAGTTATTGTAGAAACTGCAAAATAAAAATTATGATTTTCCATGTTATCACTTAAAGTCTATACAAAGAAAGCTTCAGATGTAGATTAGTACATATATACTAAATTGTGTCCAGTTTAAGCGCTGAATTATAAATCTTTATTTATTCATTCACTCTTACTCAGCTTCACGCTGTATCCCGCACATGGCAAGGTAGGCAGCGGGAACGGAAGTGAAACCTAGTGTTAAGACACTCCGTTCCACTTCCCCACTTTCCGCCGAATTTGAAGCATTGCCACGTGTTTCGCCTTGTTACCAGTGCGAAGAAATGAAACCATTAAATATTTAAATTAAAAATATTAAAATGTTCAATTCTTCGAGTGGGAATCGAACCCACAAACTGTCGGTTACAGTCACACCTTTGTGCCGCTGCGCCACGACAGGCCTCTAGATCTATTTATAAGAAATGCAAACTTGAAGCTGTATCTAGCACATAGCAGGGTTTGAAAGGGAACTTAGGAACCTAATGTTAAGACACTCGGTTCTAATTTAGACATTTCCGTCCCCTCACTTTCCTGCCGAATTACAGGAATTACTGTTGAGTGGTTGAAATCAGTACCACATTTTGCCCAGAACGAGAAGAAGATAATATTAAATATTAAATTATCTTGAATGACAATGTCTTTCTCGAGAAGTGGGGAACGGAAGTGGAACGGAGTGTCTTAACACTAGGTTCCCAAGTTCCCTCTGACTACCCTGCCATGTGCAGGGATACAGCGTGAAGCTGACTGACAGAGTGAGAATCGAACCAGAAACCTGTCGTATTTACAGTCACACACTTCTGCCGATGCGCCCTGACAGGCCTCACTACAATGATAATGAACATCAATATAAATATTTAACGCTAACACTTGTCGTTTAGTAAAGTAATTTAGTTCCTTTATTGTATAATTGCTGTAAACTCCGAAAATAAAAACAAAAAAAATTAAAGAATAAACAAAAATAATCGATCTTTCTCTAAATAAAGAGAGATTATATTTTATATTGTTTTTTAAATGCCCAAATGTTTTTACCATAAAATGTTCACGGTACAATGGAAACCATATGTTGAACAAATGCATATGTTTCTTTGTTTGTGTCCACTTTACTGCTAAATACAATAAGTTACATTAACGCTTCATTATTTGTAATTACAAGTTCTTAATAGTTTTTAATATGCTTATGCGGCGTTGAGTTCCGCCACTCAACACACAATGCTTTAAATAAAGTAGGGAAGTAACGGGGTGTCTTGACGCTAGGTTCCCAAGTTCCCTCTGCCTGCTATGCGTGAAGCTGAATTGAATACGCTTTTATTAGCTTGGTGTGTATGTGTTAGCACCGGTAACAAGCGAAAATGAGATTTTGACTGATTTTAAAATTGTCATACTTATAATACGTCCCGTTTAACGCCTTTTGTACGGAACCCCGATAACGATTATACTTAACACAAGGTTAATGCGATCTGAGCGATAACTTAGATCCTACTTAAGATAGCAGAATAAAATCAAAACTTTTATTGTACTTTAGTTATTTTACTCAATTTCTATTCTTTCTATTGACGTGTTGTGGGTTTTATCCCCACTTGAAGAAATGAATCATTTCACGTTTTCATTTCTTCGTTCCAGTAACAAAGCAAAGCGCAGCGTTGAGTTCCGCGACTCTACTTGCAAAGCCTTAATTCGACTCAAAGTGGAGGAACTCCGAGGCCCAACCTCGCTGACTTTATAGCTTTTTATAGGTATATCAATATGTATATATTGATATACCTATAAAAAACTATCAAGTATTATCAAGTATTAGTATTAAGTAGTACTAATATGTTACAATGTGAACTTCTACAATACTGAGGCCTGTCGTGGCGCAGCTGCACAAGTGTGTGACTGTAACCGACAGGTTCTGGGTTCGATCCCCAGTCGAGGAAATGAAATATTTAATTAATATTTTCAATTTAAATATTTTATGTTTCATTTCTTCGCTCTGGTAATAAGGCAAAGCGCGGCGTTGAGTTCCGCCACTCAACACGCAATGCCTCAAATTCGGCGGAAAGTGGGGAACGGAAGTGGAACAGAGTGTCATAACACTAGGTTTCACTTTCGTTCCCTCTGCCTACCCTGCCTAGTGCGGGATACAGCGTGAAGCTGAAAAAAAAATGTTACAATGTACCACATTTACTAGGAAAGACAAAGAAAGACAAAAACAATGGCCAAGTGCATATAAAATACCAACGAATTATCAGAAGTGTCTTCCAAAGTATAACGGAAGTACGAATTGTACGACCGAGCCGCTCCAGTTGTGTAGGAGGTTACGCGGCCTACATATTGAGGTATTTTCTTCACAGGGCGGGGGCTATAAGTGATTTTTATTGTCTATCCAAGTTGAAATTCTGCTACGCTTAATTTTAATACATTTTCTAAACAAGTGTTAGTAACTATGTATCTCTCCCTCTCTCTCTCTCTCTCTCAACTTCACGGTGTATCCCGCACATGGCAGGGTAGGCAAAGGGAACTTAGTGTTAAAACTAGTGTTAAAACGCTCCGTTCCCCACTTTCTGCTGATTTTGAGGCATTACGTGTTGAACGGCGGAACTCAACGCCGTGCATTGTCTTGTCACCAGAGCGAAGGAATATAAAAGTAAAAAATTTAATCAGAAAATATTAAATATTTCATTTCCTTGAGTCGGGATCGAACTCACAACCTATCGTTTACAGTCACACGCTTGTGCCGCTGCGCCACGACAGGCCTCAACGGATTTATTATTATTTTATACACTTATAAGTGTTATTCTTTCTTTTCACGGATCTTTCCATATATAAGGTAGGCAGAGAGTACTTAGATTCCTAATAAATACCATTTTCCATTAGGACTTCACTATTCCCCGCTTCTTTGAATGAAATATGTACTTTCTATGGACGTACGAGTATGTCTTTGAAGAGATGACGTGTAAAAATATTAAAATAATTCTGATTAGTAAATAAATTCGAAGCCGTGACGAAGCCGTGTGTAGGGTTCGCTGGTTTTCCAAGTAACAGTTGGAAAATTAGTAACTCAATACATTTCATTCCTTTTCCCACTCTCCGCCAAATTTGAGGTATTGTTTATTGGAGGCTAAACTCAGCGCCTCGTTTGCCCTACCAGAGTGATGAAATGAAAATATAAAATGTTTATTTCTGGTAGAGGCCTGTTGTGGCGCAGCGGCACAAGCGTGTGACTGTAACCGACCGGTTCTGGGTTTGATCGCCACTCGAGGAAATGAAAATATTTATTATTTTCAATTTAAATATTTAATGTTTTCATTTCTTCGCTGTGGTAACAAGGCAAAGCGCGGCGTTGAGTCAACCGCCACTCAACACGCAATGCCTCAAATTCGTCGGAAAGTGGGGAACGGAAGTGAAACGGAGTGTCTTAACACTAGGTTCCCAAATATGCGGGATACAGCGTGAAGCTGAATATTTCCTATAGAGATCAAACCCAAAACCTATCTCGTGTAGAGTCTTACTAACTGTTCCACTGCGCCACGACGGACCTCTTTAAATAACATCAAGCTTAAAGCTCCCATTGTCTAAATTATAACAATATAACTAACACGGTAGCAAATTATAAAGAAAAAATAAGTTTATTGTTAGAACAATATATAAGTAGTTTGCGTAACGCGACAATGGTACGTGGGCGACACCTGCTTATTCATACTTCTGTGCGAGACGACACGGTTGATTTTGTGATCGAGCTTTTGTGAGGATGCTTTAAGCTTTTTTTTTGTTAGCTTTGCACTGTATTATGTACAGCAGAAACGGCAGAGGGAACTTGGGAACTAAGTCTAAGGAATAGTTTCGTTTTCAATTTTCTTAAAGATTCGGATAGTGAGAAACGGAAATGTGTTAATGGGAAGTACTTAACACTAGGTTCCCAGGTTCCCTTCATCTACTCTGCTACATATAGGATACATCATATGTTAGAGAGTATAATGTAGTAATAATGGATGATATCTCAAAATTCCTCTAAGAGGAAAAAGAAAAGCTAGTTAGCTAAGTACACAGAAAATACACGTTTGAAAAATAAATACTGCTTATTTCAAAACATATGTAAATATGAGAATAAGGCAAAGGGCGGCGTTGAGTTCCGCCACTCAACACGCAATGCCTCAAATTCGGCGGAAAGTGGGGAACGGAAGTGGAACGGAATGTATTAACACTAGGTTCCCGGGTTCCCTCTGCCTACCCTGCCTCGTGCTGGATACAGCGTAAAGCTGAAAAAAAAATATAAATAAAACATAAAATATGTTTTATTTCGAACTTATTGAAATTCATTCAGAGCGGAGAAATAATTAATTGCCTCACCCAGGAATCGAATCAGCCACTGTCGCGTTAATTATTCAGATGCTATCCAACTGCCTTTACTTATACGTATTGCACAAAAAGGCTTTAGAACTTATGGTTATAAAAAATAAGAAAAAGCACCTGCCGAGGTAAAGTGTTCAAACAATCGTCACCCAAAATATTTACCAATAGACGCTACTGTGCGCGAGGGCCTTGTCTCAAATTGTTCTTTTGTACAACCTGTCGCTACCTATGTATATATTATTCAAGATTTATTACACGAACTCCATACTAGAACTAATCGTTTCTCAGTACAAGATTTCAAAGAATTTATTATTATTATTATTTTTTTTATATCTAGAGATTTTAAGCGAAGTTGAGATCAATTTAAAGTTAATTTTACACGCTTTATCGTAGCGGAAGTTTGTGATGGTGTTAAAGAGAAATATTTAATTGTATTTGCATTTTGGCAAAGCGCGTGCAGTTCCGCAACTCAACAATGCCTCCAGAATTCGGTGGAAATTGGGAACATATCTCACGTGTAGGCAAAGGGAACCTGGGAACCCAACGTTAAGATCAAGTAAAATTTTACTATAGCTTCAGTCACTTGTCCACTAAAAGATAAGGCAATTCGGTAGTTTCTAAGAATCACCGAACCGCGTGAAGTCGAGATTAGATGCTTGGAATGTATGTCAGGTAGCGTTTTGTTTTGTTTTATTTATTGTGTTTTTTCTTCACTTTTTTTTTTTTATTTTACACTCACAATTTTTTTAGAAGGACATACATAATTGCACTGAAACTTAGTTGGTTTTAATTAAGCTTCACGCTGTATCCCGAAAGAGGCAGGGTAGGCGGAGGGAACCCGGGAACCTAGTGTTAAGACACTCCGTTCCACTTCCGTTCCCCACTTTCCGCCGAATTTGAGGCATTGCGTGTTGAGTGGCGGAACTCAACGCCGCGCTTTGCCTTATTACCAGAGCAAAGAAATGAAACATGAAATATTAAATTTGAAAATATTAAATATTTCTTTTTAATTACTTTTTCCCGTAAACAACATAACATAAAGTACAATTATTGCTTTAATAATGTAACGATTGAGAGGCTCTCTGTGGTGAGGACCTGGGAGTTTACCTTGACTGTAAACTTTTATTTGATTATCACATTGATCACATAGTTGGTAAGGCTTTTCGGATGCTGGGTTTTGTTCTTCGGGAAGCAAAAGATTTTCACAATAGTGCTACACTTATCACGTTGTACAATGCCTACGTTCGTTCTGTTCTCGAGTATGCTTCGACTGTGTGGAATCCGTTGTTTAATGTGTACATTGATAAAATTGAAAATATTCAAAAGAGGTTCAATAAACATAATAGTATTAAAGCCAACCAATACCATCTCGTTAAACAACCTATTCCGACTTCTTTAAAGAACCGTCGTCTGGCTAGGGACGAACTTTTCCTTTTTAAAATAGTTAATAATTATATCGATACCCCTTTCCTTTTAAGTAATATTAGTCTGAGATGTCCTCGTCTACAAGCCCGTAATAAATCACAGTTCTATGTACCTATTACAAGAACTAAATATGGTGGAAATGTTTTTATTTATCGTGCTTGCAGCTCTCATGATAATGCGTTTGGCGATATTGACATGTTTACTATAAATTTAAATAAGTTCAAATCACTTGTCATGGAAGCTGTTTCTGAATGATTTTCTTCTGTTTTATTTTGATTTCTTTTTGATTAACTGTACATCTATCTAGCTATTTTTTTTTTGTACTATTTTATGTGAAGACTTCATTGGTTAATTGAATGTAAATTTGGTTTTTATTTGAAGTACTTGTAAAACTGTATGTGTTCCTTAATAAATAAATAAATAAATTTCATTTCCTCGACTGGGGATCGAATCCAGAACCTATAGTTTACAGTCACACATTTGTGCCGCTGCGCCACGACAGGCCTCATATAATATTATATGTTTTTTTATTTATATCTCGCTTTTAAGTTTTGTTTGTTTCTATATTGCTATTTGTAAATCATTTTGTTAAAGCGACATCTATTGGCAGTTCTAAGCAAACTATCATAACTAGCGCCATCTATTAAATGATTTGGTCAAAATTAAGAAGAAACTTTATGTGCTTATAATTTATACAATGGATAGATGGCAATACTAGATGTTTTATATTATTATTATAGAAATAAATTGATGTATAATTTTTAAAAATATAAAAGTGGTAGCTATTTTACTAAGGCAATATTTTGTGATTCTTTGATGGTCTAATAGATGGCGCTGATATTTATTTATTTTGATATAATGACAAATATTTGTTAAAAATATTTAAAATTTAGCACCAAATTTGGTTTTAAAATATTTTATTATGTTATTATTACTTTTAAAAAATATTACACTAGAAAATAACGTTTGTGACAAATGATTTGATAAATGTGTATTTATAAATTTGTTTACTAATTAAAATCATAGATGTCGCTACATGTTCTTTATATGAATATTGTAAACGAAAAAAAATAAATTGAAATCGCAGCGCATCGTATGAATATAAACACGGTTGTGGGTTCGATTACTGGTCAAAGGAATGTTTTTATTATCTATTTATCATGTTGCTTCACTCACTAACTCAGCTTCACACTGTATCCCGCACGTGGCAGGGTAGGCAGAGGGAACTTGTGAACCTAGTGTTAAGACACTCCGTTCCACTTCCGTTCCCCACTTTCCGCCAAATTTGAGGCATTGCGTGATGAGTGGCGGAATTCAACGCCGCGTTTTACCTTATACCAGAGCGAAGAAATTAAAACATTAAATATTTCAATTGAAAATATTAAATATTTCATTTCCTCGAGTGGGGATCGAACCCACAACCTGTCGGTTACAATCACACGCTTGTGCCGCTGCGCCACGACGGACTTCATCTCTATCATATTGACATCTTTTTTAAAATGATAACAATATATCTGTTCAATTCAACAACACGTAATTAAACCCCTTCCCAATTTTATTGTATGCTAGTTTTTAGTTACAAATCATTTTTTGCCTATTTTCCCGCATAGCAACTGAGGCGGAGAGATTTTAGGGTGACGACACTCCGTTCTCCTATTTCACCCAAACTTAAGTTCCGACAAAAAGAGAGCTTTAGAGAGAGAAATATTTGATCTCTCTCTATTTATGACACAGTGACTTCTTAACGAATAATTCTATTTAAGAGCTTTGTTAATTTAAAAGTTTAGTTAATCTCGGTGGTTCTTAGCCATGTTTTATGAAAATCGAGTTAGCAGCTTTAAAGCTTGAAGTAATTTGTTACAAGATGTGTAGCATATTTTTGAAGTCGAAGTTATTTTTTTAATTAAAATGTTATATTTTCAATTTAAAATATTTAATGTTTCATTTCTTCGCTCTGGTAATAAGGCAAAGCGCGGCGTTGAGTTTCGCCCCTCAACACGCAATGCCTCAAATTCGGCGGAAAGTGGGGAAAGGAAGTGAAACGGAATGTCATAACACTAGGTTCCACTTCCGTTCCCTCTGCCTACCCTGCCTAGTGCGGGATACAGCGTGAAGCTGAAAAAAAAAAATGTTATATTGTATTTACACATGTTTCGACCTTAATTCCATCAAAACGTAGGTAATTTCTCAATTCAACACATAACTTCATAACCTGATAAATTTATTATTCGAAATCTACACAAAAATACACACAAAACGAGCGAGACCCGTATATCCGCCATATTATCTTTATTAATTCCATCTTTGTTCCAATTTTAGTACATCGTTATGAATGTTATAAATAACGCTGTTGTGTTTTTGGAACCGTTACTTGATTGCTATCTTTAGTATTTAATGGGAACAGGTATCAAAATTAATTATGTTATTTTAACTCTATACATTATATTAGAAAAACATAGAAATGTGAGAAAATAATGTTATCTCTACTTCTTTTTTTTTCTTGTTTTTTCAGCATTACGCTGTGTCCACATGGCAGGATAGGCAGAGGGAACTTGGGAACCTAATATTAACTACTATGGTCCCAACTTTCAGTTTCACGAGCAGGTTACATCTGTGAACCTGGAAGAAACTACATAACGTAACCGGCATTATAATTTGAAGTCTCCATAAAAGTCTTCTTCTTCTTATCTTCTTCTGTTGATCTGTGGCACGTGAAGCTACACGGTGTAGAACGCTGTAATTCGGCATCTAGGTTTCCCAGAAAGCTTAAAAGTTGTTAAAATATTAAACGAAAAATAAAGAATATGTTGTTTAATTATATAACATTATTCATTTAAATAACTATTCAAATTCATAATGTACGGAAATGATACCAGAACGTTATAGCAGTAGTAATCCTGTACACAGCAGGATAGGCAGAGGGAACCTTGGAACCCAGTGTTAAGACACTACGTTCTCACAAACACACTTCCAAGACATACTCATAAATTCTAACATTTCATTCAAAATAATAAGTTATAAGCTTCATTTCTTGAACGTCAAACAATTTACCTGGCCTGTCATGGCGCAGCGGCACAGGTTCTGGGTTCGATACCCAGTCGAGGAAACTAAATATTTAATATTTTCAATTTAAATATTTATTATTTCATTTTTTCGCTCTGGTAATAAGGCAAAGCGCGGCGTTGAGTTTCGCCACTCAACACGCAATGCCTCAAATTCGGCGGAAAGTGGAGTATGGAAATGGAACGGAGTGTCTTAACACTAGGTTTTCGGGTTCTCTCTGCCTACCCTGCCTCGTGCGGGATACTGCGTGAAGCTGAAAAAAAAAAAATACCACCAGTCCACTAAAGGTACTGCCTCAGACCTGACAAGAGCCAATGACCGAGCATTTCATTCCCACCTTCTATCAAATCGAATTTTCACTCTATCGTATCATTTGGCTCTTCGTTCTCTCTGCCCACCCCGCGTAGGGATACAGCGTGAATACAAGTAAGTTAGAAAGCATCAAAATTAAATATTTAATTTCCTCAAGTAGAAATCGAACCTAGAACCTATTGTGTTTACAGAAATACGTTTATATCCTTTTAATACGTCACCCATAGGAAGTCGAGGCCGGTCAAAAGTATTACTATGAAATACCATTGTGATTCAATGTTGTGTCGCGGTATCCATAGCAACGACCTGCTTCGACACCCGGCCAAGGAAGTGCTATCGAACTCTTCAGTTACCGATATAAATACGTACCTGTTTGAATTTATAATGTACGGAAATAAACGTATTATTGATTTAATTTTTTAGTTTTAGATATATAGTGGCGCAGCGGCACATGCGAGCGACTGTAAACGACAGGTTGTGAGTTCGATACACACTAGAGGAAATGAAACGTTGATTGTTTTCATTTCTTTGCTCTGGCAACGAGGCAAAATACGGCGTTGAGTTACGCCACTCAGCACACAATGCGTCAAATTCGGCGGAAAGTGGGAAACGGAAGTGGAACTAGGTTCCCGAATTCCCTCAGCTTACCCTGCCATGCGCGGGATATAGCGTGAAGCTGAGATTTTTCGTTTCACACTGTATCACGTTTGCATGATGAGGTAGGCAGAGGAAGCTTGGGAACCTAGTGTTAGGGCTAAGGCTTTATGGGAACGGAGTATCTTATCACTAGGTTTTCTCTATCTATTTTGCTACGTGTCATCTAACTATATCTTTTTTTAATTTTCATGTATCGCTGCGCTATCAACGCCTGCAGGATATATAGAACTCTAGATACTCAATTCTAGTAAAAACATACTTCCGTTCTTCACATTCCGCCAAACTCACGGCATTGCGTGTTGTAGACGAAGCTTAACGCTGCGCATTGCCTCATTACCATAGCAAGAAGTGAATTTAAAAAATATTTAATTTCCTCGATTGGGGATCACACCCTCAGCATATTGCCTTTACACATACTTGCCCTATGCCATGACCGGCAATTTATATTGTTTATTTCTATGTTTTCTTTTAGTTTTTAGAGTGTTCTATTTATCTTCTCGCTGTATTCCACACATGGGTAGACAGAGGAACCTGGGAACATGGGAACCTGGTGATAAAACATTTCGTTGTTTTCCCAACTTTTTGTTACCAGGACGAAAAAATTAAATAATTCATCCCTCGAGTTAATCGAGGAATCGAACTCACAACCGTTTATAGCCACGCGCTTGTGCCCCTGCGCCACAAAAGGCCTAAGTTTTTATTAAATGAATATATATATATATATTAAATTTAATAAAATGTTTGTTTAATTTTAAAAATAAAATAATTATACCTAATATACCTTTTTTAGACTTAAACACGGGTGACTTTCGAGAACAGTGTCGATGATACTGCAGGAAGTATACGTAATATAAAAAAATTAAGAGCTTTTAGCTCATATATACATATATAGAGGTTGATGACAGTAGACTAATCGGTTGGATGATGTGTATAGCCCCTTAGTATTATCTGCATCGTCACAGTACCTAACTATCCTTTTTTTTTCATTGTGTCAGCTTTAAAATTAAATAGTGTCGTATTTTCTTTCCACTGAATGTGATTGGAACTTAACGCCGTGCCTTATCTCGTTAGTAGTGCTAGGAAAGGAAAATATTTAATATTTTCTCGAGTGAGTTTGAGCATACAACCTGACGAGCTTACAGTAGTAGCTTACGATTGTGTCAACACATCATGACATCATGACAGACATCATGTCAATAATTTGTAAAATAGAGTATGAAAATATATATAGGTATATATATATAGGTATATATATATATATAGGTATATATATATATATATATATATATATATATATATATATATATATATATATATATATATATATATATATATATATATATATATATATATATATATATATGTATATATATATATATATATATATGTATATATATATATATATATATATATATATATATATATATATATATATATATATATATATATATATATATATATATATATATATATATATATATATATATATATATATATATATATATATATATATAATTCATCAGCGCTTGTAAAAGCCATAACTGTAAACGCTTCTCCTAGAAGTTATGGCTTTTACAAGCGGCCTTGTAAGCTTTCGAGGTAATTGTATATTTAATTTAATTTTCATTTCTTTTCTCTAGTAACAAGGGAAAGCGCGGTGCTGAGCTCCGTCACTCAACACGCAAAAGTTCAAAGTCCGGCAGAGGGTGTGGAACGCAAGTGTTTTAATGAGAATCGAGAGCCATCTTTACTATGAATGGGGTACAGCCCAAAGCTGAAAAAAGATCTTATAACGATTTTCAAGTAAATACGTGCACGTACGTAGAACTTTTCACTTCCACTCGGCAAACTTTTGAAGCTCTCTCCAGTCCAGCGCAAACAACTCCGGACTTTTGATGAGATTGGCGGAACTTTGACGTCATTTTCTTTATATTTTCGTACAATAAGAAATTACTAGTCCGCGCACATCGCTTTTATATATACTTTTTTTGTGTTTTTGCTTCTCCTACTATACTTCACAGTAAAGTATGCAGAGGGAACCTAGGAACCTAGTTTTAACGCACTCATGTCTCATTAAGATAATTCCGTTTCCCAATTTCCACGAAATCGATGCATTGCGAATTGAGTTATAGATAGTGTCGCGGTTTTTGCCTTGTTGCCAGATCGAGAAAAAAATATGAGCTATTAAATTTTTCCCCAAGTAGAAATCGAACCTATATCTTTTAGCGTTTAGAGTCGCTCGCATTTGCCCTCGCTACGACTGACCTCTATATTATTACTTTTTTTTCAGCTTCTTACTGTATCCCACATGGCAGAGGCAGAGGAATCTTAGGTACCTAGTGTTAAGACACTCCGTTTCCCTTCCGCTTACTTTAAGGCATTATGTGTCAAGTGGCGGAACTCAACTCCGCGCTTTGCCTTGTTACCAGAGCGAAGAAATAAAAATATTGTATATTTAATTTGAAAGCGAACGGAAAAAAAAAATGTATTACATTTTGTAGTTCACGCCAACAGAGTAGCAGGCTACAACTACTTAGTATACGTATGATCATATCACGCATATAGCCCAGCTGGTAGAGGAGAACTGGGAACCTAGAACTAAGAAACTGCGCTTCTTAGCATTATATATTGAGGGGCGCAACTCAACGCTGCATTTTTTAGATATTTACAATAATATTTGACTATCCACGCCAAAACATTAAGGATGTGTTAAATCAAACATCATGATATTGCTTTTAAAATTTGAGTTTCAATAATAATTATTTCTTCAAACAATTACATAATTTCTGTTATTTTAAAGTGGCATAGTACCTAAGGGTCACAATCGTGTGACTGTAAAAGCGACATGTTGTGGGTTCAATCCCTTTTCAGGTAAATAAAATATTGAACATTTTAATTTCATCGGTTTTGTAACGAGGCAATGCAAGGCGTTGAGTTCCTCCAAATAGTATATAATTTATAAAGAATTTGACAGAGAGCGTGGACCGGAAGTGTTATAAAGGGAATGGCGTTTCTTAGCACTAGGCTTTTAAGCGCAGTATAGAAAAAAGTATGTAAAAAGTATAAAGTATTAGAAAATATTAAGTAATATATTACGCTCAATAAACACAGTAGACAAAAAAATTAAAAAAAAAAGCACACAATAATTAAAAAAAAAAACAATTTTATTGCGTATGTCACTTTTGAACAAAATAAAGTGGATGTAAAAGAAACTTCATGCTCGCAGATAGTACAAGAACTTAACTTAATTTATGTTGTCGATGTTTATTTCCCCAGCAAAGATTTTATAAAAGAAAGAAAGAATATACAAAGTAAATATGTAAATTCAAGCTACAACCATTGATTTGATTACTACTGGTGACCTTAGTGAGTTATATATATATATATATATATATATATATATATATATATATATATATATATATATATATATATATATATATATATATATATATATATATATATATATATATATATATATATATATATATATATATATATATATATATATATATATGTATGTTTATATGTAGGTACATGTGATCACTGGTCAACACGTACTACACGACCCACTCGAGTGATGTGATCCCAGATCCACTAAAATCATGATGCAATAACATGTGATCTAAAAATTCACACATGTCATTTCACATGCACACATGTAATCACACATAAACATGTGGTGTTGTGACGTGTGTTAGTGAACAAGTAAAGAAAAAAATATCCTGATTGCAAAAAAAAAAGAAAAGAAGAAGACAAGGCAAACGAGAGTTCAGGTCACCTGATGATTAGTGACCACCGTCACCCACGGCCCCGTGTAACACCAGAGAAGCTAATGGTGCGTTGCCAGCCTTTCAGGTGAGATACATCTTATAATCAGAGTGAGAAAAACTAATTAAATCACTCCCGAATGGGTATTGAACCCACTTAGCATATTCAGCTATGACTGCAATTTTCAAAAAAAAAAAATTCAGCTTTACGCTGTCTCCCGCACATTATAGAATACGCAGTGGGAACTTGGGAACATAGTGTTAAGATATTTCGTATTTCGTTCTGTTCCTCACTTTCTGCCGAATTTGAGGCGTTGCGTGTTGAGTGGCGAAACTCAACGCCGTGCTTTGCCTTATTACCAGAGCGAAGAAATGAAAACATTGGATATTTAACTTGAAAATATTAAACATTTCATTTCGTCGAGTGGGTATCGAACTTATGACCTTTCGCAGTCACAGTCACACGCTTTTGCCGCTGCGCCAACATTTGTTCAAGAAATGTGGCGATTTACTTAGCAAGTACACAATTACTATAGCACGCGTCAATAACATTAGTTTATTATTAATAATTATTATCATATCAAGATAAATTTGAAATTCATACATTTTATAAAGATGTGATAATATGAAATGAATTCTCGTGTACATGTCATTAGTATGTACTCGTAGGTATTAGACATGGAATGAAAATTAAATTATTTTTTTTGTATACAATAAATATGTTATGAGGTTCACACGCTTGTGACTCTGCACCAGGCCAAGCCTTATAAATGATGAGTTGTGGGTTCGATCCTCATTTGAAATAATTAAATATTTGATATTTTTGTGTAATTTCTCTGGCAAAGCATATATAGCGATATTGACATGTTTACTATAAATTTAAATAAGTTCAAATCACTTGTCATGGAAGCTGTTTCTGAATGATTTTCTTCTGTTTTATTTTGATTTCATTTTAAATGAAACACTTTTAAACGGATTAATCGCGTATATTGAATGGTAAACATTTTTGGGAAACCCGACGTTTCGAACACTTTACAGTAGTCCGTGGTCACGGGTAGACTGAGGTGGCATTTGTCTGTCAGTTGATATAATTATTATATCAAACTACCGCCAACGATTCCTTAATTGCCTCGCGTACTGCCCTGGATTCTTGCAGAATGAGCTAACTGTATCTGGTCCTCTAGTGTGGTGTGCTGGGGATTTTAGCTCTGCACCATGTCTACCTAGGATATATAAGCGGTACGTAGATGACACATTCACAATTTTACCTATGGACAGTGTTTATATACATCTAGCTATATTTTTTTTGTACTATTTTATGTGAAGACTTCATTGGTTAATTGAATGTAAATTTGGTTTTTATTTAAAGTACTTGTAAAACTGTATGTCTTCCTTAATAAATAAATAAATAAATAAAAGCAAGAATTTGGGGTAAAGACGTTCTACAGGAACGGAAGTGACTTAATGAGGACTGAGTGTCTTAGCACTGGGTTCCCAGGTTCCGTCTGCCTAGTCTACTTTGCTGTGAGTGGGATACAGTGTGAAACGAAATGTTATTATGTCCATTACATATTTACTGTATATTTTGAATGAAACACTTTTAAACGGCGACGTTTCAAACCTTTTACAGTAGTCCGTAGTCACGGGTAGACTGAGGTGGCATTCGTCTATCATTTGACATAATTATTATATCAAACTAGCGCCAACGATTTCTTATTTTCCTCTGGTGTGGTGTAACCAATATACGCGATTAATCAGTTTAAAAGTGTTTCATTTAAAATGTGTAACAATCGCGAAAATCAAAGACATTATTACTTTAAGTTATTGCAAAAAACAACCACGAACACCTCGATGTGCAATAATATTCGCAAATATTGTATTGAAAAAAGTTCGATTACAAGACACAGGTATTGAGTTCGTTTTAAACACGCTTTATCACGTATTCAGATGAAAATTGAAGAAAAAAGCTCACTCAGCTTCACCTGAGTATAGTAAAGTAGATATACTATCTCCTCTCGCTCATAACAGAGTTTCCGTTCCCTACTTTCCACCGTGTTTGTGGCATAAGCTAGTGCCCATCCGACTGGCATCAAATAGAGTATCGTGACACCATTTTCTTTCCGGGTACTATGCACGAGATAAAACGGGCAACGAGAAACAAAATGTCATAAGGAAATCCTTGATTTCACGCTATGTCATTTAAAGAACGTCTCCAAGAGTGGTTAATTAAGCTGTATTCAATTATTTATTATAACGACCTCGACCTTTCGAACACCGCCCGAGGTCGGACCAGCTGGACCCCTGGTCCATGGCATTCAGCGATTTATCAATTATGCCAGACTATAATTGGATAATGTGTATGTACTTACATACATACATTTATATAGATATATCGTTGTATATTTTAAAATATTTCGAATATGAGCGTGAAGCTGTACAGAATTTCTTCTTGCTTCACGCTCTATCCCGCTTGCCTCTGCTACCTCTGCTTGCTAAGTTATAACTTAGCAAGCAGAGGTATTTAGGAACTTAGTGTCAAGACACTCTGTTCGCTTTTAAACACGTCTGTTCCCCACTTTCCGCCAAATTCTTGAGGCATTGCGTGTTGAGTGGCGGAACTCAACGCCGCGCTTTGCCTTATTACCAAAGCGAAGGAATGAAACATATATATATATTAAATATTTCATTTCCTCGACTGGGGATCGAACCCAGAACCTGTCGGTTACACTCTTGTGCCGCTGCACCTGGAGAGGTCTCGATAAATTAATTTACTAATAAATTAACTTACTTATTTTCTTAAACAACACAAAAATATGTATATATATTATCAAAAAGCTACATTCATATTGAATAACATTTAAAACCGGTATCAAACCAGTACTTTAGGTATATAACTTGATAAGCTTGTTTGAGAGCTTTAACACATTTCATATGCTAAAATATTGTAGAATAAAAAAATATTATTTGTTATATTTATTTCGATATAATTGAAATATTTGATATTTTCCTTAACTCAAAATAGAACTTTCTACTTTTAGTAGGCAAAGTGCGGCGTTGAGTTCCGCTTCTCGATACATAAACGAAGGGTCCTTATAGAATCGGAGTGTCTTAACACTAGGTTCCCAAGATCACTCAGCCTACTCTGCTATGTACGGTGCACGTATGTATCCTGTATATATCAGAGAGGCAGAGGGAACCTGATGTTAAGACACTTTGTTACCCAATTTAAAATTAAGACATTGCATGTTTAATGGTGGATTTCAGCGCTGCATGTTGTCTTTGTTAGTAGAAAATGAAAATAATTAATTCCCACCATATAATTTCAAACGAAGATCGATGACATAATGTTAATGGAACTTTAACTCGGAACTGGCTTCTAATAAACATCTTGTTTTTAAACGGTAAACATATTTTTTTTAAAAAAACGGCACCTGTCAATAAGTCAGATATCTTTTGTTGTTGATATCTTAGGTGTATATATTTTAAATTTTAAATAAACTTAAAAAATATATAAGTCTGCCATATGGAGCCGTTGTGGCGCAGTAGCACGGGCATATTACTTTATTAGGACAGGTTGTATGTTCAATCCCCGCTGGAGAAAATGAAATATTGGATATTTTCAATTTAAATATCTAATATTTTCATTTCTTTGCACTGGCAACAAAGTAAAAGGCGGCGTTGAGTTCTGCCACTCAACATGAAATGCCTTAGTTTACCTTAAAAAAGTGGGGAACGGGACGGGGTGTCTTGACACTAAGTCCCAAGTTCCCTCTGTCTATCCCGTCAGGCGCGGGATACAGCGTGAAGCTGAGTACTTTATAAATCTCGAAACAAACGGCCACTTATTTTTTTAAAAAAAATAAAGGAGCAGTCATTTAGCAGAGGCACAGTAGGTTTGATTCCTGATTATTGGCAACGAAATGTATTGATGGAAAATTTTCTCTGCCTAGTATTTTATATATTGGTTGGTTGGTTGAAATTTTTTTACTTTCTTCTTTCACAAAAATGAAAATAAAATTAAGAAAGTCTTTCAACGACTCAACATTATTTTCGTAATAAATATATTTTATTTCCGTCTTTCACACCAAAAAACATTTTATTTTTTGTAATAAGAGATGATTACGAAAATCTTTTTCTTTTATTTTATTATACAAACATGTCAGGGCATGTCGTGGCACGGGGGCACATGCGTGCGACTGTATATGCGACAGATTGTGGGTACTATCACCACTCATGAAAATGAAATATTTGATATTTTTTTCTACCTCTGGTAACAATGCAAAAGCCCTGCGTTGTGCTCCGCAGCTTAACACGTAATACTCAATGAATTTATCGGAAATAGGAAAACGGAACTATCTTACAAAAAAGATTAATTTGTAAGTTCATACTGGACCTGTTTTAAGATAGGTAGCCAAGTAGAGGAAATATAATGATGAAATACTTACGTAGACACATTGTTTATTGAGTAGCGGAACTAAACGCCGCGCTTTGTCTTAAAACTTAGTTGAAATCAAATCCAAAACCACATTATTTGCGTATATAAAAAAACTCCAATAGTTACATATATATTATCGTGCTCTTAAATGTTTTTACTCACGGGGGTGTACAGTTACGCAGGTGAGCACGCAACGAAAACGAGCAGATGCTATTTCGGTTTACAAAAGCTTACGGCTTTGGAACCGTTAGTATAATACAATTGTTAATATTTAATGCTTTTTGTATGTGTAGAAATGCTAGAGTGATATTTTTGTAGCTTGATACTGTATCCCACGCGTGGTAGAGTGTGTACCCTGGGGTGCACAAAGGGAACTTGGGAACCTAGTGTTTAGACACTGTGTTCTTAAGACACTTCCGCTCCCCACTTTCCGCTGAATTGGAAAGCTTGAGTGTTAACTGGCGGAACTCAACGCCGCGCTTTGTCTTGTTAGTCAGAGCAAATAAATTAAGATATTAAATATTTCATTTCCTCAATTGGGGATTTAACCTAAAACCTGTCCCGTTCATACTTAGCGCTTATGCTCCTGCGCCTCGTCTGGTATCAGATGTTCTTCTGTTCTTCTGCTCGCCTGAAAAAACGTCTTTTTTTATCATGTCATTGGTTTTATTCAATTTTTTTTTGTATAGTTATTACGATTTTTAGGTATACCAACAATACCAAAGCGGAAATTAATTACTTATTTAAGAAAGTGCTTTTTTTTCCAGATTTTAACTGATATTCACTTAAGATAAAAACAAAATTTTCAACAAAACGTATAAAAATACGAATATAGCGGGATTGAACCCGCGCTTCCTAAAAACCGTCCAGAGCTCTAACCAACTATGCCATGTGATACTTTCTCGTCGCTACATCAAAATTCTTATACGCTTGTTATTAACTTATTTACGTTGTTAGCATCTTTGTTCGAAAAATGAGTTCCTTACAAATTTCGACCTTCTAAAGAACGTTGACATTCAAATCGTTAATTATGCTTATCGTTTTGCGAAGCGAGATTGATTGTTCTAATGCTATTAAATAAAATTTAAAAGTAATGGTTAGAGGCCTGTCGTGGAAGTAAAATAAAAGTATATAGATTAATATTTTATCCAGTTTTCCTTAATATTTAGTGTTGGTTTTATTTCAAGGTGTTCATAAGTAAATACGAGTAAATTATGTAAATATAAAAGCATTTTCCTAGACGAGACTGCTATGAGATATTTGTTTTTATTAATTTGTCTAAAATTTTAGTTACTAATATAATATGTCACTCAATCGCCCACTACACTACTCGTACACGGTAGGCAGAGGGAACTTGGGAACCTAGTGTTAAGACAATATAATGTCTTTACAATTATAATTGAGCGGCGTTGAGTTGAGCCACTCAACACGCAATGCCTCAAATTCGGCGGAAAGTGGGGAACGGAAGTGGAACGGAGTGTCTTAACACTAGGTTCCCAAGCTCCCTCTGCCTAATCTGCCGTGTGCAGGATACAGCGTGAAGCTGAGTAGAGTACAATTATAATTTTATCAGACCAGAAAAATTATTAATTTGGTTCAAGCTCAATATAATTATAACTTTACTACTTAGTTATTATTTTGTTTGCACTTTCATCAATATGTCAATGGTGATGTGACCTTTTGAAATAATTATGACATATTTTAATTCATTCAAATTAACCTTTTAAATAGGAACTTAATGATATGTTATGGTATTTTAAACTTTTTTTAACCTTATGTAAAACTCTTCCGTTACTGAGTGCCCTATAGACCACGCACAGCCGGAACTCTCAGAAAAAAAGTTTCAGAGAATAGCCTTTACGGTTGTACCAAAAAGATTTATATGTAATAAAGACAATACAATAATATTCGTCAATAAATCGTTAATACGATCAAAGTACGAGCCTATGACATATTCTACTTTAATATGTTTTTAATTACCTTTTCCCCAATCTATTCTTCAATAGATGGCGCTTTAATACTCAAATGTGCAAGTTGTTCAAAAGATGGCACTACAATGCTGAAATGCGCAAGCACATCTTTCTACTTCAATAATTTCGCTTCACGCTGTATCCCGCATATGAAGAGGTGTCAGAGGAAATATAACTGTTAAGATATTCCGTTGCCCACTTTTCACACAATTTTCAAGTTATTGCTTGTTATGTAATTCGGGTTTCAACGCCTCATTTTGTTTTGCCCTAAGAGCGAGGATTATATGAAAATAAATGTCTCTTCCGATTGAGAATATAATTTTTACAGTCTTTTATATAAATATTCTTTATAATTTTCGTCTTAAATCCTCCACACCGTGCCACAGCGGTCGCCTCTAAAGGTTATTTTTTAATAAATACACCAACATTGTTTAGATGAACATTTTGTTAATTAAATTTAAATTGAATATTTTGTTTTTAATTCAATTGTCTATTTAATATGAGAATAATATAATAATTTAAAAAAAAACACTGACCCTACAAAGTCTTTTACTGTAAATCCAAGACACAGAAACAAACAGGTCAAGCTTTATTTAATATATATTTACATGATTATTACAGCTTTCTTTTTTGCTTCAGTGTTTACAGATGAAGGTTGGATGGATGGAGGAGTCTTTCAATTACATATAAAAAATTAAATAATAATTAATATTTAAATGAAACAACAAACATATTTTGCAATATTTATTTAATAATAATAAACATATATTTTCCTTACTACAGAAATGCGTGACCCGAGTAGTGTATAACGTGGAATGTAAGTACCTACCAGTAACACAGTGGACAGTACATAATTGTATACAAATATGTAATCAAGAAACACAGCTAGTCATAAATATTAACTATTTTCACGTGAATCCCGTATATTGCGGGATTCGCGTGAAAAAGCGTGATACGTTTTCCACTACTAGCCTAATTTAGAGACATTCCGTGGTAATATTTAACCCATAAATATGTTCAGTCATATACGCCTGAACTATACTACAATGTCTATGTATTATAAACAATATTTAAATATCAATTTCTACTTGTAAAATTAAATTTTACACCCTATATTACAATATATACAATAAAATAATTCAACTGGGTGAAGTACAACGCTATGTACCCTGTTATATACATCCTAACCTAAACTTAATTAATTTTTACGAAGTGCGTCCGTCATATGTCAGATATTTTGCAAGATAAAAGAAAGAATCCTAAGAAGACTGCAAATTTTTACTTTAAATTTGTTATCTCATTAAGTGCCAAGCGGCCATCTCAAGTCATGCTCTCTTAGTTAAACTACAATAGTGTTTCCAATAATACTCTCCTTGCCATCAAGAAACTCTGAATAACCCGACTCGTCGCTGCAAGCGCTGTCGTTGTCGCCAGTGTTCTTGAAAACTTCTGTTTCAGTGCTCGAGTTCAAGCTTTCCACATCAGTCAAATTGTCCATCATATTATCAAATTTGCCCTCAAATGTAAGAATGTTGTCTCCACCCAAAGGAGGATACGTAGAACGTCTACGGAAAGCATTCTTCTCACCAATGGGCACAGGAATCACTTCGTCCGAAGCAATCGTGCTATCTTCGCTGTTAAAATCTTGCATCGAATTTGTGTACGTTCTCTCATAATTGTGTTCTCTATCGAAACACCTCTCTTCGTCACTGTCGATCTCTTTCTGCATGTCCTCAGTGAACTGCGAGGGTAGTGACGTCGGCTCCGCGTCAGAAGAGGTCACCGTGCTTGCTGTTTCGCATCCTGAAGAAACAGATCCGTCGTCGCTGTCAGTGACGAGGTAGTTACTTTGTGCTAGCATTAAATTCTTTCTCTCTTTACATATTGTGTCCTTCTCGACACTTTCTTCAATAGATTCCAATGTTTTCAATATTGATTCCATTTTGTCGTTATCTTGACTAGTTTCGTTTTCGATTTGTGCTTTCAATTTACTTTCATTTACAAGTAAGTCAATTAGCTTATTTGCTGATGCCTGTTTCTCTCTATTCTCTAACGTATCCATTACACCTTCAGGGCAAGACAACTTACGTGAGGACTTATCAAATCGCCGTCTGTCTAAAGTTTGTGACGTTGAAAAGTCTTCACATAACTCTTTCTTTGCGTTCATTTCCGCTTCTTCTTCATCTTCCTCGGAGCAAAGCTCCTCGATAGCGCCAAGTTTGGGAGCTGACTTTGATCTTTCTAACGGTGGCCTATAGTTCGTAGCTCCAACACTTAGAAGTATCTTTCTGCGGGGCATGCTAGGATTGTCGTAAATACTATTAGCCAAACTTAGCCTTGCATTCTGTTTAGAGATTCTGTCCTTTTTAAATTCAAGAAGAGCTTGTTTTAATTTAATCCGAAGCTCCTCAGTTATTTTCTTTGATACGGTTTCTTTGGTGCAGAGAACAGCGTGACAACGGAGTTCATGTTTGAGCTTTTTACCTTCGTGGCGGTAGACCCAGCAGAATAACTTGGGATAGTGTGGGGGGCTCGCACAGTAGGTGATCCTGTGTGACCAGTACTCTGTGAGACCGTGTTCTTTGGTAAACCCTTTGAGACCAGAGTTGGTGACTGACAATTTCATCACAACATCTGGCTTGGTGGACTGTTGATAATTACGCCAAAGTGTAGCGAGTGGCTTCTCTATGCAACTTTCACCTGCAAACAAAGAAAAACTTTATTAGTATTACTATATATAGAATTGTGAATATTGATAATTGAAATTGCTTATTTAATGGCTATTTGTACAAGAACATAATTTATAGTTAATAGAAATTACATATTAATTTCAATTAGAATTATTTATATAATATTCAATCATAAATATATGAGTATTGTTTCTTCTACATTTTTTCACAGTTTAATAGCAAACGTGACGATTGTACCTTATATTCTCGATTGATTGATTTTTACTTGTTACAGAGTAAGGACATAAATATATGAATAGCATTTTCTAGTGTGAGTTCTGTGACTTAAAACAAAATACATCAATCACTCACTCACTCACTCAGCTTCACGCTGTATCCCGCATGAGGCAGGGTAGGCAGAGGGAACCCGGGAACCTAGTGTAAAGACACTCCGTTCCACTTCCGTTCCCCACTTTCCGCCGAATTTGAAACATTGCGTGTTGGGTGGCGGAACTCAACGCCGCGCTTTGCCTTATTACCAGAGCGAAGAAATGAAACATTAAATATTTAAATTGAAAATATTAAATATTTCATTTCCTCGACTGAGGATCGAACCCAGAACCTGTCGGTTACAGTCACACTCTTGTGCCGCTGCGCCACGACAGGCCTCAAATACATCACTAATTGTATGTATGAATGGAAAACGCTATATGCAGGATTCCGCTGGAATGTACCTGGTTATCTTCCAGCTACATCAAGCATATTCCAGCTGAAGCCGCGTTATGGACGATAGTTTTAAGTGATAACATCATAATAAAATAATGTTGAAACATTATATGCACACACATTACATTACATTTACACCTAATTTTATTTATTTTTTTACTATGTTTTAAGTTTATTTAAGTTTAGTAATTTTAATTATTTTGAAAGAAAAAAATGTAACTACTCTATATATTTTTGTGTTGAATCTAAACATACTGCACTCGCTTAGGCCAATTCGTCAATTGTCAATATATGTGTCTCTGTCGCTTGTTCCGCACTTTCCATTGCACACTTGATTCTTACGGAACGTGACATTTTTCATGCGTGCATCCAGCATTCATCGATTTATAAACGTTATTAAGTCAATGCTTCTTGTTTTTCAAATATTTAGGCCAAGTGCTCACGTGGGCTGTCACCCACACGCGATATCAATAACTATTAAACTAAATGTACGTTACATATCTTAAATCAATCTGGGAGATTGTTTTGGAGGCAAACAACGTTTGACATTAACCGATTGTTCTTTACCAGGAAGTATAATGTTATTATGTACACACTGTCTATTTAAGTGTCATATTATGTTAAGAAGTAAATAAAGTCCTCTGTCAGTTTCACGCTGTATCCCGCACAAGGCAGGGTAGGCAGAGGGAACCCGGGAACCTAGTGTTAAGACACTCCGTTCCACTTCCGTTCCCTACTTTCCGCCGAATTAGAGGCATTGCGTGTTGAGTGGCGGAACTCAACGTCGCGCTTTGGCTTATTATCAGAGTAAAGGAGTGCAAACATTAAATATTTAATTTGAAAATATTAAAAAATTTCATTTCTTCGAGTGGGTATCGAGCCCACAACCTGTCGTTAGCAGTCACGCGCTTGAGCCGCTGCGCCACGACAGTCCTTTCAAAATATTAAAATTTAGTTAAATTAAATTTTATAATTATATGTAAGTCTTTATGTCGCTTTTAATAAGATGTAATATATAATCATTTTAACCTTTTATGGTAATTACGTAAAAAAATAACACGTTCAATGTAATTAAAATTACGATTTATGTTCACCATAACATATTTTTACGTGAAACAGGTATTTTACGAGCACCGTTTTGAATTTAGAGATAGAAATATATACACGTATTTTTTTTCTTTGTGTCACGCTGTACTTGGTTTCAACCTAAGTGGAATTTTAACGGCACATAATATCCCGTTTATAGCAGACTAGTCTTAGGGAACCTGGGAACCTAGTGTTGAGTATTCCATTCTAACTAAAATATTTTTGATATTTTTTATATGTTAATTTTGTACACTATAACTCGTATATAGCCGAGGAAACGGGAACCTAAAATCAAGACACTCCAGTCCCCATGCACCGTATATTTTTTAAGACATAACATGTCAAGTTGGAGTGCTTAACGCTGTGTATATATGTAAATATATTATATATATATATATATATATATATATATATATATATATATATATATATATATATATATATATATATATATATATATATATATATATATATATATATATATATATATATATATATATATATATATATATATATATATATATATTTATATATATATAAATATATATATATATATATATATATATATATATATATATATATATATATATATATATATATATATATATATATATATTAAAAACCTGTATTTTTTTATATATATTTTTATTCAGACCACTGTAAGTGACGGATTCGATGCCCAATTGAGGACATGAAATATATATAATAATATTATAATTTTTCTCGCCTTTGTACTGAGTCATGTCGCGAAGTTGAGTTTTGCGACATGACTGACAATGCCTAAATTCAGCAGAAAGCCAGTAACATAAGTGTCTTATTGGGAACACACTATCTACCTGAGGTTCGGGAAACAACAAATTTAAACGGGAAGTTGAGCTCCACCGTTCAACATTTAATACTTCAAAGTCTGTAGATAGTGGGAACAGAGCAGAGTGTCTTAAGACCACGGTCTCAAGTTCCCTGTGCCTACCCTGGCATGTGCGTGATACAACGTGAAGCTGATACATCGTGTTAAAATGATAATCGGTTCAAACAAGTTTTAATTCACCGATTGTAATTTAAATTATTATCAAAAGATATTGCGATGTTTAGTTACGTCAATTAATACGCAATATATTTTAAATGGATAAACGGAACGGAATTGTATATTATAAACATTAAATTAAAAATCATATTTTCTTATAATATAAATATTAATAAATATTTAACAAATCATCGTTGTATAATATAATTACCAAAGAAACTAGAACGAATAAAATAAAAACATAAGTGTATTTAACATTATTTAATTTTCTCTTAATTATATTAAATATTACATCATATGAAGAAAAATTAACTGAAGTGTTTTTTACTGTCTTCACGCTGTATCCCGCAAATATTAGGGATAGAGAACCCAGTGTTAAGATACTCCTTTCGCCATAGTAAGTGCAAAAGGTTTTGGATTTTATTCCCACTCAAGGATAGTAATGAGGCCAAAAGTGATCCTACGCAAAGTCTTCAAAGTGCGGTGAAAAATGGGGAACAGAAATGTATTAAAGAGAACATAGTATCAAAATGCTAGGTTCCCAGGTTCCTTCTACTTACCTCGCTATTTGTGGCTTATAACGTGAAGATAAAAAATCTGTTTTTAGGATTTTACCAGATAGTTTCAAGTCCAGCTAATAAAAACATTTTAAAAGTATGTCATACGAAGATGTCCTGGCTTTAAATTGGTATGGACACTTTCTATGTATTGGTCGTCTTAGAGTCAGTTACATCATGCTGGCCGCTTGTGTAAGTCTGTTCTATCAATATTATGTGATGTACGAGTTACCTAAATATATTTATATATATGTATATATATATATATAAATATATATATATATATATATATATATATATATATATATATATATATATATATATATATATATATATATATATATATATATATATATATATATATATATATATATGTGTGTGTGTACTCGTACGTATGTAATATATGTCTCAACTAATCGAAGTTCATTTAAAAACATTAAAATATAAAATCCAATAAAAGCACTACTTCTTGTTAAGTATTTGTGTTATTCGTCTTTTCATAAAATTTAACTAAGAACCACTGCGATGAACAAGGCTTTCCATTAAATCAATTCATTCAGGTACCATATACAAATACACATAACCCTCCTTTTGCATTGTTGGTTAAAAAAATATATATACAATTTACATATAAATAAGTTTTTTTTGAAAGAAGGAAACCATCAAAACTAATCATATAATGCAATGAATTAAAGTTCTTGGAGAATCCGGAACATAAAAATTTAATTAAGCATAAAAAAATATAATTGAAAACTGGTTTTTTTGTTATATATTCTATATCATATGTTATATTATAAAATATTGAAACCTACGAAAGGTTGTGGGTTCGATCCCCATCCGAGGACATGAAATTTATCATTTTCTCGCTCTGGCATCGAGGCAATGTGCCTTTCACAACTCATGCAATGTCTTAACTTGAAAAATGGGGAACGGAAGTGTTTGTATAGGAACGGAGTGTCTTAACACTAGGTTCCCTAAATGCGGGATACAGCGTGAAAGCAAAAAAAGAATCTCGTTAGACTCCTTGGTCAATTCAAATGACCGCATGTAACACGTGGACTATAACCTACAAGTTAGAGGTCTTTGAACGTTCGTAATCAACAATGAAAGTGAAAGTATGCAATTGTCGTGGAACAAATTACAACTGTTTTTTTTTACTTCATATGTGTATATGTATAAATATCAGATTCACGCTCTTTCACGCATTTGCACTTTGTTTTCACTTTATACGGGTATGTATACCGAGACCGTAGTAATGCTTGGCGTTCCGTTCTCTTTGGCTATCACGCTAGGAATACAGAGTGAAGCTAAAATAAAGTATGAAAACAAGATTCACGCTATTCCACTAAACGGAAATCGAACTTACCATCATCCTCATCAGCTGATCATTAGATTGCTATAAAAGATATGATCAGATTTTTTATTATGTTTTTTGTACTTGTCTTTTTTTAACTATGTATTTAAGAATATCATCATATACGTTATAAATGTGAAAGTAAAGCTGTCAGTTATTTATTTGATAAACTTAGCCAATTTTGATGAGGTTTATTGTATAAGATTAGAAAGTTAAAACATTAAGTACTGGTTAATACATGGTATTGCATTATTAAAATTACAAAAAATATTTCTTTTTTGAGCTTCACGCTGTATCCCACACATGGCAGGCGAATCTGAGGCATTGCGTGTTGCGTGGCGGAACTCAACGCCGCGCTTTGCCTTGTTACCATTGCGAATATTTACTTAGAAAATATTTTCATTGTCACTCCGTTCGTATTATGACTCACTCAACTCAACGGGCCTTCTAAATAGAGCGAGGAAATGATAATATGAATTATTCTACTCCCCCTTAATGGTAATTGAACCGACAACCGTCGCGCCTACTATAACACACAAGCCACTGAGCTACTATGATCTCAATAATACAACAAACTACTAGTTATGAAGATATTCTAGATTCGATGAACTAATTATATTTAACTTCGACATGAGAAGGGTTTACGCTTAACAGAACAAGTGTTTTAGCAGGTCAATCATAGAGATGGTTGTCCACTGAATGTTGATAAATATTATAGGGTCTATGCTATTAATACAAAAAAAGATAAGTTTGTTTAGCTTAACGAGCTCATCTCAAGAACTTTTTGCAGGAATTGAAGACTTTAAAATAAATTTATTGAAAAGCTTGTATTTTTTAGATTTTCTGTATGTATGGGAGGCAGAGGGAACATAGGAGTCTAGTTTTTAACACTTCAGATCTATTAAGACACTATTACCCCTCTTTAAGCTAAATTCTGAAGACTTGTTTGGCGGAGTTTAACGTCACTTTGTAACCTTACTGGAGCGAGAGTGGCCAAGTTTAAATATTAAATACAATTTCTCTCAAAACTAGGCCTCAAACTAGTATTTAATATATATTATTCATAAAACATAAAAAGAAAATATATTATTTTTTTCAAAAATATAATGCTTATACTTAAAAGTGTATTTAGAAATATATAATATATTTAATTTGCGACTGATCTAGCAAAAGCTATACCGAGATTTAATTATTTATAGCTACAGAATTGCAGTGTGTAACACAAGCGCCTTTATATCGACTACACCATGTAGGTGATACTTTCACGACTACAAGCTAACCATTTAATGAGGAAGGAAATATTAGTTCTAAATAATCGGTACAGGAAATCATTATAAGTGTATTAGAATATGATTATATGTACATAATATATGATATAATGTATAGGCATTTTTTTTCTGTATAGGTACATTATTTTTTTAGTTTCACGCTGTATCCCTCGCGTGGCGGGTTAGTCGGCAATATGAGAATATTTAATATTTCACTGCGTCGAGTGGGGATCGAACCCACAACCTGTTGTGCTTACCGTCGTGAATATATATTTTTTTAGCTTCACGCTGTATCACGCACGAGGCAGGGTAGGCATAGGAAACCCGGGAACCAGGCATTGCGTGTGGCGGAAGTGGCGGAATTCAACGCCGCGCTTTGCCTTATTACCAGAGCGAAGAAATGAAACATTAAATATTTAAATTGAAAATATTAAATATTTCATTTCTTCGACTGGGGATCGAACCCAGAACCTGTCGGTTACAGTCACACTCTTGTGCCGCTGCGCCACGACAGGCCTCGTGAATACATAATTGAGTAATTTGTAATTTAATGATAATAAAATTACATCGGCGTTGAGTTCCGCAATTAATATAATGGTCACTAGGTTCCCAGGTTCCCAGACGTTCCCTTTACTTACACTACTATATACAGGATACAGTGCGACGCAAAAAAATGAATTCTGCAATACGTTCTAGGAAACAATTATAAAATTACGTACAATAATATTAATATGAAAACGTTTACAATACAATTTATATATAATTTTGGCTACAAATTTTAGTCTTCCGTATTTAATGACGTGCGTTTTTCATACATCGATGTATCTGGGAAGAGAAAATTACAATAAATTATCAATATTAACACTGTGTTTAAGGTCAACTTTGACGTGCAGCGAATTTGTCGCTGACCGCTATCGTAGAAGGTTCGGTTCCTGCTAAAGGTTTTTTTTTTTTTTTTAAATATATCAACTCCGTTTTGTTTGGAAAAAAATGTGGATAATTGGTCAAAATTGTTACAATTGTATTAAAATTGAGTAAAATTTGCAGTATTTTTTGAGAAGAAAATGCGAAATATATTTTTTTTTTTTATGGAAAAGACAAGGCAAACGAGCGTACGGGTCACCTGATGGTGAGTGATCACCGTCGCCCACGGCCCCGTGTAACACCAGGGGAGCTACAGGGGCGTTGCTGGCCTTTAAGGTGGAGGTAGACGCGCTTTTTGAAGGTACCCATGTCGTATCGACCTGGAAATACTGCCGCAGGTAGGTCGTTCCACAGATGTGTGGGAATTTTATTTAGCAAATAGCTGGTTAGGCGGGCAGAGACATTCAGTTCGCCACTTTCGTACAGTAACTAACAGTAATAAACGCCGCGGTTTATTTCAATACTTTAAAGTAGTAAAATAATAAATGTGATGGAAATTTAAATAACCCATCTCTTTAAGTAGAAATCAAACTGACAATCGACGCCTTTAGACCACTCACTCATTCACTCAGCTTCACGCTGTAGCCCGCATATGGCGAGGTAGGGAAAGGGAAGTTGAAAACCTAATGTTAAGACACTCCGTTCCACTTCCGTTCCCCACTTTCCGCCGAAATTGAGGCATTGCGTGTTGAGCGGCGGCATTCAACGCCGCGCTTTGCCTTGTTATCACAGCGAAAAAATGAAAACATTAAATATTTAATATGAAAATATTAAATATTTCATTTCCTCGAGTGTAAATCGAACCCACAACCTGTCATTTACAGTCACACGCTAGTGCCGCTGCGCTACAACAGGCCTAAAATTTAGAAATCACTTTAGCCCTAAACGAGAATTGAATCTCCTATAACCGGCTAACTAACAAACACCACTATTATAACAGATCAGCTACAGAGGAAAACGCTAACAAAGCAAGTTCAATACACTTTGAAAAATATGTATGTTATGTTTACAATAAAAATTTGCAAATTTATGAATATTCATTTATTTTCTTATATTATTTGTCTGTTTAAGTTTCCGATAACAGGATATGAATTGTGGGAAGGATTTTTTTTTTGCTTTTAATGTTATCTTTCTATACGTAGCTTGTATAAAAGTCTCATAGGTAGGTCATTAGGTAGTATAGGGACGCACTAATAAAATATTTATTAAATGATTTAAAGGAACGGGGCAAGACAGGATGTTATATTTTCCGTTTGAAAATCCACATCAAAGATACGGTCTATTAATATTTTAGAACTATGGGGTATCCCGCATAAGTCGTATAACCAGAGGGAACTTAGATATCTAGTTTTAAGACTCTACATTCCCATTAGGTTCCCTTCGGTTCCCAATTAACCCCTGAATTTTGAGGGCATTCCTTGTTAGTGGCGGCGTAATATAATAAAAAGTTATAAAGATTTTCAAACTTGTTCTCATAGCCGTCGCAGTCGCCGTCTATTTATTATGCAACTGTTGATTCTACTATAAACTACGTAACGCTTTGTTTCAACTCTACTTTTTTGCTTAAGAACGTGCTTTAGAAAGTTTCTAGGAAAGTAAACTAATTTAATTAATTTTATATGTAACTAACAGATCGTCTTAGCGGAGTCTGTGTGTTGACTACACAGTTATAGATTCGAGTCCCACTCATGGGAATGAATTGCTTTCGTTTTCTCCACCAACTAAGACCAAGTGTAGCGTCGAGCTCCGCCCGCAATGCGCAATGTTTATTTTTTTTTAAAACCTCCGAACTAGAAAATCATTACGTAATCTTGGCAAAGCGACTGTAACTGTTAAAATGTTGATCCAATTTTCACCACTGCGATGCACAAAGCTTTCGATTAAAAAGAAACGAACAGTTCATACATTCAGGAGATACAATGATAAAAACAGTCACACAGACATACACATAGACAAACGAACAAACTTATAACATCCCTCTGTTTACGATGTTGGTAAAGTAAATCATTCCATATATAGAAGGGTAGGCAGAAAAAAAAAGATTATTCTCCACTTTTCGTTCTGTTCTTTCCGTTCTTTTCTTTCTTTTTTATATATAATCTTGGTTTCAGTGCATTATGTTATAGAAATATTTCTATCATATGTCGATATTGAGAAGAGCTCTTAAGAGACAAAGCATTTTGTTAGATGAATGTGATAAAAAGTGTCTATACACTTGACCTATTTTAAATGTCAAATAGTTTGAAAAAAATGTTGAGAGTTAGAAATATATAATGTTTTCATTTATTCGCTGTGATAACATGGCAATGCGTGGCGTTGAGTTCCGCCACTCAACATGCAATGCCTCTAATTTGCCAGAAAGTGGGGAACAGAAGTGGAACGGAGTGAACACTAGATTCCCAAGTTCCCTCTGCCTACCCTTCCATGTGCGGGATAAAGCGTGAAGCTAAGAAATATATATTCTTTTAAATTTTCCCGCTGTATCTCGCATTGTAGGAGAGACAGAAGGAGCCTAATGTTACGAATGTTGAAACTTATTGTGGTGCAGGGGAGTGCAGATCAATTCCCTCGTATGTTGAACTGTTGCTGATTAGTGCCTTGTTTACTCTAAATCGTGAGTAATGGAAACAAAATATCTTAACAACAGGTTCCCATGTTCCCTCTGCCTATCCTACTACGTACCAGATACATCGTGAAATCCAGCTTTTTCACACACCAATGGAAATAGCGCTTATCTTTTCAATTCGAATTCTAGTAGTTCCTGAGATTAACGTGTTGAACTAAACACACTTTTCGGCTTTATAATATTAGTATGTAGCAGAGGGAACTTGGGAACCTAGTGCTCAGATACTCCATTAGATAAATAATTCGCCAAATTTAAGGCATTGCGAGTAGAGTGGCGAAACTCAATGCACTATGCTACGTTACCAGATAGAAGAAACGAAAATATACAATTCCTTTTTCGAGCGAGAATTGAACCAACAACATGTCGCGCTTTTGCCCCTGCGCCACAAGGGTCTTCAATTGTTATAAAATGATAAATTGAATAATGGTATTAGTTGAAACGTTTGTCGAGATATTCGTGGCGCAGTGGCGTCGTACACAACGGGTCTGGAGGACGCCTGAAAGGTATTTGGTTCAATTCCACTCAGGGTATTTTTTTAATTTCTCTGAACTGAGTAAGTTAGCAGTACAACACGCACGCTAACATTACTCACGTTAAAATAGGTCACTATGTCAATAAACATTGAAGTTCGAGGAAAATGGTGATACAGGAAATTATATTAATTGTTTTATCCTCTCCCTACTACCTATCAAAGACCTAAGGTATAATGATGGGTAAAACATACCACAAAATGGGCACAAGTGAGTGAGCGAAATGTAAACGTTGTCAGTTATGGGTTCGATCCTCACTCGAGGAAAAGCAATATAATAATAATAATGTTGACATTTCCTCGCTATTGTAACGATATCCATAAAAGGGAAGGCAGAGGGTAACTGGGAACTTAGTGTTAAGACACTCTGTTACTATTAAAACACCCGTTCCCTGTACCCCACTTTCTGCAGAATTGAAGCATTTGGTGTTGAGTGGCGTTACTTATACGGATACTTATGTATATTTTGTAAAGAATGCGGGATTTGATCGTCTCATAAGATTGCTATATTTATTACTTTTCTAAATAAATATTTTTTTTATCATAATTCTTAAGAAATTGAAAAGTATTTCCTTAACTTACTTTGAACCTGTGACCTTCAACTTAACAAGTCATCACTGCAATGTGGTAAATTAAACTGCAGTTAATAACCTCCGTTGAGAATCCATATATATTTGTTCATTAAATATCTGCATAATAATTTTAATTCAAGGTTTGAGTATGAATTTTCTATATTATATACATATAAAATAATATAAAAGAGGCCTGTCGTGGCGCGGCGGCACAAGCATGTGACTGTAACTGACAGGTTGTGGGTTCGATTCCCACTCGGAGGAAATGAAATATTTAATATTTTCGATTTGAATATTTAATGTTTTCATTTCTTAGCTCTAGTACAAGGCAAAAGCGCGGCGTTGAGGTTCGCCACTCAACACGTAATGCCCCAAGTTCGGCGGAAAGTGCGGAACGGAGTGTCTTAACACTAGGTTCCCAAGTTCCCTCTGCCTACCCTGCCATGTGTGGGATACAGCGTGAAGCTGAATATATATAATTATGATGTATATAATATTATATATGATATATTTTACATTTAATGATCATTTCTTTAGAGAAAGTTTTCTATTCATTATAGAAATTCCATGTCAATTGTATGTCAAGTGGGTATATTTAACGCCACACTTTGTTTTCTAACTAAGGCTAGATATAATGATGATAATGATGAGATGTAATTTATTTATCCAAATGAGAATCGAACCCACAACTGCCACGTTTACAGTTAAATTGTTTCGAAATATTGCCTCATTTTAAAATTGTTATTCACTCCAGCAGGAAAACAAATACAATGGACCTATCAGGATCCTGTAATTGGATGATTAATTGGAAATTTTATGTATATATATATATATATATATATATATATATATATATATATATATATATATATATATATATATATATATATATATATATATATATATATATATATATATATATATATATATATTTATATATATATATATATATATATATATATATATATATATATATATATATATATATATATATATATATATATATATATATATATATATATATATATATATATATATATATATATATATATATATATATATATATATATATATATATATATATATATATATATATATATATATATATATATATATATAAAAAAATACTAAACTTTTTAAATTTAAGTTTAGTATTTTCTGTCCTAAGTGTGGAAAAACACTTTAAAACATAGTAAAAATATTAAAATATATAGTATTCTCTCTTGCCAAACGATGATTCTTAAGAGTTGTCTTTGGGTAGCGGAAATTTGTAAAAATCTCCCTACAGAGATGCTAACAACATAAATAAGTTGTAACAAGCGTATAAGAATTTCGACGGAGCACGGTGAGAACGAATGGCTTAGTTGGTCAGAGCGCTGGAACGGTGTTCCAGAGGCGCGGGTTCAAATCCTGCTTCGTTCAAAATTTTTATACGCTTTTTAAATTTAAGTTTAGTAACTAGAGACTTATATCGATGTTAATGGGTATCCAGTTCCATTTGAGGTAGTGATATTTATTTTTTATTTTCTCATTCAGGTCAGGGCAAAGATAAGAAAAAAAAACTTAAGCTAAACAATTCAACACGAAATATCTCAAAAAATTGTTGGAAAATCTTACCACCAGGTACCCAGGTTCCCTCAGCCTTCCCAGCGTGAGCAAAGATATCTCAATCACCTAATCCAAGTTCAAATATGTACTGGACATGAATGAGTGCGATGACCTTTTACTCAGCGATACGATACGTTGGATGTCGATTGAATTTTATAACATGTTGCTGTCATAATATATGTATTTGTATTGGAATTTCAACCTTATGTTAATAGAAATAAGAAATTTTAAATTAAAGATATATTATTTATAGGTCGACTTGCGTTACCGAATCGTGACTAGGCTGTACAATTTTGTATTGAATTATGCAAAAATTTGTAATTTAAATATATCTATGTATAAAGAATTCTGTAGAGTATTCTTTATTATTATCTTGTCTTAACGACTTGACCGATTTTGATGAGGTTTTGGTTGCTAAGGGTTTTGTTTATATATACTTGCTAGTGTTAGTCAGAATAGAAAAAAGGGAACTGTTTCTGTAAAGCAATGCCTCAAATTAGGCGGAAAGTGGGGAACGGAAGTAGAGCACAGTGTCTTAACACTAGGTTCCCAAGTTCCTTCTGCCTACCCTGTCATGTGCGGGATACCGCGTGAAGCTGATTTTGTTTAGCTAAAGTCTGTAAAGCAAAACTGCGTCGACAGCTAACTAAGGTTGAAATATTATTGGAATTAAAATAATGAGCTCGTTATCAGATACAAGCAAGCAACATTTTTAATTTACAAAAGCCCCGTCTGAATATAGTTCTTGTACATTGAAACTATACATACCATTTTCATATACAAACATAGCTAAGAAACGTCGCGATGAAAGAGGCTTGCGATAAAGAACTGCACTCATTGCACTCATCAGTCATTGCGAGAAAAATGAAAACATTTAATATTAAAATTGAAAATATTAAATATTTCATTTCCTCGACCAGGGATCGAATCCACAACCTATCGGTTACAGTCACACGCTTGGGCCGCTGCGCCACGACAGGCTTCTACGTACTCGTAGGTATATCCCAAATATATACGAAAGTGGTACGGAGTGTCTTAACACTAGGTTCCCAGGTTCCCTTTGCCTACCCCACCATGTGCGGGATACAACGTGAAGCTAATAAAAAGAAATATATATAAAAAATACGTCAATATAAAAAAACCACTTAACAATTGTTGACAGTAAGCAAATCCAACCGTATTTAAACGTACTTAATATAATTATCATAATGACACGATTTCTATTGAAACGGTAGAATTGTAAGTAAATTAGCGTCATTTCGTGACTTTGTATTTGTGGTTCGTGAACAAATCCTGAGACTGTTAAAGGTATTATATGACGTTGTAGCAAGTGTTTAACGCTGTGTGACTGTAAACACTGACTGACTGACTGTGGTTCTGAGTTCAAATCCCATTCGGGAAGGATTATTTTCGTATCCCCGCTCCGTAACGTAGTTGAGTTACGCTATTTAATACGAAATGTCTTGAATTTCAGGTGGGAAGTGCAGATTGAAACGTATCGGCACTAGTCTTAGTTTTCCCTTTATATTATGTAATATATGATTGTATATTAAATGAATTGACTTTACTCAGCATCACGCTGTATTCCGCATATGATTGGGTAGGCAGAGGGAACTTGGGAACCTAGTGTTAACACACTCCGTTCCACTTCCGTTCCCAAATTTCCACCGAATTTGGGACATTGTGTGTTGAGTGGCGACACTCAACGCCGCGCTTAGCCTTGTTATCAGAGAGAAGAAATGAAAACATTAAATATTTAATTCGAAAATATTAAATATTTAATTTCCTCGAGTGAATATCGAACCCACAACCTGTGTTATATGAATGAAACTAATCTTACTTGAAGAACTAACGAAGGAAGATATTTCTTTATTATCATTTTTTTTAAAGCGTCAAATCATACTTAGAAATGATAAATACTAACTTAGAAAAAAAAAATAAAAATTTGAACGTAGCGGTATTTCAACCCGCTCCGCCCAAGCACTTTGTCGAAGTAAGCCATACAAGTCCTCATCAAGTTAAATTAGTAAAAATAACTCTGTCCTTGCAAACCAGAATCAAACCAAGAACTATCGCAAGTGTACAGTCGAATTTCAATTTTACACCATATTTCCATACATATACCATATATTCTAAATTTCAATCATATTAAGTCATAAAGCTGGTGCGTTGGCGTCGAGTCAACGACTCGGCGATTTAATCTCATCAGCGTAACTGCTAACTGCTTTATTACCGCCCTTTGTTGCGGAGATTGATCGTAAATTCTCTAGTTATAAGATTTTATATGAGAGTCTGTATTGTGTATTCTTGCGGCGTTGAGTTCCGCTACTCATCACGCAAAGCCTCAAATTCGGTGGAAAATGAAAAACAGTAGAACGGAGTGTCTTAACACTAGGTTTTCGGTTCCCTCTGTATTAAGTAAAGTATTAGCGATATGAATGCGACTTCGTCCGCTTGATTTTATTATTATTATATTGTACAAAAATTAGGAAATGTTGTTTATTAAATCTTAGTTTGAGTTGTTCTGATATATATAAGGTATGTTACTGCAAAGTTTTATCTGAAACAGTTCAGTATTTTTTACGTGAAATTGAAATTAATATTCATCCTAAGAAAAAAAAGCTTCACATTTATAGTATTAGTTGCATTCTTAATTAAATTTTGAAGGGGACATGTATGAAAGACGCTGTGTGTGTGGAAACACATTTAACTGTAGACAGAATGAACTTCTCATTAAGATTTCTATTTTCTACTTCCCAAGGAATTTAAGGACGTGTGTTAGGTTGTGGAAGTCAACGCCGCATTATTATGTATGCTTTTTTTTCTTTCTATTGTTTTGGCACTTTCTCACTTTCTAATTCTACTGATGAATTAGTGGCAAACACAAAAGATGAGGAAAAAAAATCTCCCGACCGAGAATCGAACATGTAACTATTACTTTATTACTTTTACAGTTTGACAAAAGCTGTGCCATGACTCCATCAGTTTTACATTTTGTATTACGTGAACAAAATTAAACGTAAGCACTAAGTAAGTATTACCAAAAAAATATTTAAAAAATGAAAATTCAGAATCGTGACTCGATGTAACAATTTATAGGTATTTGTATCAACTTATTTTAAAAAAAGTATTCATATATGGAATTTCCAGATCTCCAGAAGTCTAGACCGATTTTGATAAAATTTTGACACAACTTCGATCTACAAGAACCTTACGAACGTACCTACCTATTGCCATTGATTGCCTACTTGGAAAAAGAAAGGCGGGACCCCGATGAGATCACTCCGTAATCCCCCGTCTGTCTATATGTTTGTTAACCTGTCTGTCCTCTCAGGATCATATTTTACTATAAAAAACAATATGAATTTAAAATTTAAAACGTTTATATGATCAAAATATGCCAAAAATACAAAAAAAATACTCTGTATTAGGTTAGACCGAAAGTAAATAGATTTAAGGAACGTGGAAACAGCATAGTGGTAAGACACTCCATCCCAATTTTTCTCCAAATTCTAAAGACATTGTTGTGTTAAACAGCGGAACTGAACGCCGCGTGGTGTATTAACATCAAAGTCAATAAATGAAAATATTAAATATATATGAAAGCAAAAGTCGTTTGTAGATTTATAGTCCGGCGACGGACAACGTAATATCAACTGCACTTTTACTTTATATATTTTTCCTTATTCATATCATTGTGTAGGTTGAAAGATTATAGTGATATGTCATTTAATTTTCCTGATTCCGTGAAATTACATTTAATATGAGCGTTTCTTTTTTGGGAAATATACTGTTACCGTTCCCACTAAGACACTTATCAAATTTTGGACTGAGAATGAGTGTCAAAACTCAACGCCCACCTTTGACCTTGATAGCAGAGAGAAGAAATAAAAATATACAATGATGTTTATTTTTTCGAATAGAAATTATACCAACAGCTTAACGCGCTTATATTCGCACGCTGTGCTACTATACCAAGACTGGCTTCACTTTGTTACGATACAGACACTCACTAAATTATCGTTAAAAGCACTGAAATTCCATACAAATAATTTCCTCATGGACAATGGCAACAGGTAGTTTAATAAGGCCTAAGACTTGCACCTACTTAGTAAATGTGATTTTATTTAGCGGTTTTGAACCCATTTCTGTTGTTATAGAGTCTATTTTTCCATTACTAATGAATTATTTTTGTTAAGCAATAGTGCAGCTTTGTTTAAAGGTCGTGGGAAGCTTTTGATGAATTGTACCTATAATATTTTTTTTGAACGTCTGATGATATCTGAAATATATCTGTAAGGGATGAGAGATATGAAAATTATGCCTTAGCAAAAGTTAATTAGGATGATAAACGTTTTTCTATTTACTTATAAAAATCCATTTTATTAGGACTATTATTAACTTTTTTTTAAAATGCAAAACGTATGCAAAAGAAGTCGCGGATGTATATATATATAATATTCTGTACCTAATCGCTCTCTGTACGTGGGAGATATATATGATATATTTATTATTGTAATAGGCCCCAAAATATCGTTTTCAATTTTATTTTTTTTGTTTTTTTGTCTCAGAATGGGTTAGCTAAATTTAAATGCAGTTTTCACGAGTATATTTAAGTAAGCTTTCTTTGTACATATTAAATCCGTAATAAATAAAAAACTTACGTCAATTTGAAACATTTACTTCGATAAAATTGCTACATAATTTATTAATTTAGCCACAATTTTTGTTTTCAATGTATAGATATTGTTGTAAAAATGATAATGTTATTGAAACAAGAAAGTAGTAAAGATTAATTATTTTGAGATATGTCGTTGTTTTCATTTCTTCGCTCTGGTAACACGGCAAACCGCGGCGTTCAGTTCCGCCACTTACACGCAATGTCTCAAATTGAGGTTCTTTTTCTTCTAGGTTCCCGAATTCCCCCTCTCTACCCTGTCATGTGTGGGATACAACGTGAAGCTAAGTAATTAAGATTAGTGAAAAAATATGTAATATATATTATAAAGTTTAAGAATCGCATTTTGCAAATAAAATGGTAAACATATTACAAAATAAATCCGATACTAATTCTGAATTATTACAAGTAATTTTCTTTTATTTTGATATCCTCAAGAACCTAAGGTTAAACACCTTGGCCGATTTTAAAAATAGCTTTTTAAGCTCAATCAAATCCCAAAATACCTAACGTATAATGAAATGTCGAGTACTTTTAGCTCACAGCGTGATTTTTTTTATAAAATATAAATACAATTTCGGAATTTGAGGTTCTTGTACCTTTGAGGTCGTCTACCCAACGTCAATATACTATATGTACCTACAGTATAAGATACAGGGACTGTCACTGAATTAATAAATAAGTGTGTTTTGTACGAATTCGAGCTTTTTTCCGCAAATATTTTCCGGCAGTATAAAGAAACTAATACGGAGTTCCCTACAGGAAGTTGTAAAGACAGTCTTTGTTTTTCAGCACTATCCTGCTCGTAGAAGTAAGAGAAACAGATGGAACCTGGCACCTTAGTGTTTGGACACTCCATTCTCATTATAATTTAGTTTTGTATCTAACAACCAAATTTGACTGGTTAATAAATAAAATGTGGATTTGAATTTTGGTCCGTTTAATATTTGAGGCCTGTCGGTGCGCAGCGGCACAAGCGTGTGGCGATTTGTAAACGATAGATCTCCACTCGAGGAAATGATATATTTTCAAATGAAATATTTAAAAAACATATTACAAAATAAATCCGATACTAATTCTGAATTGCTACAAGTAATTTTCTTTTATTGTGATATCCTCAAAAACAAAAGGTTAAACATCTTCCCCGATTTTAAAAATAACTTTTTAAGCTCAATGAAATCCTAAAATACCTAAAAAATGATGAAATGGAAAGTATTTTTAGCTCACAGCGTGCTTTTATTATAAAATATAAATTTAATTTCGGAATTAGAGGCTCTTGTACCTTTGAGGTCGTCTACCCAAAGTGAATATATTATAAATACAGTATAAGATACAGGGACTGTCACTGAATTTATAAATAAATTAGTTTTGTATGAATTCGAGCTTTTTTCCGCAAATATTTATTTTCCGGTAGTATAAAGAAACTAAAACGGAGTTCCCTAAAGGAAGTCGTTTTTCGCTCAAGTGCGAGAAATGCCGTAAAATGTTTTGTAGTCTTTTTTAGCGGTATCCGGTACATACAAGTAAGCAGAGGGAATATGGCATCGCAGTGTTCGGACACTCCATCTTCTCATTAAAAAATATTTTTTTATCTAACAACCAAATTAAACTCGTAAATAAATAAAATGTGGATTTGAATTTCAGTCCGTTTAACATTTGAGGCCTGGTCGTGGCGAGGCGTGACTGTAAACGACAAGATGTGGGATCGATCCCACAACGAGGTTATGAAATATTTCATATTTTCAAATGAAATATTCCATGTTTTCTTTTCATCGCTCTAGTAAAATGGCAAACGCGGTTTTGAGTTCCACCACTCAACACGCAATGCCTTAATTTCAGCGGAAAGTGGGGAACGAAAGTGGAACGAAGTGTCTTAATATTAGGTTCCCAAGTTCCCTCTACTTACCCTGCCATGTGCAGGATACAGCGAGACTGAATAGTTTAAAATATTTTTTTAACTTTACTCTGAACTTATACGTAGCAGGATATGCAATTGGAACATGGGAACCTAGTGCTACTACAACACGTTCCCATCAACACGGCCGTTTTTCACTTTCCACCGATCTCTGAAGACATCGCGTGTTTAGTGGTATCATCAACTCTTTTTATTACCAACGATTAAATAAAAATATTAATTATTTCATGTATTATCATTAAATTTAATGTTAATATTTTCTGTCCTAAGTGTGGGATAACACTTTTAAAAATAGTAGGTAAAAATAATTTTATATCCTCCAGCGGGGATCGAACCTACAGCCAGTCTGTCGCTCGACTGGCTCCAACGTTTTAACAGCTAATATAAGCATTTTTACCTTAAACAGTACAGTAGTTACTCAACGGAGATACTCAAGGCAACCGTATTTACCTGCAAACAAACAACATATATATTAGAAATTGCATTAAAGCGGAAAAATATGATGTTTTACAAGCGGAAGGATGTATTACGCAAGATGGAGTCTGTAATTAAATTGCATTGAATAAATATGTATATTTACTTATTTATAGTTTTTTTTTTTAGTTTGACACTATTTTCTGTACATAACAAAGTAGGCGGAGGGAACATGGGAACCTGTTGTTAAGACACACCGTTCTTATTAAATTCCCCACTTTTCCGGCGAATTTGAGTTACAGTGTTTTAAGTAGCGGAACTCAGTGCGTTTTCCTTTGTTACCAGAGCAAAATAAGAATATTAAATATTTCATTTCCTCAAGTGAAGATCAAACTCACAACCTGTCGCGTTTACAGTTACACACAGTACGGAGCGGAACGAAGTGTCTTAACACTAGGTTCCCAAGTTCCCCCTGCCTTCCCACACACACAGTAATTTTCACACAGTAATTTTGTGTAGTGGCGTAACTCAACGCCGTGCTTTATTTCATAATCGAATCGAGAAAAGTAAAGTAACCCATTCCCGAAATGGGAATGGAAGCAACAGCCTTTGGGTTCACTCTCGCACGACTTTAAATAAAATAAATCACCCCATAAACTATAAAATGTCAGTTTTCTAATGAATTAACTAAGTAGATTATGTACAGGGTGTTGGATAAGCGTATTATAGCCGTTTCTAACATAAAATCGTTATATGGTTATTGCCAAGTAAACATTTTAGTACTTCAATAAAATTCTACATACATTTTAATTTTATATTAAAATTTTATGTATCCAGATGTAATGTTGAAAAATATTTTTATTAGATTAGGTTCATCCTGTATACTGCAATAATCGCAAAAGGTTGGGGACGCTTGGGAAGGCTTGGGAACCTAGTGTTAAGATAGCCCGTTCCCCTATTTTTGGCTTAATTTATAATATAAAATTGTCGGCGGGCTCTTCTTTCAAGTGTTCTACTATTTTGTTGGGAAGAGAGAATTTGCTGTGTGAGTGTTAAGGCACTCCATATTAGCGTTTAATTAAGTACTAGAATCAAGATTTATATAACATAATAATAATTTGAGGCTTATTATGGCGTAACGGCACAAGTGTGTGACTGCTAACGCGACCAGTTGTGGGTTCAACCTCACTTGAGGAAATTAAATATTAATTATTTTCAAATTAAATATATATATTTTTTTCTTCAGCTTCACGCTGTATCCCGCACTAGGCAGGGTAGGCAGAGGGAACGGAAGCGAAATCTAGTGTTATGACACTCCGTTCCACTTCCGTTCCCCACTTTCCGCCGAATTTGAGGCATTGCGTATTGAGTGGCGGAACTCAACGCCGCGCTTTGCCTTGTTACCAGAGCGAAAAAATGAAACATTAAATATTTAAATTGAAAATATTAAACTATTAAATATTTAATTTCCTCGACTGGGGATCGAACCCAGAACCTGTCGGTTACAGTCACACTCTTGTGCCGCTGCGCCACGACAATTAAATAACATTAAATTAAATATTTAATGTTTTCATTTCTTCGCTCTGGTAACAAGGCAAAGTGCGTCGTTGAGTCCCGCCATTCAACACTCAAATTCAAGGGAAAGTGGGGAATGGAACAGTGTGTCTTGACATTAGGTTCCCAAGTTCCCTCTGCCTACATATACAGCGGGAAACTGAGCAATAACAATTTGTTTGGAATGTAGAATGTAATGGGATTGAATTCCTTTCGAGAAACATTTTATGTTACGACTTTGTTTATAGAATTACAAGTTACTGCTCGCTTCTTTTACAGTTCACTATACATAAATAAAATATTTATGTTTTTAAAACAACTTATTTATATAGAGGTCGTGGTAGCGCAGCAGCAAAAAGTTGGACTTGTAAATGTGGCGGTTAGGACTTGTAATCCCACTCGGGGCGGTAAATTATTTTTAATTTTCTTGCTTTAATTTAGACAAAAAGAATCACCGCGTTGAACTCAGCAGAGCACAAAGTAAAAATTAAGAAGTCACCAAAAAATTTAAATGAAAAGCTTGTAGTTCTTAAAGTATTTCTAAGAACCGCAATTATAGAAAGTGCGGCGTTAAGCTCCACCGCACACCACGCAATGTCTCAACTTCGCTGGAAAGCGGAGTAATCATACTAGGTTAATAAGTACCCTCTACCAACATTCTAATATGAAGAATATAGTGGAAAGCTGAAATACTTTCGGTCATTCAGGAGCAATGGTACCACAGATAAACATACCAACAGGCCAAATTTTACAGTACTCCTCTTTTTGCTTTGGAGGTTAAAGAAAAATATTAATATAAATAATACGCCACAAGAGGTCAACGACTCGATCGGCTTTCAACATCGCAATAATTCACATTTGGCAATACCAATAGCATAGCTGAGTTATGTAAATTTTTATTTAGGATACCTACTTATATTACTTATATATATATGATCAGAAGTAAACCGGAAGTACGCTAATAAATACATATAAACTACATATACCCTGCCAGGGAAGGCAGAGGGAACCTTGTGCTAAGACAGGTTACCCACACAAGACTCATATCTGTTGGCGTACGCTTTGGTAGGCGAAACTTAACGCCATAATTTATCTTGTAACTAGAATGTCGATATCGAAATAAATCATTCACCCGAATTAGAATCGAAGCCACAACCTTCGTGTACCCTGAACCGTGGACCTAAATATATTTTTTTATTATTCAAGCCAAAAATTTATATGCTCAGCTTCACGCCGTCCACACTAAGTGCTCAAAGTACCCTGCCATCCCGCACATGGCAGGGTACTTTGAGCACTTAGTGTTAAGACACTCCGTTCCACTTTTGTTCCCCACTTTACACCGAATTTAAGGCATTGCGTGTTGAGTGGCGGAACTCAACGCCGCGCTTTGCCTTGTTACCAGAGCGAAGAAATAGAAACATTAAATATTTAATTTAAAAGTATGAAATATTTCATTTCCTCGAGTTGGGATCGAACCCACAATCTATCGTTTACAGTCACGACAGGTCTCAAAAATTAATATATTACTTAATATAAATTAAAAAAATTGAACATTTCAATTGCAAATCAACTATTTCAACAAAGTATTGTACAAAGTCGATTCAAAGTCAAGTTTTTACAAGCATTAGTTGCTAAGAATGTTTTCTTCAACAAATGGAACTAATGATTTATATAAATTTACGATCAGGTTTCTTATATATTTTTTACTGTACACAAATTTTTGATTGAGGCCTTTTGTGGTAGGGGCAAAAGCCCGACAGACTGTGAATAGTTCAAATTCGACCGATAGAGAGGATTGGAAAGGTTCCCAAGATCCTGCTATGAGCGGGATGGCGTGTAAAGCCATAAGTAATTATAGTATATTTAATTACTACTTTTAAGTTGTTTTAGAAAGAATAAAAGTGTAGAAAATTGTTGCGTACCGTAATTTATTGTGATTTTATATAGAGACTTAAAACGTAAAATATGTTTTTTCCCTATTCCTATCGGCAGCTTGACAATCATTTCTTTATATTATTCTATACCAGATGTATGTTTTCTATGGATGTTTTTTTCTTTTAAGTATATTAAATATATTTTAAATAAAATAAAATATTCTCTAATTAGACCGACGTAAGAAGAATTTATCAATAATAACCTGTTCCTGAGATTAGCGCGTACAAACACATATACAAACAGACAAAGACAAATGTTTTAAAAATCGCTATTTACTTTACATCACCCAATATAATATGGCGCATCAGCTTCACGCTGCATCCCGCACGAGGCACGATAAGCAGAGGGAACCCGGGAACCTCGTGTTAAGACACTCCGTTCCCCACTTTCCACCGAATTTGAGGCATTACGTGTTCAGTGGCGGAACTCAACGCCGCGCTTTACCTTATTACCAGAGCGATGAAATGAAACATTAAATATTTAAATTGAAAATATTAAATATTTCATTTTCTCGAATGCGGATCGAACCCAGAACATGTCGGTTACAGTCACACGCCCAATATAATATACGTACGTTATAATATATCTTACATGTACAGACAGTGATCAGTTACAGACTTATTATAAGTATAGATTTCTTTTGCTTCGGGAGATTAAATAAAGGTTATACAAATATCAATATTAGCTAAAATTACAAAAAAAAAAGACGACTCAAAGTAAGTATTACGTGACAGTTTTGAGAAGTCGATTCTCATCTTGTAAACACAAGTTTTTTAGTGTTTGATTTATTTGGCCGGTTAACCGGGTCAGTGACGCTTGTTTTCAGTTGCCTAACTATTATGCAATGGTTGAGCAATCATTTACGCTATAAATGGTAGTAAAAGTAATATTAGCTTTGTAAGGATTTAGTTTTTATTTTAGCTTCCTGTAGGAAGGTTCCGTTGGTAACCATGGTCCCCACGCATTACCATAATCGAGATATTGTGTAGCGTTGTCGTAAGATATAGCGGAACTCAACGCTGTGATTTATCTCATTTTCTAAATAAAAATAAATCATTTCCGTGGGATGAGTTCATAGCTGCAATAGCTAAATTAGTAATTTAAGCACAATATTTATAACTTGTTTTATTTTTCCATTAAGACCTCCACCACTCTGGACCGAATCCTGGAGACATTGTGTGTTGAGTGGCGTAACTTAACGCAGCAATAACAAGCTAATAAATATTTCATATTTTCGAGTCGGGATTAAACCCTTTCGCGTTTACAGCTGCACCTTCATACCACTGAGCCACTATAGGCCTCTAGATAAAATAGATAAAAAAATCATAAAAAATGATTCAATTGAACTAAATGAGTCCGGGCGGAAGGCGTAATGACTCATGTGCTTTGGCTAATTACATTAAATTGTCATCATCAAGGTCATTAGTTTAAAGATCATCTGTAATTACAATATACATAGGTTCGTTTATACACTGTATCCAGCACGTGGAAGGGTAGGCAGAGGGAACTTGGGAACCTTGTTTTAAGACAATTCAAATATTTATTATTTTGAATACTTAACTCTGGTAACAAGACTTAACACGACATTGAGTTCCCCCACTCAACACTCAGTGCTTCAAATTGGGCGGAAATCGTGAAACGGAAGTGTATTAAAGAGAACGGAGTGTCATAACTAGGTTCCCAAGTTCCCTTGCCATGTGCGTGATACAGAATAAAGCTAAACTCTGCTTCACGCTGTATCCCGCACATGGCAGGGTAGGCAGATGGAACTTGGAAACCTAGTGTCAAGACACTCCGTTCCACTTCCGTTCCCCATTTTCCCACCGAATTCGAGGCATTGCGTGTTGAGTGGTGGAACTCAACGCCGCGCTTTGCCTTGTTACCAGAGCGAAGACATAAAACATTAAACATTTAATTGAGTGGGGATCGAACCCACAACCTGTCGTTTACAGTCCCACGCCTGTGCCGGTATAGCTAAACAACAACAAATAAAAAAAAACAATCATATACGTCCATTGTCAACCTTGGAAAACGAATTTCGTTTAATCTAATTCATTTTAGTATTGAAGTCACGACCGCTTCTCAGCATTTGCAAGCCAAATCTGTACTTTCCAAGTAAATAATTCTGTTCGAAAGTAAACTTCAACCGGAAATAGAATTACTATGTATCGAAAACCGTCAGTGTTGGGTTATTTTGGTATAGATAATAAACGACTGTTGTGATGTGTTTATTTTTTTTTTTATGGAAGAGACGGCAAACGAGCGTACGGGTCACCTGATGGTAAGTGACCACCGGCGCCCACGGCCCCGAGTAATTCCAGAGGAGCTACAGGAGTGTTGCCATCTTTTAAGGTGGATGGGTACCGGGGCCCGGCATTACCTAATGCAAAACGCAGTGGCCAAAGCCACTACTTAACGCCGGTCTTAAATGTCGGGGGTGGTAACAATCCGGTCGAGTCTGCCCATGCGTGTTGCCATTGCTGGCAACGTGACTCTACCACACGCAAAAGGTGATACAAACCAATCTCCATCAGCCATTGAGAAAGAATGGAAATTACAGCATGAAATTTCTTAACTGTAGGTACCGATGGGGTGATCTTCTTCCATCCGGTCCTTGAGCAGGGTAACGGAGTCAGGGCTTTATGAGCCCTCTTCCGTTGTTTCATACTCCGCTCATTACGATGAGCGCGTTATTGGGTGGGCATAGCCCGGTGGGATACTACACCTGCGTGTAAAGGCGCAAGGTACCGATGTTCCTTCTGCCTACCCTTATATATATATACATTGAATATTTATATTGAATTTAATAAAGCCCTATAGTACAAAACGCGACGTCGACTTCCGTCACTCAACACGCAATGCCTCAAATTCGACGGAAAGTGGAACGGCGTGTCTTAACACTAGGTTCCCAAGTTCCCTCTGCCTACCCTGCCATGTGCGGGATACAGCGTGAAGCTGAGTTGAGTTGAGTTGAGTTAAAGGCCTATAGTTTATTTTGCTGTACGTTTTCTGTTAGTAATTTAAAAATGGAGAAAGACCTATATCTAAGATCATATCAATATTTTAAAAAAACCAAATCATCGTTTATAAAAACCAAACGACTTGACCTGTCATACAATCACTATGGCACATACACACATACACACACAAAAGGTTACATTATATAATGGAAATAGCTATTTGCGTAAGGAAGGAAGTAAGCGCCGCCATCTCCGCTTTAAATCGTGATTGTCATCTATGATTCTTTATGGATGGATCATTGTAGCCATAAAACCTTTACATTTTTTTTGACCATAATATTTCATTCTTCACGCTATATCCCGCATATAGCCGTTCCCAATGAACTGTGTAATCTTTCATTTCTTTAGCTTCACGCTGTATCCCGCATAAAGCAGAACGAGGGAACTTAGGGAGTAGTGCTAAGTCACTCCGCTCTCATTAATACATTTCTGTACCCAACTTTCCACCCAAATTGAAGTATTGCGTGTTGAATGGTGGAACTTAACGCCGTGTTTTTGCTTTGTTGTCACAGCGAAGACATTAAAATATAAAATATTTAATTTCCTTAAGTAAGTGTACAATTCACAACCGTTTGTTTTCTATTTAAGAATCGATAGAAATAAAATAAATATAAAAATCTCGAGAAAAGGATACCAAAAAATTAGTGAAAACTGCATTCAAATCGGTTAGCCGTTCTTGAGATTAACCTGAACAAGCGCATAGACAAACAGACAAAAATGATAATCATGGTTTTTGATTCTATTACAGTATGAAATACCCTAATAATATTTTTTCTAACATATCCATATACAGGCAGCATTATTTATTATATGTATAGATTGGGGTGGTTTGTGTGGCACGGAGTGACTTAACACTAGTTTCCCCTACCTCCCCTCCACTTCCTATACACGAGATGATGCGCATGATTGTCATGGAAGCTGTTTCTGAATGATTTTCTTCTGTTTTATTTTGATTTCTTTTTGATTAACTGTACATCTAGCTATTTTTTTTCGTACTATTTTATGTGAAGACTTCATTGGTTAATTGAATGTAAATTTGGTTTTTATTTGAAGTACTTGTAAAACTGTATGTCTTCCTTAATAAATAAATAAATAAATAAATAAATAAACGTAACAAACATGTAGAAATTATATATTAAGGTTACTCTTAAATCTTTTAATTGTCTACAATAACCTCTGGTCTATAAAACGTGTAGCTAATGTACTTTATAAGCGTTGTGTTTAATACCTGGGGTGAGTCACGCTCATGTGACAATTGCGCTTCCCGAGAACTAACCAGTCATTGTTTGAATAGAAATTAAAGTATAAAACTATTGTTTATGATGTTTATTCAAATGTAAAATTAGGTAAAGTACACAAACGATAAAGATATGTTTGGATGGGTTTGCATTTTGAGGTGAATGACGTTGGTTCGAGGAAATGAAAGAAGAAATAATTAAAAAAGGCGTAATCTTTTTCTTTTCAGCTTCACGCAGTATCTCTCGAGAATTTGGGAACCTAGTGTTAAGACACTTCGTTTCCCACTTTTGTTCCCACTTTCCGCCGAATTTGAGGCGTTGAGTGGCGGAACTCAACGCCGCGCTTTGCCTTATCAAAAGAGCAAAGAAATCAAAATTTTCTTTTTTTTGTTGTGGTAACACATGAAAGTATCGCACGTAAACTGTAAGTCGACTTTACAGACAATCTGTTTTTTTTTTTTTAAGGGAAGCTAGAGCCCTAAGGCCTGTTATAGCACAGAGGCACAAGCGTAAAAAGGATAGGTTGTGGGTTCGATCCCCAATCGGGAAATCAAATATTTAACATTTTCATTTCTTTGCTACAAGACAATTCTTGAACACCACCACTTAATACGCAACGCCTTAAATTTTAGAAATGAAAACGGTTCGGAGTGTTCTAACATTAGGTTCCCAAGACCCCTTGGGCTACTCTGTCACGAACGGGATACAGCGTTTACTCTGGAAAAAAGAGAAGAAATATCTACTATCTCTGTCTAGCCTAAATTACGTAAAAGTCGTTATATTATTTGCACAGATTAAAATAACATTTGGCTTTTCCGTGATGTCATTGATATTAGGATATTGTAGATAAAAAATTAAAATAACAAAACTAAAAACTAAAGACATAATGATCTTTCTTAAATTGTTTTGTTATTGTTGCTTTTGTAATTTGGCATTTCAATTTAAGTTTTATTTTGTAAAGGAAAGAAAAAAGCCATGAGTGATTTTTTTGTATTGACGTACTTATATAAGTATAATTTGTTAACAGTATTTGGTGGTTCATGGGGAACTACCCTTAGTTCCAACTTCAAATTCAAATTCAGATATTTTTATTCAAAATAAGAAGTTACAACATCGTTTTTTGAACGTCAAACAATTTACCACCAGTTCACTAAAGTTACTGCCTCAGACCTGAGAAGAACCGGCGAAAGAAACTCAGCGGGACATGTCCATTCTTTTTTTTATAATCAAAACTTTACATTATATAATTGTGTTCCCTTTGCATATCCTTCCATAGATGCGAAACCAAGCTAAATGAAGATACGAAATATTTAATATTTACATATTTTTCGCTCTACCAACCAGGCACACTTTCGTGAACACGCAACTCCTCAAGTTCGGTGAAAAATGGAAAACGAAAGTGTATTTATGGGAAAGGATTTTTTTTAAGAAAGTTTCAGGGTTCTCTTCATGTCAAATGAGTTTTACAGCGTGAAGTTATCATAATTACCACATTCTAGCTAGCCAAAGCGCGGCGTTAAGCTCTGTTCGGTAATAAAATCTTGAAATTTGTTCCTTCACCTATGCGAGGATAGAAATAAGCAGGTACTTTAGAATTGCGTGTTAAAGAGTCGGCGGATCAAATAAAGACATTTGCGACACAAAGCGTTAATTTTCTCCACGAACACTGAATCCGCTTCCTGTCTGACCTTAATAGTTCAAATGCGGGTATTAAAGAAACGTCTTCATTGCATGACCTATGTAAAATATGACTTTTATAGGTAGAAACGATTATAATGATAGACAAGTCTTTTAACTGACTTCGAATAAAGAGGTTTTGTGTTCGACGCCTATTGTTTTTTGTATGTCTAAATGTTTGTCTTATTTGGAAAAAGTTTTAATTTTTTTTTTATTAAAAAAGTATATTAGTGGCGTTGTCATTGACGGCAAATTAGTGTCTAATCAAAAATAATTTATTTTAATTTAATCTATCCTTCTACTCGGAATTCGAAATCAATCACAGCGTTAAGTTCCGCCATTCGTAGTTTATGGTAAATTAGATGGAAAGAAGAATTTCACCGAGACTGGGCGGTAGTGTTTTAATGGGAACGCAGTGCCTTAACACTAGATTTTCACTACCCTGCTATACCTATAGGAAAAAAGTATAGAGCTGTTTTATTTATATTTATGTGAAAACGAATTTATAGTCTAAAGACTAAACAAATTTCAGATGTTAGTCGTAAATGTGCTTTGAAAACATTTTTATGTTGTTTTTAACGTATATTTGTTTAAAGATATACAGTTTAGTGCAATAATGACGTAATTGATTTTTTAAAATAAGTTCATATTTTCATTTATTTTCACTACACTGAATAGGGTAGGAGGTTCAGGTTCCCACCTGGGAACCTGGTTTTAATTCATTTCGTTCCCTTTAGACAGTCTAGATTATTTTCCGCCCACAATCTTGAGGCATTGCCTGTTGGGTGGCGGAATTCAACGCCGCGATTTGCCTTTTTACCAGAGCGAAGAAATGACAAAATTAATTTCTTCGAGTGGGGATCGAACCCACAACCTATGGCATGTAGAATCATACACTTGTGCCCCTTATGACGGGCCTCAATAACAAATAATTATTAATTTGAATAGCTGTAACAACTTATCGTATGTTAATGTCGCTTTCATTTCCTTAAGCGCTTCGTGTTATTTTGAATATAGTATATGATCTACTCTACTCAGCTTCACGCTGTATCCCGCACATGGCAGGGTAGGTAGAGGGAACTTGGGAACCTAGTGTTAAAACATTCCGTTCCCCATTTCCCACCGAATTTGAGGCATTATGTGTTGAGAGGTGGAACTTGCCTTGTTACCAGTGCGAAAAAATTAAAATATTGAATATATGATTTGAAAATATTAAATATTTCATTTCCTCGAGTGGGATCGAACCCACAACCTGTCGTTTGCAGTCACACGCTTCTGCCGCTGCGCCACGACATAGTATATAGTATATATTTTTTATAAAACTCGATTAGTGGCAATGCTTGGCGGGAAAATTTGATGATGAAATCATTCACGGTATATAAAAAGTGTAGTACCTACGTAGGTACTATAAACTGAATATGTTTTTTATACATTTATGTATATTAGTTTCAAGGATTTTTTTTAAGGAATAAAGGACGAGAATGTTTAGATTATATAATTGATAATTTTATTTTAGTCTACAAACTTTGTTCTATAGCGTGAACAGAGGGAACCTGGGAACCTAGTCTTAGGTCACTCCGTTCCCATTAAGACACTTCCGTTTCCCATTATTCTGCCGAATACTTGAGACTTTTCCTTGCTTTGGTAACAAAGGAAAATACGGTGCTAAGTTCCGATATTTAATACGCAATGGGTTGTGGGTTCCCAGGTTCCCTTTGCATACCCAAAAAGATAACGACTCTTAATCACAGCCAATGACAGTAATAAATACTAATTAAACATCTATCTATACATAGAGCAAGTGGTGGAAATAAATCAGTTACGTGGAATAGTAGAAAGCTATAAATATAAAGCTTAAAGGAACTTTCTAAGGAATAAGACGAATGTTTTTAGTAAGTTTATACGGTTTATTTAGGTTAGATTAGTTTATATTTGAATGAAAAACGGTATTTTTGTTTGTTGTTTGTTTTATTTATATTGAAAACGTGTATTTTGACGCCAGTTATCGCGTAAAGTAAGTAAGCAATATAGGTTATTCGTTTTCGACACTCTGGTGCTAAAAGAAAGTACAGCGTTGAGTTCCGCTACTTGACAAGTACAATATCTAGTATCTTAGTGAGAATGAATAGTCTTAACACTAAGTTCCCATGTTCCCTCTGATTACCCTTCGGTACAGGAAACAGACTTGCAAGATATGTATCGTGAACCGTAAAAAAGGACATGGTATACGAGCTGCAGCCCTAAGTATTAATTAATATTATAAGACGATGACCGAACTTAATGAATACTTATGTGAGCAATCTGATACAAAGTCAAAGAACTTGTACGGTAGCAGGTGATTAAACTTAGGCACTTCCTTAAAGTTCATATTTAAATTTGCATCGTCTTATTGTTATTGCACATATACAGCATATAGCGGGGTAGACGAAGGGAACCTAGGAACCTAGAGTTAGGACACTTCGTTCCCGATTTCTTGAAATTAAAAGCTGCGGAACATAGTGTCTTAACCCTAGGTTCCCATGTTCCCTCTACCTAACCTAGCAGGGTACAGCGTTAAGTTGAATATTAATATTAAATAATAGACATAGAAAATACAGCAAAAACGGCGCAGAACGCTGCAATTAGACATGACATGTGAGGCCCTCACGATAAGTATGCCTGGAGACCAGATTTCCATAAATCCTCAAGAGAACTGGATAAATCTTTCTTTATAATTAATTTCGTGGTCGATGAATGAATTACATTTAATGAAGTAAAGGAGCCGCTCACTTACAGTACTCTCAAAACGAGTTTCGAACAAGTCTATAACAATGCACGTCCTTCGAAACGTTTGCGACAAGTTTTTTGGTTTTAATATTGTATATAATAATTAATTTGTAAAAATTTTTTCTTGCTTCATAGTATATTAAAGTATCTGCTAGCGAACTAAACGCGGCGGCTATATATATATGTATATATATATATATATATATATATATATATATATATATATATATATATATATATATATATATATATATATATATATATATATATATATATATATATATATATATATATATATATATATATATATATATATATATATATATATATATATATATATATATATATATTATATATATATATATATATATATATATATATATATATATATATATATATATATATATATATATATATATATATATATATATATATATATATATATATATATAAATTATACTTATTATTATAGAAAAAAGTTTTTGTTACACCGTGCGCGCAAAGCCGGCGGTAGAAGTTAGCTTACATACAAAATAGCGTATATAGGAAGCTATCTCAGTTCATTGGCTCAGGATCCCTAGATCGAGGTTAGAGTTTAAATATTCGCATAAATGTAAATGCGGGCATTCTATGTAAAGTTAATCTTTGAATTAACCTACTGCGTTCTGGTGCATAGAATATAATATAGTGTAGAAGTGGCATGTTGAAAATGTTAGCAGTTATAAAAAAAATGGATGGCATATTTGTATTGCTCTCAAATAATTGTTGATCTTTTTCCACTTATTTATTTTACATTATTATAAAGTGTTCAGGCAATCATGACGGCTATGAGTTCAATTCCCACTCTAAACAAATATCACGAAAATCGGAGTTGAGTTACGTTACTCAATACGCAATGTATCGTTAGACTGGTGAAATGAGGGAAACAGAGTGTCTTAACACTAGGCTTTCCTTTTGTTTACCCTGCTGTACGTGGGATACGGTATGAAGCTAGAAATTAAATTTATAATTATAACCTAAAAAAAGTCTTCTTACAAAAATTATCAATTATTCATTAAACTTAGCTAAGAATCACCGCAAAAAACAAGGCTTTCGATTAAAAAACACACTCAAATATATTTAGTCATTCCGGAGCTACAGTGCCACAGTAAAACGTACAGACAGACGTGTCAAACTAATATTAGTTACTTATACAAGTCCACTGGCAAGCTAATGCTATGTACCGACTCCCGTTAAAGTAACGGGCACGGATTCCTGCACTTAAGAGGTCTGACAATGCATTTCACACTTATGTACATAAGTATGGAATTTAAATATAATAACTTATACTGCACTGTAAGCGACGGTTCTGAGTTCGATAACTACTAGAGAAAATGAAAATATTGTGTTTTTTTTAATTTCCTTGTAATGCGCTGCGTTGAGTTCCGCCACTCAACACCCAATGTTTGACAGCGAAAATAGAAATGTTTTAAAATATATATATATATATATATATATATATATATATATATATATATATATATATATATATATATATATATATATATATATATATATATATATATATATATATATATATATATATATATATATTGTCTTAATAAAAAGCTTAGGTTATTAGACACATGGTTCATCTATTTGCTGCAGGTAGGCCATTTCGTTTTATCGTTGAGTGGCAATACTTAACGTCGAGCTCTATACGTAATTTTAAGGCACAATTATCAAACTAAGGTCCATGTTAACTATGCTACAATACTGTGTAGTGGTGTGATTAAGATAGCTGCACGTGAATATTACATAAATAATAGGAAAACGAGGTAAATTAAGCCCGCATTATACGCAACTACTGTACTAAATATGGTATGTAAATAGCAACACTGGAAAAAACACCAAAGCGATTAAATGAAAATATTAAAAATTTCACTCTCCCGAGATGGATATCGAACCCATAACTGTTCAATCGTGTTATTGTGTTCCTGCGCCACGATATGCCTAATAAAGGTACATAAAGATGTAATTTCAATCTGATGACATAAAATTCTTCCATATCCAAAGAAGAAAAATTGAGGCCTGTCGTGGCACAGCGGCACCAAAGAGTGTGACTGTAAACGATAGGTTGTAGGTTCCTTCCCCACTCGAGGAAATGAAGTGTTTAATATTTTCAAATTGAATATATATATTTTTTATTCCTTCGCTCTAGTAACAAGGCAAACCGCGGCGCTGAGTTCCGCCACTCAACAAACTCAAACACTCAACTCAAATTCGGCAGAAAGTGGGGAACGGAAGTGGAACAGAGTGTCTTAACACTAGGTTCCCAAGTTTCCTCTGCCTATCCCGCCATGTGCGGAATACAGCGTGAAGCTGAGTTAAGTTGGAAGATAACGCTAGTATTGAGACCTGTCGTAGCCCTGAGGTAGAAACGTATCCCAGGCCAGCTACAGGTTGTGAGTTCGATACCCACTCGGAAAAATGAAATATTTATTTTTTCATGTCGATGCTCTAGTAATTCCACCAAACGACACGCAATGCCTCATTCGGCGGAATTATCTCTATGGGAACGGAGTGTCTTCACACTGGGCTCCAACTTCCCTCTGAGAAATATATACTTGGTAAATGCTCAATATGGAAAGTCAGTTAAATATGTTCAGAGTAACGTTAGAATTGGATATTAATGAGATTTAAATGATGGATACTTTGTGAAAACCAATTTAGTTTTTGTATAAATTAGTACTAGTTATAGCGGCATGAGAAAACTAATTAAATTTGTAAATATGCTTTACCCAACTGCAACGAAAGGGTTATGTCTTTCACTTTTCATTTTAGAATTGCTTTTTTTAACGTTTTCATTACATGAATTCTTCATAGCGTATATGTATGCATGTAATTAAGAAAGAATTATTATGATATGAAAAAAAATGTGGACAAACAAACGTACATATTTATGAAATGTGTAATATTTTGAATTTAAATATTTAATGTTTTCATATCTTCGATCTGGTAACAAGGTAACACGCAATGTCTCGAATTCGGTGGAAAGTTGGGAACGGAACGTCTTAACACTAGGTTCCCTAGTTCCTTCAGCCTACCCTGCTATGTGTGGGATACGTCGTGAAGCTGAGTTAAAAATTACTGACACGTGGTCCATACAATTTATAAGAAACCCAAAAATGTGGAAAACGACCATATTTTTGTTTCGATATCTTAAAGTAAAGTAAGGTTGTTTATCAAAACGTTATCAGCGAATCCAATTCAATATGAAATAGCGAGCGTTCCGTTTAACAAATACAAGAACTGTTAAATGAGCTTGAAAGAATATTAGAAATTAGTTACTAGACAATATAAAAAACTGTGTCATGGATTATGGATACGAATTCCGAAAGAAAAAGAGAAATATTTTATTAAATATTTATTTATAGAACATATTGGAAGACAGCTTTTAAAAGCTTAAAGCTGTGAGCACATGGTCGGGAAGGTGAAGGGAACTTGGGAACCTAGTGTTGAGACAACCAATTCCCATTAAGTCACTTCCGTTCTCCACTTTTATATCAGTAGTTCAACAAACAAGTTGCGGGCGATGATCAATTTCTATATAAAGTACTTAGACTTACAAATAGTAAATTGAATGCAGTAACTCTGCACTACTACTGGCTGAGTGAGGCACAAGCATAGGAGTGTAAGCTCTAAAGGTTGTAGGTTCAATTTTCAAACTCTATTTTTGAAGATTTTTGCCAATACCTCAATTTGGGGGAAAGTGAAAACGGAAATGATTTTTATGACAAGTAAGTATCTTAACACTAGGTTCCCAGGTTCCCTCTGCTTAATCAACTTTGTGCGGGATACAGCGTGAGGCTATCAAAACAATACCTAAAGTAAAGCGAGTGAAAGGCAGCCAAGCAGTACTTGTCAAAGTTCAAGGGAAAGCATTCAGTGTAACGCTTGTAAGAAACTCCTTTTGGGGTTTAAATTGTATGAATTTCACTTACAATCATGTTTTGAGCTTTCTATTTATTTTTTCTATAGAAACATAGATTTATTATATATACTTGAACTGTGGATCCAGGTTCTAGTGAAAAAAAAAATTAATTAAATTGAAAATATTAAATATTTAATTTCCTCGAGCGGTAATCGAAGCCACAACCCGTCTCGTTTAGTATCACTAACTTGTGCCCCTGGGCCTCGACAGGCCTTAAGATCTTTTTCCTCTTTCTCTTTAATACTTACTAAAAGATACCAAAATATCAAACATCGATACATATTTCAACCTATATATATATATATATATATATATATATATATATATATATATATATATATATATATATATATATATATATATATATATATATATATATATATATATATATATATATATATATATATATATATATATATATATATATATATATATATATATATATATATATATATATATATATATATATATATATATATATATATATATATATATATATATATATATATATATATATATATATATATATATATATATATATATATATATATATATATATATATATATATATATATATATATATATATATATATATATATATATATATATATATATATATATATATATATATATATATATATATATATATATATATATATATATATATATATATATATATATATATATATATATATATATATATATATATATATATATATATATATATATATATATATATATATATACATATATATATACATATATATATATATATATATATATATATATATATATATATATATATATATATATATATATATATACAAATGGAATTTGGTCTTCGTTTTGTTTTGTTTGTTACGTAAATCTTACTTTGTTTATGATGAAAATTACACTGAGCGGGAATAGAACCTGTACCATACCCTTATGGAAGAACAATTAAAAGCAATGTATATCTCTGGTAATGAAGCAGTATGTAAGCACTAGGTTCCCAAGTTCCCCATGCAATGTGCGTGATACAGCGTGAAGTAAAAAAAAAGTTACGTTGGGAAAGTACCTATAAGTTTTAGAAACATGCTTTTGATTACAATGAATTAAAAAAAGAAAGAGAATAAAAAACCTTTATTCATTTTTATGTTACTATCAATATATGACTTGATTCTAAGAAAACCTGTTTAGAAAATTTGAATATAAAATGGAGATCAACGGCGTATAATATATAGCAAGGCAAAAGAAATACATAATTTAAAAAAATCCTCACTATTTGAACCTGTGACCGTTTCGTGCTAAAATATCTTAAATGAAGATGATTTTAGTAATGTAATTTGTTCACGCGTGTCTTCAGCCTCGAGATCCGAGTGAAAGTACGACGCATTCCAATGTACTTTTACATTTTACAATATTGTATATATTACATTATATCTTTACACCATCATGGTAAAAAGGCTGATAGTAAACGGTATCAGTTGGGGGTTGAATTCCCTCTCGAGATCATTTTAATTTCCTCGTTCTGTTAATAAAGTGGACAGCGGACTGTCTTAACGCTAGGTTTCTTATACACAGCTATATGCGGGTTAAAGCGTGAAGTATAAAAATATTTTCCACTTGAGCTTCACGCTGTATCCCGCACGTGGTAGGATAGGCAGGGGAAACTTGCAAACCTAGTGTTAAGACACTCCGTTCTTTTACTTTCACCGTTTAATACATTGCGTGTTGATTAGCGGAATTCAACGCTGCGCTTTGCCTAAATGTAAAATGAAGAAAGGAAAGTAATTAATATGTAATTACTTTAAGAGGAGATCGAACCCACGACCTGTTGCGTTCACAGCCCCACACTTGTGCCTCTGCACCATCACAGGTAAAGACCAAATAATAATTATCACAAAATGAGATAAAAATAAAAAACCGAATTCCTCAAAGACTTACTACTTAATATACATAAAATATTCAAATCAAGAAAGTTTTGCAATGTACGAAATATCCACTGTATAATGTTTCAATAGTTCAAGGAGCACGATTCGAAGCTGTGTCCATTATAATTGATTACTTATCCATTTTCGGCACTGAGCCGTGGGAGTGTTACGCAATATTTCGTTATTCCGAATTAAATATAGGCACACCTACTATGAACCTACCTACCTTTAATAGAATAATCTTAAATATCGGGCTAAAAGATCGATTTATAGCCCGTCACCGTTAAAATTTTGCAACTGTAAATACAAAAAGCCCTAGGTTCGATGCTCATTTGAGGAAATTAAATATTCACGCTACTTATCTAGCAATGCCCGAGACATCGGCGGAGAGTCAAAACAGGAGTGGCTTAATGGGAACGGAGTGTCTTAACACTTTCCAGGTTTCCTCTGATTACACTGCTAAGTGTCTAATACAGAGTGATAAAAGTAAATGCCATAATTTAAAATACTTATTCCAATTGTACGCTGATATAAACACAATTTGTGTCAATTTGGACTTATTTAAACTGATTATTGTTCAAGGATATGATACTTTAATGTATTGATGATTCATATAACACAGACTGATGACTTTTTCTTTTATACTCCAATTATACTCAGCTTCACGCTGTATCCCGCACATGGCAGGGTAGGCAGAGGGAACTTGGGAACCTAGTGTTAAGACAATCCGTTCCACTTCCATTCCCAGAGTTCCGCCGAATTTGAGACATTGTGTGTTGATTGGCGGAACTCAACGACGCGTTTTACCATGTACCAGCGCGAAGAAATGAACACATTAAATATTTAAATTGAAAATATTAAATATTTCATAACCTCGAGTGGGGATAGAACCCACAACCTGTCAATTAAAGTCACATACTTTTGCCGCTGCGCCACGACAGGTCATTTCTTTTTTTATTAGTTTTTTACTTTACATATAGAAAAGTAGGCGGAGGGAACGTGGGAACTAGTGTTAGGACACTCCGTTCCTATTAACACACTTCCGATGCTCACTTTCTGAAGAATTCTGGAAGTGGGAGGCAGTGCAGGAACTCAACGCCGCGCTACCAGACGTTTCCAGAAGAATATATTAAATATATCGTTTCTTCGATTGAATATCGATCTCACAACTTATCATATTTACAGTAGCACGTTAGTACCCCTTCGCAACGAATGACCTTAACCAGACCTTATCAGTTATTATTAATATTAATAAAAAACTTATTTAAATATATTACCTTATCAGGCCTGATCTACTGAGTAACAATACAACACAGACACTGTATCCTTCCGAAATTAGTTCCATCGTTGCGGAACCCAACGCCGCGTCTTTGTCAAAAAGTATATAAAAGTTTTTAATATACTTCTAAGTATATAATTAAAATCTATAAGTATCTCGCAGATAACAACCACTTAGAGCCACTGTTAAATAATTTTGAAATAAAAAATTATGTCAATGTCTTAAAAAATATGGCAAAAATGTTTTTTTTTTTTATATGAAATATCACCAGATGAAACAAGACGGCCTTGCTGGTAGACAGAAATGGACAGAGATGAGCTCAAGATTGCCAACAAGTAAATAATATGGAAAAAAGCTTGCACGCCTTGGAAAGTGATTGCTAATTATTGATTTTTTTTTTGACTTTACGTTGTATCCCGCACATAGCAGGGTAGGCAGAGGGAACTTGGGAACCTTGTTTACTCCATGCCCAATAAGATAATTTTGACTTGTCACTTTTCGCAGATCTCATTACTGTGGGTTGAAAAGAAAATATTACAAAATATTAAATATTTCATATTCTCGAGTGGATATCGAACCGACAACCTGTCTCACTTACCACACTTTGCCCCATCTAATATCCATAATCTCCAGTAATTACAAGACAGAAAGCTTGATGAACAAGTAGGTCATACTAATCTCTTAATAAAGTTGAAGAGCTTGAGATAAGAGCTTTTCCCTTTCTTAGTTAACGATACTTCTGAGCTTTTTGCTTTAAAAGTTTTTTAATGAAAATACGTTATTAAAGGTTAAGTTTATTTAACTACTGTAGTTTATTTAGGAGCTTGATAGGATATATCTGTTATGAGTTTGATATCTGGAAATATCTACTATCTATTAAAGATTTTTTCGTTCTCTTAATCAAGATCTATCTACAAATAATTAGTTAGGTTTACTAGATTAAAAATTAATAAAAATTTTATTTATTTATGGACAAAAAATGGACACAAATTTATTGCAATCTGCCCATTTGATTCGTAAATACACGAAGGTTATCAAATCACGTTTAACTTAAATTAAATATGTGTATTTAACGCAATAATATACAAAAATGAATAGATCGTTCTTGAAATTTTTTAGGTTCACGCTTTAACCCCATTGTAAAGAAGGAAACCTTATCCAGCATATTATAAGGAAGGCAGAGGGAACTCTGGAGTTCCAGTTTTAGAACTTTCACTTTAAGAAGAATTCTAAAGGCATTGCGTGTTGAGCTGCGTGACGACGCACGCACAACAAGGCAAAAAAATGTTAACGAAAGAGCTCAATTTCCATTGCTTAATCAGCTTCAAATATCAATAAATGAAAGAAAACATATCATATATCTAAGTAACATAAGTACGTAATCCATATTTGTTGTAACTTGCCCAAGTTAGCCCATTCATTAATATCAATAGAGAAAAAGAATTTTTTACATTCATATTGCGGCGTTGAGTTCCGCCATTCAAAATATCTTTACTCTAGGTTCCCACTACCTACCCATCGATAGACAATAGCTTAAGTTAGCCTCCATTGGGCCCAGCGAAGTGAGTCTCATTTCCATGCATTGTTAGAGACACTGCGCAGTGTTGAGTTTCATCACTCAACGCACAATGTCTTGGAAATTGAGCAGTGCGTAACTGAGAAGGGAAATATATTTAAATAAAAAAAAAATAAACCATTATTACTTCCGTATTTCTTATCGCATCATTATATTGGACGTGTGAAAAAATTATACAAAACAAATGACAGTTTTGACATAACAAGATAATTATAAAACCAATTAAGATAACTAGAGGCTGATAGTAATAATTATCACTTGTTCTTCTTATATATTCTAGAGTTTTAGGTTCCCGCATGGTACGCAGAGGGAACCTGGGAACCATGTATTTTTTTAATTATTTTAGAATCTCCAAACTCCAGACGTGTTAGATCCAGTGTGGACTTTTTCAATATGCAAAAAATTATCAGCAATATTTATTTAGAAGTATTGCGTACCGAATGGCGGAACTCAACACCGCGCTATACTTCGTAAACGGAAATAAGGAGGAAATAAATAAAAATATAAAATATTTCATTCTTCCGAATGTCTACTGAACCTACAACCATGACGTTTACACTCCCACGCTTGTGCCTCTTCACCATAAAGGCCGTAAGAGCATATTTTTCTTTCTTTTTCATATTTTCTATGGTAGCTTCATATTATATTTCGCATATAATGAGGCAGACTTAGGAACCTAATGGGAACCTGAAGGATTATACTATCACATATTGTACTAACTAAATTAATAAAATATGTCTATATGTACGCATGTAGAGAATAATAAAATATGTATAATAATATACAATAGTTATTTTCAAAGGAACTATAAAAATTACTTGGTTAGAATGATAAAGCACCGGATATTAATTGACGTAAACACTTATAAATCAATTTACTCAATGCTATGCCCTTTGTCTGTCGTGATGACAATTTTTATATATATATATATATATATATATATATATATATATATATATATATATATATATATATATATATATATATATATATATATATATATATATATATATATATATATATATATATATATATATATATATATATATACCCACTTAGCAAAGAAATCACTCTATATAACGACAATTATAACAGCACTGCATCCAAGAGTGCATAACGCTTTAATGCAAGCGTACCCGTTACGCGCTCCTTATAGCGTACAGATTATTTATCTTAATTATAAATTCTTTAGAACACTTTAAAACAGTTGCTTTTGGTTTTAAATTGATTTTTAATATCATTTTTATGTAATTGTGTAATTGAAACTTTTCAATTATATATACGAGACAGCATTGATGCTTGTCATGGCGCAGCGACACAGACGTGTAGCTGTAAGCGCGACAGGATGTGGATTTGATCTCCATCTTTCATTTTCTTTACTCTGATTAAAAGGCAAAGCGCAGCGTTGAGTTCCACCACCCAAAACGTTATGCCTTAAGAAATCAGCAGGAACTGCCGATCGGATGTGTTTTAATGGGGACAGAGTGACTTAAAACTAGGTGCCCAGGTTCCCTCTGCCCACCCTGCCACGAGCTGAATACAGCATTGAGCTAAAAAATGGCATAGTATAGTATAATAATAGACGCGTCTTTATAGAACCATTCATAACTCGGTCGTTGATCTAATTATAGACACGCATAGTTTACGTGTAAGGTTACTTACAACGAGGGTATAGCCTCAATGCAAGTTTTATTATGTAGCTCACCTTATTTAATGGCTTTCAAAGTGTTTAATGGTTGTTCTAGTCAGAATGGAAATAAAATGTCTCAGCCCTAGGTTCCCAAGCTCCCTCTGTCTACGCCGAAATGTGCGGGATACAGCGTGAGACTAGATTGGTCTTAATATTTGACTTCATCTGAATGATTAAATAGAGGTTTGCCACGAGACCTTTAGTGGCAAAGTGCTGCGTTGAATTCTGCTAATCTACAATGTCTCAAATTGGGCGGAAAGTGGAGAACGAAACGAAGTGTCTTAACATTAGGTTCCCAAGTTTCCTCTATCTACACTGTCATGTGCGTCGATACAGCGTGAAGCTAAGAAAAGTTAAAAGGAGCTTGACAAAAAACACTAATGTAAATTGCCTTCGCTGTGTTAAAAAACCATGTCCAATAATTAAATGTTTTTATCTACAAGATGTTTAATTGAATTAATTTTTATTGTTTTTAAATCTGCTGTTTGAAAGTACTGGACTTGATCCGTGAAGGTTGTGGGTTTTGTTCCTGCTCGAAAAATATTTATAATATTTCCGTTTCCTCCATCTACTTAAATACCGTTTATTTAGTATAGTATTTAATTATTTAGTTTAGTTATTTAGTATAGGCATAGTCGAATTCACTCACTCACGCAGCTTCACACTGTATCCCGCACATGGTAGGATAGGCAGAGGGAACTTGGGAACCTAGTGTTAAGACACTCCGTTCCACTTCCGTTTCTCACTTTCTGTCGAATCTAAGGCATTGCGTGTAGAGTGGCGGAACTCAACGTCACGTTTTGCCTTGTAGTTTTGCGACAAAATGAAAACATTAAATATTTAAATTGAAAATATTAAATATTGCATTTCCTCGAGTGGGGATCGAACCCACAACCCGTCTGCCTGTCATCTGACTGTTACCGACAGTTGCAGGCATTTATTATTTCTTAAACTTTACGCTGTATCCCGCACATGACAAAATGAAAAGAAAGAAGAAAAGAAAGAGGGAACTTGGGAACCTAGTGTTAGTAAGCGAAGATTTTGGGTTCGATTCTCACTTGAACATTATAGTTATTTTTATATTCTCGCTAGTAAAGAGATGAAACACGGCGTTGAGTTCCACCGCTCAAAATATATTATCTTACGTAATTATCCTATAACAATATAATTCAGCATAAGATATTCTTCATACACTAACTGACCTAAAAAGTAGCGTGGTACGTAAAAAATGCCATATTATTTTGCTTTAAAACTGCATATAATAGCAACGTTTCCATTGCCCTGATGTCATGTACCAAAGGACACAAAGCGTCGTTTATTTTCGCTGAACGTTCATTATGAAATGTGAAACAACGCGAAAAGTCTCTTTCAAAATACTTGTTTTTGTGAAAAAAAAAATACAGCGTGCTCCCTTTTTGTGAAATGTAACATGACCTGGATGTTTGTACGGAAATATTTCAGTGTTTATGATGCATTATTTTGGTTGACGTAGTCGTGAAGTGGTATTGATATAGTATAGCAGGCAAAGGGAACCTGGGAACCTAGGGTTAAAAGAGTCCATTCACCAATAACGACTAATTTTAAAGCTCTATATATCTACGGAACTTAACACCGCGTTTGATCTACCAGAATTAAGAAATGAAAATATTAAATATTTAATCCCCCTGAGTGGCATAGAACAATTGTCTCGTTTCAACACGCTTTTGCCATTGTGTCACAGTAGTCTCTTAATTATATTAAAAAATATTTAAAATCCACTTTGAGAGACAAAAAGCGGCGTTGAGCTCTGCAGCCGTACACGAAATGTTTTACTTGGCCATAAGTGAGTATAAGTGAGTGTTGGACTGTCTTAACATTAAATTATCACTAAGTAATGAATATATATTCATATATATAATTCAATTGTTAGGTATAAAATCTTCTTTAAAAATTCAAAATAAAATCATAACTGGGCACGTGTAAAACGTGACTGTAAGCTAATTGCTTTTTAAAGTTAACATAATTTATTTAAATTTATTACTATGAGGTACATGCTTAAGTCTAAGTAACTTTGATTTTTGTTAATGTTTTATATATATATATATATATATCTATATATATATATATATATATATATATATATATAGATATATATACTCACTCTACTCAGCTTCACGCTGTATCCCGCACGAGGCAGGGTAGGCAGAGGGAACCCGGGAACCTAGTGTAAAGACACTCCGTTCCACTTCTGTTCCCCACTTTCCGCCGAATTTGAGGCATTGCGTGTTGAGTGGCGGAACTCAACGCCGCGCTTAGCCTTATTACAAGAGCGAAGAAATGAAACATTAAATATTTAAATTGAAAATATTAAATATATCACTTCCTCGACTGGGGATCGAACCCAGAACCTGTCGGTTACAGTCAAACTCTTGTGCCGCTGCGCCACGACAGGCCTCTATATATATATATATATATATATATATATATATATATATATATATATATATATATATATATATATATATATATATATATATATATATATATATATATATATATATATTTATATATATATATATATATATATATATATATATATATATATATATATATATATATATATATATATATATATATATATATATATATATATATATATATATATATATATATATATATATATATATATATATATATATATATATATATATATATATATATATATATATATATATATATATATATATATATATATATATATATATATATATAATATATATATATATATATATATAAATATATATATATATATATATATATATATAAATATATATATATATATATATATATATATATATATATATATATATATATATGTATGTTTTTTTTCCTGAATTGTGAATTAAACCTACAACTTGTCCCTTTATAGCCGCAGGCTGGTCCCATGTTTCCCTGCGCAACGACAGGTATCGATTACATTTATTACTTTCTTCGACCTGCGGCTTCGCCCGCTTGGTCAAATAGAAATTAATTAACATTACAAATATAATCTAATTGCACAAAATTAATTGTAACACGATAAGTCTTATCAATCTCAAAGTGTCATTTTCAATACACCCCATAAGCCCACTGCAAATTTATTATATGATCACCAGTTTGTGTGTGTGTGTGTGTGTGTGTATGCCTTAGTTAAATGGCTAATTTAACATTTAAAAAAATATTAAAAAGATAAAATGATTTTATTAAAATTATTAAGCGTTAAGTTTATAGTACGTATTTTAAATGTAAAATAAAAAATATATATATAATATGCACGGTAGAGACCAATAGTCCGTAGAGATATAATTAGACAATGTCTGAAAAATATGTTGGTACGCTCCCCAAAAGAATGTGTAACCACTCATTTTTTTTAAATATATTTCTTTCAATACGGACTCTTTTGCCGCTATATTTTCCATATTTATTAAAGTTCTTTAAACATTTTTTAAGTGTCATAACACTAAGTTGCCTATCCTATTCTCAATAAGCGGAGATAAATGAAATGAGATCAGAGTTCTTTTTCACACAAAAAAAAATCAAATCAACCAGTTATTTAAGGTTATTGTTAACAGGAAAATAACCTTTAACTTTATAAATGACGTTAGTATAAACATTGGGCGTTATATAACCAAATTATTAGAATAAAATTTAAATAATGATTAAAGGGCGAGGCCACTATTTACTTATATTGGTGTACAAATATATCGATTACAAGTTAGTCCAGTTTTAGAGAATTTCAACAAAACTACGTTTTAATTTTTATTTAATACTATCGATACCCGCGTGGGTTCGCCCTTCGAGCCCATAATCTGTCACGTTTACAGACGCACGACTGACCTCTATAGTCCTAATCTTACATAACTTATGAAAGCTCACTTAGCACAGCGTCAGAACCTTCGGGAAAACGTAAATGAAGTGTTTAATAACAGTGGAGGCGAAAGAGGTATGCCGAGACCGTAGAATTTGGGCTTCTATTCTCTAAACATTATAGATTGTGTAAAGCATTTCAATACTTATTGCGGCGTTGAGTTCCGTCATTAAGGCGTATCTTAAAAATTGGCCAGAAAAGTACTAGGATCCTTTTATATATGAGGAAGAAGCGTTAGCATATAAACAAACAACAGACAAGGTTAAAAATATTATATATAAAAAAGATTTCTATTGAGAATACAAATTAGATAATTATTTACATACAAAATCATTCCAAGTTATTTTCAATATATAATATATTTTCTTTTATACGTATTCCTTCTAACAGGTAATATTATAAAATCCTGTTTTAAAATCATTGACTTTTGTAACAGAATTAAAAGAGAAAACTGAAATCTCTAATATAGTTAAGATAATGAAAATATTCAAAATATATTATTACCTCGGGCGAGGTTCGAACCCACGACAACCTCTAGACACGAACAACAAGGAGGATTGTGCAATTTCAAATAAGAGAAGAACTTTTTATCATTTCAAAGATCAACTTTACAAATGCCTATCGCGTTGGACAAAAGTCCAAAAAGCCCCTTAAAATACAATTCACTTCACCCTCTCATTAAAATATTTCCGTTACCCGCGTTTTGGCAAATTTAAGACACAATTTAAATATTTCCTATAGTGGGCTTCAAACCTAGAACCTGTCGATTTTACAGTCACACACCAGTGCCGGCGCCACCACAGGCCTTATTTATTGCTTTGTAAATGGAAAATAAGGAATTAATTAATAGAACATTCTAGAACGATCATTTTACTAAATTATGTTATGTTAAAAAAGTTCATTTATATATATATATATATATATATATATATATATATATATATATATATATATATATATATATATATATATATATATATATATATATATATATATATATATATATATATATATATATATATATATATATATATATTATATATATATATAGATATATATATATATATATATAAATATATATATATATTCATTTATATATATATCAAACTCGTCTCTACCAAGAAACTCGTTCCACAGTACCTAATCTAATAAGTATTAAATAAGAATTATTATTAACATGGGTAATTAAAGTAAATTGGTTATATCATAAGGTTGAATGTTGGAAAATTTCGAGAAACTTCTGGTGTTTATACCAGCAGTTAGTTAGATTCGATCGTATGGTAGTTCTGAGTTCGATTCTTCGTAGTGTTTTGTTTTTACCTCCTACGCAAAAAGAGCTGTTATAAGTATATATATATATATATATATATATATATATATATATATATATATATATATATATATATATATATATATACATATATATATATATATATATATATATATATATATATATATATATATATATATATATATATATATATATATATATATATATACATATATATATATATATATATATATATATATATATATATATATATATATATATATATATATATATATATATATATATATCAGACTTACTAAACTTAAATTTTAAAAAGCGTATAAAAATTTTGAACGAAGCAGGATTTGAACCCGCGCCTCTGGAATACCGTTCCAGCGCTCTGACCAACTAAGTGAATTGCTTAGTTGGTCAGAGCGCTGGAAATCAAAATTTTTATACGCTTTTTAAAATTTTAAAATTTAACTTTAGTATTTTCTGTCCTAAGTGTGGAATAACACTCTAAAAACATAGTAAAAATATATCAGACTTATAACAGAAAATCATACATGCATTTTACTAAGATGAAGTAATATCTTTTAAGAATAAACAATTGATTTTACTTTTACTTAATTTAAAAAGACCTAGAGTATTCTATATTTACATGTAAAAGCTTGAGTCGTCAAAAAGATCGTCATTAAAACAAGTTCTATTCGTATATCATTAAACGCCACATCATTATTTAATTGTTATTTTGAAAACATCATTAACTTTATACTATTCTTAATAACTTTTTGCATTAAATTAAATATTATTTAATGACAATAGACAGCAAAATGTATTTTTAGTTTTTTAACTAAATATATATTATAATGATAATATTTTCTTTGTTTTCCATTAACTAAGTAGACAGATTTCCGCTCTAATTAGAGACATTATGTGTTGAGTGGCGGAACTCAACGCCACGGTCTATCTTGGTACCGGAGCGAAACGAAAAATGATTTATTTCCTCGATAGGTCATCGAACCTACAGTCATTGTGCTTGTCACACGCTGTGCCGCTGTACCTGACCGGCTTTAAAGAAAAAGAACGCTATTAGAAAATGATTTTAATTCAACTTAGTTCTCAAGATTATCAAAATTTAAGTTGTCTTCTAGATCGTTCTTAATGATTTACATATTTATTTTGTATAGTTACACGTCGTATCTGAGTAGGCAAAGGGAACATGGGACCCTAGTTTTAAGACACTTTGTTCCCATTCAAACAATTCCATGGCCTGATGCCCGCTGAATTTGAAATATAAGGTGTTAGATTGCGGAGTTCAACGCCGCGCTTACCGTTGTTACCAAAGAGGAGAAAATTTACATATATTTTTTAAAATGCTAAAAATTTGTATATTTAGATACTGTTTTTTAATTTATTTAATAATAATATGAAATTTGATAAACACAGGACGTATGCATGAATAACTCAGCCTTAACGAATTCAACGGTTACTGCCCTTTAGGTTTTTAATATAAGTAACTACTATCGTGGTGCCAGTGGCAGGGCGTCTGACTGTGTATATGTTGGTTGTAAGTTCGATTCTTCTCTGAGGTTAAGTTACGCCACTAAACATATATTGTCTTGAAAATTTTGCGGATGGACGGAGTGTCTTAACACTAGTGAGAGGACTTTTTTTAATAGTTATTATGAGTACTTATAAAAATTAAGTAACTAAGATATTTAACTAGACGTGGATCTCTCCCGTCTGAATCACAGTTAAATATCGTATCACTATGTCCCCAGGTATCCTGCTATGTGAGGGATACAGCGTGAAGCAAAAAAAAAGGATATAGATTTATGAAGAACGGGTTAGTGGTAAGAGAGGATGACACGGATGGCTTGACACAGAATTATTGATACTTGTTATTGAAAGATTGAGAACATGTATGTGCAGGTTGATGACAGTGGACGAGGCAAAAGATGTATGGAAAAACCGTAACGTTTGACGCTCAATTTTTCCTCAATAACGAAATAAAAATATCTTGTTGAAAACGGAATATCTTCACACTAGGTTCCTATGTTCCCTCTGCCTACCCTGCCATGTGCGGGATACAGCGTGAAGCTAAAAAATAATTAGGACAGTCTATTGAGTGTGTAATATAAGCGAAATTCAAAGTACAAAACGCTGTTTACGCGAAATTGCCAAAGAGAATTCTGTTACAACATATTGCATAGTTATTACAGGCAGTTGCAACGCTTGCAGCAACCTTTGGATAGTTGGTGAAAGAATTTTAGCAAAAAATCTAATGTAGGTCTACAAGAGCTAGCTTAGTTGCTTTGTACAGATTTTTTATGGACGTTGCGTGTCGGTGCTTAACGCCGCGTTCAATAGTTCTAAAATATTTTTTTTAGCTGTAACTTCCTCACTCGCCATCCTATTTACGAAGTATTTTGAGACTGTGATTTAAAAATGATTTTTCTACCAGAACCAAGTACGTTAAATCAATAGATATATAATAAATTCCTTAAATAAGATCGAATTCAGAACTATCGCGCTTTTATTCTCGCTCTATACCACTGCATACTTAAAGCTTTTAGATCTGAACATTAATTAATTAACAGTATAAGGAAATATAGGCTTTTATAGTGGAGTAATCAGATGCTGTTGCATCTGATTACTACCTAGTGTTAAGACACTCTGTTCCACAAAGGACACTTTGCGCCCGTCGAATTCTTGAGGCATTTCATATTTTTTACCAAATTTGAATTGAAGCTATAACCTTCGTGTTTACAGTCTTTCAAACTTATGCGCCTGCACCACTACGGTCTGAATATATATTTTATTATTTTTTTCCGAGTCGCAGCTATAAAGTTCTAGACATGTACATGCATTTAAATGGTAACGATTGTTAAAAAGTTTTGTATATATATATATATATATATATATATATATATATATATATATATATATATATATATATATATATATATATATATATATATATATATATATATATATATATATATATATATATATATATATATATATATATATATATATATATATATATATATATATATTCACCATATTATAGAGGCATGGCGTGTTTAGTGGCGTCCACGTGTACAACGCAAAGAAATAAAAACATAAAATATTTTATTTCTTCTAATGGGAATCGAACTCATATCTTGTCGCTTCTACTTGTGCTTCTGAGCCACAACTGGCATCAATCCAAATACACTTAAAAAAGCTTAGTAATAATAAGAAAAACAAAAATGACCACATATTACTTACATATTTCATATTAATTTAAAACTAGTTATATAATATCCGGCTTGAATAAAATACTTATGTAATTATATAATAAAAAGTGCATATGGCAATATCCCGTCATAATAAAATCATATAAATTTTGATATCAATACACTAATGACATAATATTTAAGTAATAGACTAAGCGCAGCGTTGAGTTCCGATTCTTAACTCAGAGGTTGGACAGCCTGTCGTGGCGCAGCGGCACAGGTGTGTGACAGCAAACGATAGGTTGTGGGTTCGATCCCCACTCGAGGAAATGACATATTTAATATTTTCAAATTAAATATTTAAAATTTTCATTTCTTCGCTCTGGTAAGAAGGCAAAGCACGGCGTTGAGTCCCGCCACGAGTCTTAACAATAGATACCCAAGTTCCCTCTGCCTACCCTGTCAAGTTCGGGATACAGCGTAAAGCAGAGGGCGTGTTCTAATTTGCGAGCTTGACACAGCTTTTTGCCACAACAAAGAAAATGAAATATTTAATTTCCTCGAGTGTAGATGGAACTCACAACCTGCCGCGCTTACAGTGGCAGGCTTGTGCCCCTGTGCCACGACAGACCTCAAATAAATAATGATAAGGTTTACTTAAGTAAGCACAATGTAATTTTTTAATCATCTTAAATTATTAAAATGTATTCCCACATTAAATTAAAATATTCTAAATAAATTAAACAATTATATTCTATTATTATTTTCTTAAAGTATCAATTTAATATGTTATAAGAGGGCTGTGGGTTCGATTCTCACTCGAGGAAATATTTTTTTTAAATTTTCATTTCTTCCTTCTGGTGACAAAGCAAAGAGCGGCGTTAAATTCCGTCACTCTACACTCAATGCCTTAAGTTTGGCGAAAAAGGGAAAACAGAAACATCTAATGGAAACCGAATGCCTTTAGACTAGGTTCCCAGGTTCCCTCTGACACCCTGCTATAAATTGAATAAGCAGATGTGATCTAACATAACTAGTTATACAATACTAGGCACATCTGTTACGTAAAATGTTAATACAGCTATGATGTAATTACAGTGCGTTTTTATGTTCAATTTTAAAGTAAATAATTCTAAAACTGGTTTGTGTATCGTGGAGCTAATATACTTATATGAGGCTTTGAATGTTAAATGTGACAGGGTTCAATTCCCATTCGTGGGGAAGAGGTACATTCATTTCTTCTATTACCAAAATTGTTTATTAAGAATATATTTTTGGTAGTTATCTCGCAGCAGGAACTTGGGAACCTAGGGTCAAGACACTCCGTTCCTCACTTTCCGCCGAATTTGAGGCATTGGGTGTTGAGTGGCGGAACTCAACACCGCGTATTGCCTTTTTATCAGAGCGAAGAAATCAACATTTAACTTCCTCAAATACTTAAAATAATTTTGACTCCAATATCAAATTTGAACATGCAACTATCGCAAAACAATCAAAACCCTTTCTACTTTACTATCAAGCCGTTAAGCTTCATAGTACATTATCAAATACCATAACCAGATTGTCAAAACGCTAAAAGACACGGGTTATGCCAATATATACTCTATCACAAGGCGTTAAGGCAGTGCAGGCAGCGTTAAACACTGTGTACGCTACAGAGCGTGTCGTGGGAGCGCTACAATGGTTGGTGGAATGTATAAAAAAACCTGTCGATGTTAACTTTGAATGATTATAGAGGTTCTATTTAACGCTTTGTATAAGAAATCTGGCTTCATTTAAATATATAGTGTATTTTGTTTTTAATTTTATGTGCTATTTTACACTTGGTAAAGATTCTTTTTTAAATATAATAGAAATATATTTTCTCTTATTTATGTTTTTAAAAAAAAAAAAGTTATAAGTAGTCATTTTTTTTTGTTATATTATAAATAATTAAAACATTGGTGTTTATGAAACGGTGACATTACTATACATATGATAATATGATATATATATATATATATATATATATATATATATATATATATATATATATATATATATATATTTATATATATATATATATATATATATATATATATATATATATATATATATATATATATATATATATATATATATATATATATATATATATATATATATATATACATATATACATATATAGAAGAGAAAAGAATTCAGCTGTTCTAGCTAACTTTAATTGAATATTTCAAAACATTTTTATAAAATAAAATAACTATAGCATTTAGTTCCACCAACGCCTTAAATTCATTCGAAAGTGGAGAAATGTACTTCTATAATGGGAACGGCGTCTTAATTGTTAAGGTTCCCAAGTTGTTCCCTCTCCCTACTCTCCTATATGTAAGACTAAGCGTATGACATTACACATTCTAAGAGCCAAAGTAGCCAGTTATTTATGAAATAAACGCATAAAAACAAACTCTTTAACTTCACAATATTAAAATATATATTACATAATAATATTGTTCAATGTATATTATATAAACTATATCATTATACATATAAACTGTATAATAGCAAAAAAATAAATAAATAAATTATTCATTTTTCTTCAAGTATCTCTAATATAGAGGAAGTGAGACGGCTAGATGGAGTGAGGGAGACAAAGCGTAAGTGCACTTCCGCTGTACAGAGGGGACTCAGGTGGTCGCGCCACAGGTGACTGTGTTGAAAGAATCACGTACAAAAATTTGTTCATTTTAACGTATTCAATACAGTAGTTGAGTATAATTTCTCTCTCTCAGCTTCACGCTGTATCCCGCACTAGGCAGGGTAGGCAGAGGGAACGGAAGTGAAATCTAGTGTTATGACACTCCGTTCCACTTCCGTTCCCCACTTTCCGCCGAATTTGAGGCATTGCGTGTTGAGTGGCGGAACTCAACGCCGCGCTTTGCCTTATTACCAGAGCGAAGAAATGAAACATTAAATATTTAAATTGAAAATATTAAATATTTCATTTCCTCGACTGGGGATCGAACCCAGAACCTGTTGGTTACAGTCACACTCTTGTGCCGCTGCGCCACGACAGTTTGAGTATAATATTACTTAAAATTACTAGAAACGGTTGAATTGAACGATTTATTTCTATATTTTCCATAACAGTGTTAAGGGAACAGTGATTTTTATGTACATATGTCGTAGTTGCGGCGTTTAATTACGCTATTCAAGATTCAATACTTCACATATTTTGCGTAAAATAAGGAACAACTTAAAATGTCTATAATAAATGACGAACAAATCGAGAAATTAAGCGTGCAAGCCTTCTATCCGGTTAGTTAGAGTGTCCTTGAGGCACTTAATACCAAGTCTATATAACGGTCAGAATATAGCGCTAATCTCAGGAACTGCTGGTTTGAATTGAAAAAATCTTTTTGTATTGAATTGTCCACTTATCGAAGTCTATCGTGGCATACGTACAGTATCCCGCACTTGGCAAGCTAGCCAGAAGGAACTTGGGAACCTAGTGTTAAGACGCTCAGATCCGATCTCTACTTTTTGCCATATTGGACGCGTTGCATTGTGAATAACGTAACTTAACGCCGCGCTTTGCCATGTCACCAGAGCGAAGATACGAAAAAATAAAATATCTCATTTCCCCGAGTGGGATTCGAACCCATAAACTGTCACGTTTACAGTCACAAGCTTGTGTCTCTATAATTCATTATTATATCGTCCGCTTAGAGCGTAAACCGGCTAACAGCCTATTAAGCAAATTCTTCTTGTAAATGTACATATATTATTAGAATATTTTTACAATTTTACTAATTCATTTATATTACGTGTAAAATGAACAATATAGAGGTCGATATTGTATTTATACTTTCGAATATTTATTTATAACTTTATTTGTACACCACATACACAACAAACTGACAGGGATTCACAACTTATGAGAGACAATGTACAAAAGGCGACATTATGGCTAAATAGCCATCTCTTCCAGATAACCTTTAGGGCGAAAAGAAACCGATATTCAAATTAACAGGTAGGTGGTGGAAGTAAAAAATGTAAAAGAACAACAAAATTAACAATATTCTAATATTACTTAAAAAACAAAAACAAATATACATGTTATACAAAATAAATGATATATACATATTAATACATAAACATATTTACATATATACATGCATACATACATATCTCAATACTATTAAAATTAATATTATAAAAAACTCGTCCTTAAATATTTATACCTCATATTTTCAAAGTGCTTGTAGCTCTTATCTACCTTAGATACATAGAAACATGCGCATCCCACTCAAATTCGTTCATTCATTCACGAGACCCGGTGCCACAGACAAAAAAGATTCTTTAAAAGACTGAATGACTTGGTTAACTGGCTAACAAGCAAAACTTAAAATACTGAATAATACCGATTATACCGATACTAAATAATACCAGTTTATTCATTCAGTAGCTACGATGCCACAGACATACAAACAAATCATACATATATTTTGGCATCGTGGTTAAATAATTATAAAATGTACTTTTTTTTTTAATTTATTAAAGCATAATGGTATCTATATCAATGTTATTAACATACATGTTATTAATTTTGATTATTAAAGGAATTTCTATATTATAATCAGTTTTATATCGAAATTTCAATGAGATGATCGAAAGTATTTTGTTTTTAATTTATTGCATAAATTAAAAAACAACTAAATTATTTTTGCATGTGTTAGTAAAATATTTATTAAGAGACAATACGCGGCGTTGAGTTACGCCACACACAACGCAATATAACGAATGTTTACATAGAAATAATGGAAAATAACTCCGTTTTAAATCTAGACTGAGAAAGTTATACATATAAATATTCCATTGGCATTTGAACTCAATAGAATGCTGATTTATTTAATATATGATAAGTTGTAATCTGACCCCTGTAGTGGCGGTGGGGCACAAACGTGCGTCTGTAAACGTGACTTTTTTATATACGACTTGACGATTTCCTCAACTGAGAATCAAACCCACACATTGCCTCGTTACCACAGTAGGGAAATAGAAATATTAAAAATTAAATATGAAATTTTTCTATTTCCTCGCTTTGATAACAATGCAAAGTACGACATTGAGTTCCACCACTCCAGAGGCAATGCCTTAATAATTCGGAGGAAAGTTGGGAACGAAAGTGACTTGATGGGAAATATACTCACTAGGTTCTCAAGTTCCCTTAGCCTACTCTACTACATGTAGAGTTTAACATGATCTTACAAAAATATTTCAACGTATTGCTTTTTAAATATAAAAATACTTAATTATGTATTATTTTAATTTACTTTGCTCATTATTTTTTTATGATTAATTTAGGATATTAAAATTCAAATTAGGAAGTCGTAAGCGCTACGGTAGTGAGTTCGATTACTACTTGGGCGAAATAATAATTTTTATCCTCCCTCTGATGCCAAGACAGCCTAACACGGCAGCTGAACACGCTAAGGTCCCTTTAATTTTTATTTCCTCAATCAGATAACGAGGCAAATAACGCTTTGCTCTACCGCTTCTCAAACCGCAATGCCTCAAGAATTTACCAAAAAGTAGGAGATAGTGTCTTTATGGGAACGGAACATCTTAACACTCGGTAACGAAGTTCCCTCTGCTCTACTCTGCTGTTATATGTTATATAAGATACAGAATGGAGCTAACAAAAGTTATTTATATCATAAGTAGTAGCATTTACCCTTGAAAATATAATTAGGAATAGTTTCAGAATTCATAAATACTTATACAGCGTCTACACTCTAGTGTCCAAATATTTTTGTCAAACAGACTTATCTAATGCGAGGCGGTGACGCACGTTGATCTTTATATTAGGTATTAAATTTCATCTCTGCATACAGAAACTGAGACAAATAAAAAAAAGGCCAAGTGTGAGTCGGATTAAATGAGGGTTCTATAGAAATTATAAATTTATTTTATAGGGCTTATAAATTCATAGAAATGTTACTATCGTTTTTCGTACAATAATATTAGAATGAAATTACATTCGTATAGATCTAGAAGTATTGAAAACAAGTGTATGTAGTATACGGACGGACAGATAAACTTACATAACGTTACATAAGTTACTACTCTACTGCTCACCTTCACACTGTATCCCGCACATGGCAGGGTAGGCAAAGGGAACTTGGGAACCTAATGTTAAGACACTGTTCCATTCCCCTCCTTTTCTAATTTAAGGCATTCGTTCGCGTTGAGTGGCGGAACTTAAAGCCCAGCTTTGGCTTGTTACCAAAGCGAAAAAATGAAAACATTAAACATTAACTAATTAATCACCTATAAAATAGAAAATTCTAAATATTTCATTTCCTCGAGTGGAGATCGAACCCACAACCTGTCGTTTACAGTCACACGATTATTTGCAGCCACGAGAGGCCTTTATCTATCAAATAAGGAACCCTAAAAATCCGATAACCATCTTGAAATTAGCAAGTAGCTTATCTCATTATAATCTCAGCATATAATATCGCGGTAACGCCTGTCACGTATATGTACAATTATAAATATTTACTGGTTTTTTAACGTATCTGATATCATTCAAATATTTTTTTTTAACCCAACGTTAATAAGGGGTGTTTTGACTTTGATCTGTATGTCTGTACGTGGCACTGTAACTCCTAAACCACTCAGTAGTTCACACTGTATCCCGCACACGGCAGGATAGGCACGGCAGGATAGGAATCTAGTGTAAAGACGCTCCGTTCCAGTTCCATTTCTCACTTTCCATCGAATTTGAGGCACTGCGTGTTGAGTTGCGGAGCTCAACGCCGCGCTTTGTCTTGTTACCAGAGATACTCCAAAGCTCATCACGCTAGTTCTTATTAAAAAAAATACCTTAAGACCTACATACACTTTTTCCATACTGATATTTCCTCACGCGATGACCTCACTTGATCAATATATACCATACAGCAGTGTAGGCAGAGGTACCTACTGTAAGATACTCAGTACCCCACTTTCCACCCAATTTTCATGACATTACTGTTCAATGACGTAACTCAACGCTGCGCATTATCCTTATAAAAGAGAATAATACTGAAGCTGACCTGAACTAAGCAATAACTCGTTAGATAATTACACGTCATAACTAATTACAGTATAATATATAAGAATAGACCTTTATTATACTAGAGAGGTCGACTTCAATTAAAATATTGTGATATAATATTTTCTTTCGTTTTAACCTAGCTCCGTATACCGCATATTGTGGGGTAGGCAGAGAGAATTTGGGAACCTGGTGTTACCTTTGTTCCCTTTATGACACTACCGTTGCTCAATTTCCGCCGAATTTCCGTTGCTGTTCTCTGCCTCGATACCATATCGAGTAAATGCAAAATATGTATTATTTCTTTTTCTCCTGGAGATCGAACCAACGACCTACTATATGATATGTAAAACATGCTAGTACTTAGTACCTACGCATTTATGTATTATATATACATAATACATAGTAACACTACTTTTTAGTTTCACGCTGTTACCCGCACATATCTTCCGCTGCCGCGGGAAAGAGCGTGGAAACTAAAAACATAAATACTATATATGTATTTGAGGCCTTTGGTGGCGCAGCGGCACAAGCGTGTGACTGTAACCGACAGGTTCTGGGTTCGATCCCCAGTAGAGGAAATGAAATATTTAATATTTTCAATATAAACATGTAATGTTTCATTTCTTCGCTCTGGTAATAAGGCAAAGCGTTGAGTTCCGCAATACCTCAAATACGGCGGAAAGTGGGGAACGGAAGTGGAACGGAGAGTCTTAACACCCGAGTTCCCTCTGCCTACCCTGCCATGTGCGGGATACAGCGTGAAACTATATATGTACATATATATTACGGCATATAAGTATGACCTAACGCCATTATGTTTGCAGTTCATTTAATCATTTGACGATTTACGTACGCGTTATCGATCGTAAACACTATATTCTAGAAAATTAATTTTAATTAGGTAATGTACGTGCTTTACACGCTTATTAATGATAATAAATAATTTTAAAAACAATAATAGAAAATATTTCTCGCTGTATATCGCGTTTTACAAGATAAGTAGAAGGAACCTGGGAACCTGATGTTTAAATTTTTAGGTTATGAGGTTCCCAATGCCGTGCCTTATCTAATAATATAAAGAGAAAATGAATATTGTTTATTTCTACCATTATGGGAATATATATATATATATATATATATATATATATATATATATATATATATATATATATATATATATATATATATATATATATATATATATATATATATATATATATATATATATATATATATATATATATATATATATATATATACGATATTTTTATGTAAATAAACTTTCATTTATTTCTATTAAATATGCAATATATCTTATATTTACATATCGTTAGTTCAAATAATTTAAAAAATGTTGACATAAAAACCACAACTTGATGTTGATAGCGTGACGGATGCGATGAAAGTCTGAGGAATGCTGTCATTTCGCTCACAAACAATTTAATATGTTGCTGAATTCCTACAGAGGTCTATTAAGTTTAATTAGCATGTTGAGCTTCACTCTATATCCCTCGGGTAGGCAGAGGGAACTTGGGAACCCAATGTTAGGATACACTGTTCCTATCAAGTCACTGTCGTTCCCTATTTTCCACCGAATTTGAGGCATTGCGTGTTGAATGGCGGAATTCAACACCGCGATACATCGTAAATATAAAAAAATCAAACAACCTTCTTTTTCAAGAAGTTGGTTAAGATTAAACTAAATTATTTCCTTCCTGACTTAAGCAATGTAGCGTCAGCATTGAAATAAAAACATTGCAAAAGTAAATATTTCACATTTGTATGAATTATACGTAACGTACGATTTTTTTTTAAATTAGTGTACTTTATTTTTGTTTTACAGTTAGAAATATTTTACCGGTTTTGTTGTCGCAGTGTCGCTGTACTGTGACTGTCAAGAAGGAGGTTGTGGGTTCGATGACCGGTTATGTCAATTCGCAATATAAATATTTGGCAATATTTTCAAAAGTAAAAGGAAAATGGAGAATTTATAGTATTTTTAAATTTAAATCTTTATATTTAAATCTTTATATTTAAAGTTAAAAAGATAGTTTTTGCCACGAAATCCTTAAATTATCATACAAATTAAGATTTCAAAACGTGACAAAAAAAATATTTAAATAACTAAGTTAATAATAACTGAAGTCGGGCGTGACAGGTTGTGGGTTCGTTCCCCATTCGAGGAAATTAAATATATAATATTTACATATCCTCGCTGTATCTGTTTATAAGGCTAAACGTGGCGTTGAGTTCCGCTAGTCAACGCGCCATCAAATATTACGTAAAATGGAAAACGGAAGTGTCTTTATGGGAACGGAATGTCTCAACAGTAGGTTCCCAAGCCCCCTCTGCCTACCCCACCATGTGCGGGATACAACTTGAAAAATCTGAAGTAGAAAGGCTAGTAATTTCGCCATACAATAACATTATATCGATTAAAATACAATTCATTAAGATCCAAATCTCGACTCGTGAACACGCCTTGAACTACTTACGCATAGACGGCCTTTGCTTTAAACCCTCCAATTGCGTGAAGGTTTCACAAAATTTACGATATTCTTTTACAAATAGAACTAAATGTTTGTTGAAAAAACGTGAAATTAACGCGTCGGGAGAGTTAAGAGGGACCCCGAGTACTAAGATCCTTTATTCCAAATTTTCCAAACACATTTTAAGACAGTACGTAAGTGTGTGCCTAAGTGGCGTAACTAAACGCCGTGCTGAATGAATTAAATAATTTATTTTACTCAGGTAAGACTCTACAACCACCCTATTTAGAATTGAGACTCTATTTCACTGTACCACGTCAACTTCAATAATAAGTAATTTAATTTCGCCATTATCTTCTGCTACATGTCTAAATATAATGAATACTATAGCATTTAATATTTGAACATCTTATTTACTCACTAACATAGAGTAAGGTGCTTTTAATATGTCAAACATAACTAAGTGGGGAACGAAAGTGTCTTAATGGGAACGGAGTTACTTAACACTACGTTCCCAAGTATCTTGTAACTACACTAACGTGTGCGGGATACAGCGTGAAGCTAAAATAGAGAGAGGGAGAGTAACCTATTTTAAATGACATATTCAATTTGAATTTATGAAGTTGAACGTGAACTTGGATTTTCATATAACGAGTTCAAATCCTGCTATCCTGCGTTAAAAAAAACGTATACAGTTTTAAATTTAGTATTTTCTTCCCTTAGTGTAAAATAACATTTAAAAATACACGAGTGATATCCAAAAATGCATGGATACTCCAACATTGAAAACCACTGACCCGATTATGATAAAACATTTACTCTTTGAAAGTTGAAATATAGCTACTTTTAGTAAAAAAAAAAATGTTATCTAACTATTATATTTAAATTTCAAGAAATCTATGGACAAACATCCACTTACAAAATTTAACGTATATACTTTGAAGCTTATCATACTTAGTGATAAATTATAAAATTTCTACAATATTACATTAAAGTTTTTTTTATTACTTTTAAAGTGTTACTCCTCACTCAGTATTGAAAAACACTATAGAAAACGTATAAAAAAAAATACGTTGCGAGATTTGAATCTGCGCCTTTTGGAATCCGTCCAATTGCTCCGACTACTAAACCATACGTTTTCGCTCAGTAGTCAGAGATCTAAGACGGATTTTAAGAGGCCCGGGGCTAAATCTCGCAACGTGCCAATTTTCATATGTTCTCTAAATAAGTATTTAAAGCGAAGTCTGTACTGGTTATATAGGGAACATGGGAACCTAGTGTTAAGACACTCCGTTTCCGGAGAACTTTAGATGTTGAGTGGCGAGACTCAACGCCGCGCTTTTGCCATGTTACCAGAGCGAAGAGATTATACGATCAAATATTTAATTTCTTCTAAATGGGGATCGAACTCACATCCTGTCGTTTTTACAGTCACACGCTTGTACATCTACGCCAATACGGGGTATTTATTATCTCTATTTACAATTCTACATACAATTATAACTTAACGTAAAGTAAGATTTCAATTTCCATTACATATTTGTTCACGCTATCTCGTTTATGGCACGAGCGCTTAGCTAAATAATATAATGCTTATTTAAAGATCTCATTTGTATTGAATCATTTAGTAAATAGATTGAATCATAGAAGTACATATGTAGAGTACTTACTGAATTTACAATAAATAAGATATATATGCTAATAATACTCAGCTTCACGCGGTATCCCGCACGAGGCAGGGTAGGCAGAGGGAACCCGGAACCTAGTGTTAAGACACTCCGTTCCACTTCCGTTCCCCACTTTCCGCCGAATTTGAGGCACTGCGTGTTACCTTATTACTGCACTGCGCTTTGCCTTATTACCAGAGCGAAGAAATGAAACATTAAATATTTAAATTGAAACTTTTTTCAGACATTATGTAATGCCACGTACAGTACCTTAAATAAAGCATAATTTACATATGTTATTAATATAAAACATATAAAACAAGTCACTTGTGATCAAATTTCCGTGTATGAGTCAACCAAATATTTATTATTATTATTAGGAAACATAAATACGTGTAAATGAACTAATTTTAAAACAATAATCGGTACGTCTATCGTTTCTTCGCCTGTGTACGTGATTTAATTGCAACGCTCTGTGATAAAATTGTAACAAGTCTTGCAGGTGTATAAAGACCTCGCTTAGGTCACTGACGAAACTATTTCTTGTAACTTCAAGCTGTATCACATAGCAGGGTAAAGGGAACTTGGGAACCTGCCCGCAAGTAAAGGGAACTTGGGAACCTAGCCTTAGGTAAAAGAAACTTGGGAACCGAGCTGCGTTTTTCTTCGATAACAGCGCAATAAAATAAAAATATTAGATATATTATTTCCTTTAATGGAAATTGAACCCATAACCTGTCACGCTCTTGAGCCGCGTCAGAAAAGGCATCAAAAGTCACTCTTCAGTATTACATTAAATACCATATTAAATGCTTTGCATAAATATGATATAATACACTGTATTGTATTGTTTAACCACTAATTACAAAGTTCATCAAAATGAAGCCATATAACTTCACTTAATTTTTATTTTTATTGATTACACGTTTCAAATATGTTGAATAATAAAACGCAACAAATAAACAAATGATTGTATTAATAATACAAAGTAGGAACGTTTCTACAGAGAGCCAAGCTTATTGCAGAAGAAGCCATATCAGCTCCGATAACCTCTAATGTCAAATACAGTTGGATTCAAATGATTTGGTATCACAACGTATAGTACTACTACTTCTAATTAGCTTCACGCTGTATCCCGCACATGGCAGGGTAGGCAGAGGGAACTTGGGAACCTAGTGTTAAGACACTCCGTTCTATTTCTGTTCTCTGCTTTCGACCGAATTTAAGGCATTGCGTGTTGAATGCCAGAACTCAACGCTGCACTTTGCCTTATAACCAAACCGAAGATATGGAAATATTAAATACTTTATGTGAAAATATTAAATATTTCATTTCCTCGAGTGAGGATCGGACCCACAACTGTCGTTTACAATCACACGCTTGTGCCGCTGCGCCACAACAGGCCTACACTTAACGTATAGTAATATATAGATAACTTACCTCTAGACCATCCAGTGAGCACGTTTCCGAGATATGCCACCTTGTATACAGGGTCTGGTTCGCTGATGCGGACGCTGTTGGTACGACGGAGTAGCTTGCCCAAGCCACGGGACAGACGGTCTATAGCACGAGCTGTGAAATCCTTGCCAGAAGCTCCATCAGCCAAACAAACCTCGGCTGGTAGGATCGACTTGCCCTCATACTCCCGATGGGCTATCAATCTTGGTATAGTTAACGGTATTTTTTTCCGTTCAGGAGTCAAAGTCTTCGCTTGATTCACACTGTATACATTACAGTTTTTTCTGAAAATCTGATTCTCTTTGGTTTGGTCTCCAGTCTTGGTTATATCGGTTTGTGACTTCCCATTCAAGTTTTCACTCATGGAATTATTGTTTAGAGTGTCAGTTTGGCCATCACTGTACCGACGTTCTGAGCTCAAACGTCGTTTAAATAGAGATGGGTTCCTCAATAGAATGCTAGTTTCGCTGGAACTTCTGTTTTTTAGTATATGAATCTTTTTGACTCGTGATACTGCGCAGTCGACCGCGTCAGTGCTGACCGTCCTTTCCGTCTTCCCCTCTTCATCGAGGAAGCGAACTCTCAGTCCGTTAGATTTGCAATCGTTTAATGTTTTTTCCGTATCTTGCAAACGTTCTGGCTGGCTTTTAGCGCCCGCGTCCAAGCAGTGGCGTTCGTTTTCACTTAACATGCCCCGAGCCATTTTGATCATAAAATTTGTTGCCAAATGCAAAATTTACATTCTGCATTCACTTAAATGTCATATTTCTACTAAAATAATTCTTGTTTATTTATCTAGTTCACGTTACAGAGCATTAAACCAGTTGGGCAACACACACAGTACACCTCGTCCACTAAAGAACGACACCAGCTTGGAATGCACTTACTTAACACCTTTTTAAATTTAATTTCTAAAAGAATTTGTCAATAAAACGTTCACAGAAATCCGTTCAATATATATCGCAATGTTGGAAACACTCGGATTTGAAAAAAAAATACAGGTGAAACTAAAGTAGATTGAATGACGACGCGTGCGCCTCGCGCGGCTCGCGGAGAGGGTATGGAGTGGCGGTGGGAGCGCTGCGCGGGCGCAACCGGCCGCTCTAGCCTGCCCGTTTATCCGACCAGTAATCCACTGTCAGCGATGACCTGTAAACAAAAGTGCTTAATAAAAACTCTTACGCTATACAAGAGTCACGTTCTAAGCAAAAACATTGAAAAATATCATCGTAAACTATTTATAATTGTTGCGAAACGTTTTGCCTCGTGATTTAATTTGAAATTTTACATTTTGTGTTAAATCAATGCTTTTTTTATTTGGTTTGAATATCTGAAGATGTGAGACTAATCATGATTGCTTAAATCCAAATGATTATTTCTTGTAGGCATAAGTAACCTAGTGTTAGGACACTCTGTTTCACTCTTTCCATGTAATTTTCGAGATATTTCAAGGTGAATAACTTAAGGCCAGTTATATCTTTTTGAGAAAGCAAGAAAATAATAATAATTGAATTCTAAACTTAAATTTAAAAAGCGTATAAAAATTTTGAACGAAGCAGGATTTGAAGCCGCGCCTCTGGAAAACCGTTCCAGCGCTCTGACCAAATAAGCCATTAAATTTAAATTTAGTATTTTCTGTCCTAAGTGTGGAATAACACTTTAAAACATAGCAAAAATGATTAAAATAAACAGTATTCTCTCTTGCCAAACGATAGTAAGAATTATCGTGATAGTTGTCTTTGGATAGCGGAAATTTGTAAAAATCTCCCTTCAGAGATGCTTACAACATAAACTAATAAGTTGTAACAAGCGTATAAGAATTTCGACGGAGCTTGGTGAGAACGAATGGCTTAGTTGGTCAGAGCGCTGGAACGGTTTTCCAGAGGCGCAGGTTCAAATCCTGCTTCGTTCAAAATTTTTATACGCTTTTTAAATTTAAGTTTAGTATTTTCTGTCCTAAGTGTGGAATAATACTTTAAAACATAGTAAAAATAATAATTGGATTCCCCAACTGAAAAGGGGAACACTTACTCTAGTTAAACAGAATTCATCTTTTTAGCCTACTATTTACCATTAACTATATACACGTTAATAAGTGAACGTAGTGTCAAATCACATCCTTCTGTTTACGACGCAATGAAACTAAATTAACAAAAAAATAAGGCATCATCTATCTCATTTTGGAAATTTTCTTGCAGTTCATAAACTGCTAATCCAATTTTAATAAAATATAGCCAAGAGCCACCTCGACGAAGGAGACTTTTAATCAAAAGAAGCCCATTCAAATCGGTTCACTCACTGATGGTGCCACAGACAGACATACAAACACGCGACAGATTGATAGGTCAAAATTATGTATAATAAACTATTATAAAGAAGTTTAAAAATTTTATAAGGGTACCGAAAAATCTACTGTTAAGACGCTCCGTCCCCATTTAAACATTTCCATTCCCAACTTTCCCCCAAATCTTTAAGACCTCGCATGAAAAAAATTAAAATTTCATATAAAAAAGAAAATAACAAGCGCCGGCGCAACCAGATCTAACTAATCAATAACAGCAAAAAAAATATGAATCGATAAGTTGATAACTATACTTTTTATAAGAGTCACTGAGAATGATTGAACGTTTGTAATTATTTATACTATTGTGATTAATACATAGTAATATATCAATATAAAACGTGTTCGCTCTAATAAGATTAAAATGTAAGCTTTGATCGTGTCTGTTTTTCTGTTTTTTTTATTTTTTCTATCAAAAACATAATTCTAATGATCTCCTATAAGGACCCAGGTTAAATTTATTTTAGAAATCCGAATTTACACTTCCTTGGAGTATAGAAGAAATAATTCTTTTAAGTCAGTCAGTCAGTCAGTCACTAAGATTTGAACACACAGCTATCGCATTAAATGAATTATACATACCTACCTACATTTTATGAGGCCTGTCGTGGCGCAGCGGCACAAACGTGTGACTGTAAACGATAGGTTGTGGACTCGACCCCCACTCGAGGAAATGAAATATTTAATATTTTCATTTTAAATATTTAATGTTTTCATTTCTCCGCTCTTGGAACAAGGCAATGCGCGACGTAAAACCAAATGTAGGTTGACTCAGCTTCACGCTGTATCTCGCGAACGGCAGGGTAGGCAGACGGGAACCTAGTGTTAAGACACTCCGTTGCACTTCCGTTCCCCACTTTCCGCCGAATTTGAGGCATTGCGTGTTGAGTGGCGGAACTCAACGCCGCGCTATGCCTTATTACCAGAGCGAAAAATGAAACATTAAATATTTTAAAATGAAAATATTAAATATTTCATTTTCTCGACTGGGGATCGAACCCAGAACCTGTCGGTTACATCACACGCTTGTGCCGCTGCGCCACGACAGGCCTCAAAATAATAAAATATTATATTAGCATATGGGGAATGTGCCCTAACACTAGCCCTATAATTTCATAGAACCTCTAGGAATATTGCCTCCGTCCATGCGTACATGAATAAACTAACATACGAAAAAGACATGGTCTTTCTTTATATTTACACCGTGAGAGAATAGAACTTACTACCGACGTCTTTTATTTCTATGACAAACAATGACAGACGTCGAGTTCGTAACCAAAGTGACTAAGTATTTATTATACGAATGAAAATGAAAATACTAAATATTTCCTCGAGTGGGGATTGAACCTAAACTCAAAAAATTTACAGTCGCACGCTTCTGCTCATAAGACATCACAGGTCTATAGCAAACACTTTTAATTAAATTATGCCAAATTGCTCTGGGAATGCATGTTATGTTGATATATCGATATATAAATCGCCAATATGGCTTAAAAGATTACCGTTATCTCTTATCATACAAATTGAATTCAGATCGTGAATGTAGGTTAGTGTTATCGAGGAAGTATGAGGAAATCGTTCTCGATCTAAATATCTCTTTCGACTAAGTATAGGCAAAGGAAATGTATCCTTTATCTATGTTAAATAAATTTGTGGTCTGTGTCAGTGCAGGGGCACAACCATGCGACTGTGAATATGATAAGTTATCGATTCGATTCCCAGTCGAGGAGAATAAATATTTCATACGTTTATTTGCTCGCTGTGGTGAAAAACGCGGCGTTGAGTTTCAACACTCAACGCGCAAAAATGCAAGTTAAGTTTGATACGGAGTGTCTTAACACCCAAGTTACGTTTGTCTACTCAGCCATGTGAGAAATATGCTCTGTAACTTGTTCCACGCTCTCGCTTGGCTCAAGCGGAACGTGACAATGAGTCATCATACTTTTTCATACGTGCAGTCAGCGCTCAGCGTTCGTTTACTTATAAGACGTTATCATATATATATAACAGTGATTTAAACCTATACAACTTTTATTGTCCACCGATGAAAAAACAAGAGTGTTGTACATTTGACCTATTTGTCTAAGGGTGTGTATGAAAAAATAAAAATACACAGCATATTTATTTTTAACCGAAAGCCTAAACATTAGCTATGTTTAGTTCTGTTCTTTTAAAAAAAGCAATCAGTACTTTAAAAACTACAAGCACTTTGACAAAATAAGGCATGATGATGACTTATGGATCGGGATTTTAAAAATTAAAAATTATATTTTCATTTTTATTTCTATGAAATTACATTAAATGTGTAGGATACAATCTTGTTAGAAGCTATACAACATAATATACAATATTATTATCATTTGAGGCACATTCACAATTGACCTGTCACCGCACAGTACGTCCCCGCGCTGTTATAACATACATCATGTTCGTGGCTATCACGTCTTGCATTATATTGGGGCCTATTTTGCAACTTATGTGCGACAAAGAGCATCTAGCTTATCGATTTTGAACCTTATGTTTCGATGACAAAGTCCATTTCAACGGTTCTCCTGTAATTTGTCACCTAAAATCCATGTTCAGAGGAATATAGTATCTATTTTCACTTTATGAAAGCTTATTTTCGTGTGTGATTATTTTCTGTATACTATTGACAGTGTAACGTGGACTACATAGTGATCGAAGCCCTCCCGTAGAGTATTGCGTCTATATAGATCTAGAAATAGATCAATTTTGATTTGTAGTCTGTACTAGATTGATTTAGTGTCATCTCCCTAAATATTTTTCGTGTTATACATATCTATATAGTGTATTCTGACTAAGAGTCTGCCTATTCTGACTAAGAGTCTGTTTATTCTGCCTAAGAGTCGATTTCTTCTGCCTAGGAGGTGCCTGTCTAAGAAAGAATTTGTTAAATGGTCATGATAAAAACTACTTCCTTCTGTCCTAACTTCTTTTCATAGGTTCATTGTACCGGTTTAACAGAGTATTAGACTATAACCACGATGGCCACGGGTTCAATTCCAAATCGAGCAATGATATCTTTCATTTTTAACTCTTCTTTTTCGAGAAATGATTTCTTTAATTTCTAACTCTCCTTTTTCGAGCAGAGTTAAATATTTTTATTTCCTCAATTTACTTAACAAAAGCCTTTACCTTTAGATAATAATTTCTTAAAAAACAAAATAAACCATTTTCATACCAAAACAACATAAGAAGTGATCATCAACATCATGTGACTCTATTATTTGAAGATAATTCTATTGAATTACCTCGTACCATATAACGACTGACTCTACATGCTTTCTTAAGAAAATACACATCGAAAACAATATTATTGTACCATGGAGTTAATGAACATAGACAATGTCAGCGAACAATGGGTAACTGTCAGCTGAGATCTAGGCTGTGATGCTGTTGCTGTTACGAATACAAGGATTTTCATATTACTTTGTTTTATAGTTGTATATTAGGACTGTAAACGTGAGTGGTAGTGGGGTTCGATTTCCAGTCGAGGAAATTATTTATTTAATATTTTTTTATTTTCTCGTTTTGGTATTTTCATTGGAAAGTGGGGATATAATGATAACGGAATGTCTTAACACCAGGTTCCAAGGTTTTCTATGTCTCCCTCTCTACTCTACAGTATATGGTGTGAAACAAAAAAAAAACTCTGAAATAAATTTTATTTTTCATAAAATCGTGTTTTTAAATTATTATTTAATATAATTGAGGCTTGTTCTGGCGCAGGAGCACAAGGGTGTGACTGTAAACGTCAGTTAGTGGGTCCGATCTCCATTCGAAGAAGTGAAATACTTAATATTTCCAATTAAGTATTTAAAATTTTCATTTTTTTGCAATGACAACATGGCAAAGCGCGGTGTTGAGTTCCGCACAATACCTCAAATTTGAGGGAAAGCGGAGAATAGAACGGAGTGTCTTACACTAGGTTACCAAGTTACCACTGTCAGCCAAATATTATAATTAACCCACGATAGAAATTGCAAGCAAAAATGCAAATTTAACATTACACATAAACAAGTTCATTAAAACGTTTCTTAATCCAACGACACTTCCTTCATTTAACACTGTACGGCATTTCACAAATTAGCGCCTACATACAATGTTGGACATCGTACCGAAGATTGTGTTCCTTATTGCATGAAAGGAGGAAATATTACGTATGAAATATTAAAGTTAAGCTTTAATAGTGGTTTTTACGCTAATCTATGTTTATATAATATGTTAGAATCATCATTATCAGAATAAAATATTTCATTTTCTCAAGGATCCTGGAAACTTAGCGCTGAGACACTCTGTTCCCATAAATACACTTCCATTCTGAAGTATTCGCACAATTTGAGACATTCCGTGGTGAGCTGCGAAACTCAACGCAGAGCTTTGCCTTGCTACCAGATTGAGGAAATTAAAGTATTAAATATTTATTTTATAAATTTCTTTAAATGGGCATCGAACCCACAATTTGACACGTTATCAGTTGCATTCTGTATCTGATAAAAATGGACCAAAGTTGCCAATAAAATTTAACAGAGTTTTTTTCCTAATATTTTTCACTGTATGAATAATCACAACGACGCAATTTAATCTGCATTTCAAAATTATAACATGAAAACGAAAAAAATAATTTAAAACTCTTACGAACGCCATTATTGCGTCAAGTGTTAAAGTTACGCAACAATGTTTTTTTTGTAATCTTATTCATTTTTACATTTTGTATATAAATAAATAATTATAGACCAAGATATTCTTGTTTGCTTCACGTAATATGTAGGATATTATATATATATGGCACTGTAGCAAGATGGAAATCTGGAACCTGGTGCTGAAAATCTACGGTCCCATTAAGACAATTTTATTTTTCACTCTACACCAAATTCGCAAGTGATGGAACTGAACGCCGCGCTTTGCCTCGATATCAAAGCGAAGAAATGTGAATATTTCATTACTTTATGTGCTCAGAAGTTTTAACAAACAACAAGTCTACTATCGCAGGCTTGTGCCATCACGCCAAGCCTGGCCTCTGTTCGTTATTATAAAAACCCACCCTTTAGGTACTGATTACAAAATATATTCAAGTTGTATGCCAAAACCTTACCAAATAAAGTTCAACTGACCTAAAACATACAAACATACGTCGGTACCATTAGTCAGTCAGTCATAATAGTCAAGTGAATGAGACGTCGTTATATATAGACGTAAGAGAAATGCGTATGATGTATACTTAGAACAAGACATGGAGATGTTATATATATATATATATATATATATATATATATATATATATATATATATATATATATATATATATATATATATATATAATATATATATATATATATATATATATATATATATATATATATATATATATATATATATATATATATATATATATATATATATATATATATATATATATATATATATATATATATATATATATATATATATATATATATATATATATATATATATATATATATATATATATATATATATATATATATATATATATATATAATATATATATATATATATATATATATATATATATATATATATATATATATATATATATATATATATATATATATATATATATATATATATATATATATATATATATATATATATATATATATATATATATATACATATATATATATATATATATATATATATATATATATATATATATATATATATATATATATATATATATATATATATATATATATATTTATATATATATATATATAATTAAAGAAACAACCCCATGAAATGACAGATTCGCGAAAAAAAGTGGGGAGAGGAAGCATTTTAATGGGAACATTCTTAACAGCAGGTTCCTAAGTTACCTCTGTCATCGGAAGTATACCACTGAAATCATATCTAATATAATTTCTATATATTTTAATATAAGTTATATGTTCTAAGGTTACAAGGTAAGAAGTCACAACCTCTATACGTCATACATCCGATCTGCGTAGCGAAAAGACACACCTGCGTTGCGTCGCCATTGTCAATACTCCGGTCGACCTTCAATAGTTCCATAATAAATAATATATAATGTATGAACATTTACATTTCTTTTCTAATTGTAGGTAGTAGGTTCAATCCCCACTCGAAGAAGAGAATTATTTAATATTTTCATTTCGTCGTTCGCATAACAAGGTACAGAGCGGCGTTGAGTTCCGCCACTCAAGGCGTAATGTCTCGAATTGGGTGGAAAGTTAATAATTGAAGTGTTATAATGAGAACGGAAAGTCTCAACACTAAGATCAAAATAATCTATAAGAACGTGCCAATCTAAGTTACTATAACTTGATCTAGGAATTGAAAATTTATATTTGTATTGAATTTGTATTTGATCGATGACAGATGGAACTTTGTTAGTACATTACTTTACGACCAAATAGACCGGAGTAATATTGAAAAATATTGCAAAAGGACATATGAGAGCTTTCATTGTTTTCTTTAGTTAATGCGCTGGAAACATATATATGCATCCCGCATACGGTAGGGTAGGCAGACGGAACTTGGGAACCTAGTATTAAGACACTCCGTTCTGTTCCTCTCTTAACCCGAACTTAAGGCGTGTTGATTGGCGGCACTTAACGCCGCGTTATTCCTTGTGCGAAGAAATTAAATCATTAAATATTTTATTTTCTCCAGTAGGTACCTCATCCATAACCTGTCTCTTTTACAACGTCTCTGCGCCACGAAAGGGCTCAAGCTTTTTGAGCTTTTTGAAGTAAAAAATGTTACTTCACGTTTTTCATCAAGTTAAATCGTTTACTTAGACTGGTTGTATGTAGTTGTAACATTTTATCTGCAACTTCGAAGTTTCGACATACGAGTACAATGGGACACTATTTCTTATGTGCGGTATATGGGTTGGAATTCCACTCGAAGGGACTTTCTACTCCACGCTCTGGTAAATTATATTTTTTTATAGCACACGAGGAGCACGCACGACGCAGGGTAGGCAGAGGGAACCCGGGAACCTAGTGTTAAGACACTCCGTTCCACTTCCGTTTCCCACTTTCCGCCGAATTTGAGGCACTGCGTGTTAAGTGGCGGAATTCAACGCCGCGCTTTGCCTTATTACCAGAGCGAAGAAATGAAACATTAAATATTTAAATTGAAAATATTAAATATTTAATTTCCTCGACTGGGGATCGAACCCAGAACCTGTCGGTTACAGTCACACTCTCGTGCCCCTGCGCCACGACAGGCCTCAAGACTGTTGTGACTCTGGTAGACTAAACGCGGAGTTAAGTCCTGCCAATCAACACCCAACTTAAATAAGAAATTTATGGGGTACCGAGTGTCTTAAAACTAGGTGCCTGTCTGGGAACATACTTCACAGGCTCTGTCTAATACTATGGCGGTATTTTAATAGAAACACAACATAATATTATGCTTGTAATAACAAATAAATTGTATAATTTTCGTTTAGATCTCCATACTATTCAAACGTATATAATAGTTTTCCTTAAATTGATAGCCTTTAGGCTACAAACGTACATAAGACGTTAAATGTTTATTAAACTAATATGTATACAAAAACCAATCGAAGCGCAGGAGTAATTTTAAACGCTGCAAGTTGTGAGTTCATTCTTCACTCGAGGAAAATAAAATATCTAACTCAGTCCCGTACTGAGAAAAAGGGCGGCGTTGAGTTCTGCCATTCAACGCAAAATGCCTCCAGAATTTACTGGATAATGTGTAACGGAAATTTGCTAACGGGAACAGGATTTCTTAAAACTAGGTTCCCAAGTTCCCTTTTTGTACCTTAAAATAATAATCTATAAAAGTATCAACATACATATGTAAATCCAAGAGTATATAGCTTTGTAGAACACCTCAATACGAAGTTGGTAGAATTGTGTATTAATAGTGGCAGAGCTTAACACCGCGTTATGTTTACCACAGAGTATAACTTTTTAAACTTAATTTAAAAATATATTTTATGTATATTACAGCTTTACATATAATCTGGCACTAGCTTGCGGCTCCGCTCGCTTGAACGAATAGAAATAACTATTTACCCATAGTTTTTTCTCAGTAAGTAGACAATGTTATATAAAATTATTTTTGTCATTTCAAACCAGTAATGTTTTAGTTTAAAACGTTTTATAATAATTACTCATACTCAAATTCAGCTTCACGCTGTATCCCGCGCATGGCAGGGTAGACAGACGGCACTTGCGGGAACCTAGTGTTAAGACACTCCGTTCTTCTTTTGTTCCCCACTTTCCGCCAAATTTTAGGCATTGCGTGTCGAGTGGCGGAAATTAACGCCGCGCATTGCCTTGTAACCAGATCGGAGAAATGATAACATTGAATATTTCATTTGAAAATATTGAATATTTCATTTCCTCGAGTGGGAATTGAACCCACAACATGTCATCACACGTTTTTGCAGTTAAAAAATAATTAATATACTTTTTTTATAGAAAAGACGGCAACCGAGCGTATGGGTCACCTGGTGGTAAGTGATCATCGTCACCCACGGCCCCAGTAACTCCAGAGGAGCTACAGGAGCGTTGCCGTCCTTTAAGGTGGAAGGGCACCGGGGCCCGGCATTACCTAATGCGAAACGCAGTGGCCAAAGCCACTACTTAACGCCGGTCTTAAATGCCGGGGGTGGTAATAATCCGGTCGAGTCTGCCCATACGTGTTGCCATTTCTGGCAACGTGACCCTACCACACGCACTTCAGTCGCCTCTTACGACACCATCAGTACCAGGGTGATCCTATTCTAAGCCGAAATCACACGGCAAAAAAAATATAGATAATATGTATTATAGATAAACGCTATACGCTGAGGCCTGCGATTCGTACGGTGTACCACGCTTAACGCGACTATCACTATGCTCTTATATGTTATTAATGCGATATCTTCTAAAATATCTTTATTTTTATTCTATATAAAAAGCACAACGCATGTAACTGAATAAGAAATTGTACAGAGCACTTTACAATTGTTTTGCAAATAACCCTTTTGTTTTTTTTGTAATTTGGAAAACTGGTTACTGTAAGTTGTAGTTGAAAGACAGATGTATGCTCTCGTGGTGGGTTTTGTACTTTTAAAGGTGAACAATTTTGTTATATATGATTTTTGCTCAACTTCAACGGCTTACTCAGCGCACGTAGGGTACTTTTTTTCTGCACTCCAATAGGTGTTATCGTCATGTAATACAGATTACAGATACCTTTCTCGATAAATGGGCTATCTAATACAAAAATATTTTTTCACATCGCACCAGTAGATCCTAAGATTAGCGCGGTCAACCTAACAAATAAACAAACACTTCAGCTTTATAAATATATACATATATGTACATTTATTTAATATGTAGTGTAAATGTATGATCTTTACTTTAGTCAATAGCTAGCCTTATTTTGTGCAAACATATTTGAGATAACAAGCAAATAACAATGTATATAAAAAATTATATATATATATATATATATATATATATATATATATATATATATATATATATATATATATATATATATATATATATATATATGTGTGTTTGTGTGTGTGAAATGAAAGAATGCTAAGTTGAAAATTTCGAAACAAATGTTTTAATGGAAATGGAGAGTCTTAACACTATGTTACCATGTTCCTCCTTAAATTCCTTTAAAATTACGTCAAGTTAATGCCTAAAGTACTATAGTAATTTTGTTATAAATAGCAGCCATACATATTCGGAACATTTGGCTCTACGAACGTCATATCCAACGCAGACTCTCAGCCTACATATGGCAAGTCTAAAAATAAATGTAGTAAAATAAACAATTAAATTATAAACAAAATTGTTTGGGAACTCTTGCTTCGTCTGGTTCCTAAAGAAATTCATACTAATTTAGGGTATGTGTGATTAACAAAATATCTTAATACTAGGTTGTCTTTACATACCCTACTATGTATATGGAAAGCCAATTAAAATCCTACCGGTTCATCCTGGAGAAAATTAATTATTTTTTTTTTTTATTTCTTGGGAAGGGAAATCGCTGCGTATAGTTCCACCATTCAACTCGCAATTCCACAAATTCAGTGGAAATTGGGTAACGAAACGGAGTATCTCAACACTAGGTTCCCAAGTTCCCTCTATTTATTCTACTATTTACAGATTACAGCGTGAAGCTGAAGAAACACGAAATGACTCACTTCTCTTCTCTCTGTCTCTCTCTCTCGCTCTTCTCTCACATTCTGCAATACGTTATTAAGTGTTTAATTTTCTAAAATTACTTTTCTTATATTGAATAAGTATTTCTTAACTTGTACTTGATATAACGTAATGGACGTAGAGACCAAGATATCAACTTTGATTTCCCAAGTGCTTGAATTCGATTCACAAGATATAATAGCTTAGTGTAATTTTTAATATAAATTTTATTTATTTTAATAATTAAATTAAAATATATTAAAAACTTATCTTTCATGAGAGAGGAAATGATATATATCAAAAAATTCATTTCCTCGAGTGCATATAGTGCCTATAACCTGTCATATTTACAGTCGCACGCTTGTACCTCTGCTTCACGATAGCCCTCAAACATGTGTGTTTACATAATAACTATATATGTACACTATATTTTGAAGCTGTTGTGGTGCAGCGGCACAAGAATATGACTGCAAACGACAGGTTCTGGGTTCAATCACCACTCGAGAAAATAAAATATTTACTACTTTCATATTAAATATTTAATGTTTTCATTTCACTCTGGTAACAAGGCAAAGCGCCTCGTTGAATCCTGCCAATCAACACGCTATGCCTCAAATTTCGGCGGAAAGAGTTGAACGGAAGTAGAACGGCGGGTCATAACACTAGGTCCACAAGTTCCCTCTGCCTACCTTGCCATGTGCAGGATACAGCGTGAAGCTGAGTAGAGTAGAGAAGAAAACAAGAAACTGGACAGCATAACATTAAAATATAAGACAAATTCATTAGGATTAACGGCCAATTTAAATTTTGCAAGGGTCTCTGTGAGGACTTAGTTGGTTGAATAATAGTTTCCTTCCTTTGCAGTCGGGAAAAGTATGTATTACAACGCAAAACGTTTCAACGGCTTACGTCATTTGCCAAGTGTATCGTCCTCTATGAAATCACTTCGTGTACATACTAGAGGTAGTCTGAAGGACGTTCAGTCTTTCAATACACTTTTATGAGTACTATCAAATTATTTTAGAGGTTAGTCGTGGCGCCACGTTTACAGTTGTGGGACTGTAAACGTTGACTGACTGTTTTTGTCACTATGCTGTTAATTATTGTCATTATATATTGACTGGTGCCATTTTTTTGAGCCGTATTTATATTCAATGAGTAATCTAGTGGAGAGTTGATCGACGAAAAATACATATAAATACCATGTAACACTAGAAAATACAAACTAGCCGACCTCTCCCATTTTTAAGGCAACACACATCAATCAATACACGAACGTTTTGTCTAACCCTACTTGCCTGGAATGATGAATGTATGTACCAACATTACCATAGAGTGATAATGTAATATGATATTAGTTTGTTTAATGTATGATGAAATGGTTTTACTTCTTAGTAGGCAGAGGGAACCTGGGAACATATTTCATTTCTCACTTTTGGCAGAATTTGAATAATTGCGTGTTGAGTGGGAGAACTCTACGTGACGTGTACTAAATGTTTTATTTCTACGAGTGGGGATCGATCCATCATATCGTCATCATTTATTCTACATATATCATATCGTCATCATTTATTCTACATATATCATAACGTATAAAAATTTGAACGAAGAAAGATTTGAACCCGCTCCTCTTGGAAACTGTTCCGACCGCCGAAGCGCTTCGAGTAACTAAGCCATACGTTCTGACCAAGCTGCGTCGAAATTCTTATTGAAAATCTTATATTTATTGGAAATCAAACCAGTAGTTTCTGAGATTTATGTGTTTAACAAACGTCAGTTTTATAATATTCGGTAGAGATAAAAGAGATATAAATAAGTTAAAATCACATGATAAAATAAGGCAGGTCTGATGATTAATAGTTATAATTTCGTATCCTGGCAGCCTCTCGAGGCTCAGCGGCACAAGCCGTGTGACTGTAAACGATAGGTTGTGTGATCGATCCGAACGGCATTTTCAAATTAAATGTTTAATGATTTCGTTTATTCGCTTTGGTAATAAGGCAAAACACGGTGTTGAGTTCCACCACTCAACACGCAATGCCTCAAATTCGGCGGAAAGTGGGAAACGGAAGTGTAACGGAGTGTAATAACACTAGGTTCCCAAGTTCCCTCTGCGGGATACAGTGTAAAGCTGAAAAAACGTTCGAATCCCATTCGGACAATAAGTATTTATTTTCACAGTCACACAATGTGCTGCTGCTCCACGGTAGTCATTTTCCTCAACTAATTATCCTGATCTAAATATATAATTATGATGATAGTTTTTCAATTGAAAGGAAGGAAATATGTGCAATAGAATTATTAATTGAATTGTATTGTGTATGAAATATTAATATATTGTTTATTATAATGCAATTGGAAAAGAAATGAAGAAAGGACGGAATGCAAGATCGCCTTAAATGATAAGATATTAGAACAAGTGAATAGGGTAAGGTAGTGTATCTGGGAAGTATGTTTAGCAGAGACGGAAGTTACGAAATGGATGTGGAAAGGTATATTGCTGCCGGTAACAGAGTTAAATGTACGTCAATTGTATATGTAGATAAATTTTATACTATAGTTGGTGTAATAAAATAAATAAGATGGTGAAAAGTCAGCACAGCTATACGTATGGCCGTACACAATGCAGTATTGGTACGAACGCTGTTATACGGCAGCGAAACGTGGGTATTACAAAAGGAGAATGTAAGAAAGATGTGATACTGTGGAGATGCAAGCTCTTAGTAGGATATGCGGAGTCCTTTTAGTTGGTTGTATATCCAATGAAGAGATAATGTCTTTTAATTTTCTTTCTGCTTGTAAATTTGTCTGTTTGTCTCATCTCAGAAACACGCCTAGCCTTATTTAAATGCAGTATTCACTAATTTGTTTTGGTAATCTTTTATTAACATTTAGTTTCTTTTTGTTTATATCGGTTGGTAAATAAAAGCATATTAAGTTTTACAAACTGTAAAAAAAAGTTGAAATTTTAGTTTTTAATGTATAGATTTTGTCTTAGGACTGATTACGTTAATAAAATAAGAATAGTTGAAATATAATAGTGCAAAGTGCAACCTATTCAATTGTATATAGCACATGTTCTAACTACAATACCTTAACGTTCAATTTTTCAGCAAATAAAGTAAAATTATAAAACGATACAATGTAAATGTTTGCTAATAAACTTAATGCATCGCTGAATCAACTGTAATACACTTAATGATAAACCATATATAAATCCTTATTTACTCTAATGCCTTTGGATCAAGGCAATTTGAACTGTATGCTAATATAGTAAAGTTGATAATTACTTGAAAACTATAGACCAGTGGCAATGTCTAACTGTAAGTACAGAGGCTCTACATTCGTTTCTAATTGAGAAAATTAATTATATTCATTTTTACGCTATTGGAGCTAAACACAGCGTTAAGTTACGCCAGTTTACATGAAATGTATCGTTAATTGGCCGGTGCGTGGAGAATGGTGTCTAGTTTTAAATTCAAATGTTATTTTCCAAATAAGAAGGTGCTACCTTCATTTTTTGAACGTCAAATAGTTTACCACAACTTCACTAAAGTGACTGCCTCAGACCTATTTATACTGCGTGAGGATTAATTATAATATTTATAAATATATTGATGTCATTTGGCGCAGTTGATATGCATTTGGATGTTGTAAATTGAAAATAGTAGACATTCTAATAAAAAAATAAGTTAGGCAAACTGCAGCGTTAAGTTCTGCCAGCGCCAACGCAGTGTTTTAACTATAGGTTCACTTTGTCTGCCTTGCTAAATGTGGAATACAGCGTGAAGCTCAAAAAAAGCACCGTTTGCCTATAAACTCGATCTACGAACGATATGCTAGTGATTTTTTTTAATAAATATTTATTTTTATGCATTCCGTAAATCATATAATTGTACATAAATTATTCATTATATATAACCTATTATTACCTACCGCATATGCTCTATCTCTCTCTAGCTCTTTCTTGCTCACTTCGGAACGTGACAATGAATCATACTTTTTCGTGCGTGCAGGCGTCGTTGTAAACAGGGTTAAGGGAGACAATTTCCTATTAAGATACTTTGTCCTTCACATGTCTATTATCTATTTTAGACATATCATCCGTCCACTAGTGATATAATACATGATTTATGAAAATTATTATGTATAGCATTCTGTACATTCGGTAGTACGCAATTGCATAGTAATGAGGCAATCACGAACACCGCGTGCATGCTAATACGCTTTTGAATAATGTATATGTGTGTCGTCTATACAAAATATATGGACTCAGACACGGATATTTTGGGTGGTTTGCATTGGAAAATTATTAATATTTTCACAATAGATGACAGCGTTAAGTTACGTTTTTTTTTTGTTTTGAGCATTTTTATATATTTTTTAAGATTCTGTGTTTTATTTCATACTTTTATATTGTTCTCTTTTTTACCTTCTTATCCCTTGTAGTTAAATAATTGTATTGATACTGATTGAAATTGCCTAAGGTTAAACGGAACACAGATGAAAGACAAAAAAAAACAAAATTGGCCAGTAGTTTCTGAGATTAGTGGATTTAACCAATCATACTTTTTAATCTACTCAGTTTAATAATAAATAAAGGTAAAGCAAGGTATTAGAAAGAACATAGGGTATCTTTTATTAAAAAAATAGTTAAAATAAATGTTTGAAAGAAATTGTTGGAAATTCTTGCAATTTCAAAGCCTTTCAATTAATATCTTAATAACTTTACAGCTTCAGCAGTTTAAAATTTTTGTATATCAAATATATATTCATACAGATAAAACGGGCGAAGCCGCGCGTTTCCTCAATCGTTAAGTTAATGTTTGCTTTATAGGTACAATACTAACAAATATGTACATTACATTATTATAAGATGAAAAATGATTTAAACCAATATCCATCTGATCAATCCAAAATAATAAAAGTTATTAACTTAAGGTGACGCAATGGCACAATCATGTGACTGAAAACTTAACAGCTTGTGGGTTCGATCGCCAATCGAGAAAATAAAATATTTAATTTTTTCATTACTTTGTTTAGATAACAAAAAAAAAGCACGGCGTTCAGTTCCACCACTTCTGTCTCAAATTCGACAAAATGTGAAAAGTGGAGTGTCTTAACACTAGGTTCCCAAGTTTCCTCTGTCTACCCTGCCATATGCAGGATGTTCAAAAGGAAAGATAATATAAAGCTAATATGCATATAACTATTCTATATTTATCAGTGATATGTAATTATAGCGCTGTCAACACTTAACTCGTCTGTGACTAAAATGCATACGCAAGTGAATGAAGACAAGACATCCATATCAAATAGATATACTTACATCTCATTTTATTATAACATTTATTGAATATATAGCGATAGAATTATATCTTACTATTAACGAGAGGCCTATTGTAGCGCAGGAGTACAAGCGACTGTAAAAGCGACAGGTTGTGGATTCAAACCCCACTTGAAGAAAAAAAATATTTAATATATTTCCTTTCCTCGCTCTGGTAATGAGGGTAAGCGTGGCGTTATGTTACACCACTCAACACGCAAGCCTATGCCTCAAGAATTTGGCAGAATGGAGGCGTTATCATGAGAACGGAGTGCCTCAACACAAGGTTCCCAAGTTCCCTCTGCCTTCCCTGCGGGATACAGCCAGAAACTAAAAAAAAATAAGCTTAACCAAAATAAATAGCTTACTAAATTCACTGGAAATCGAGTCTTATAGTGTAGTCAGTTATCCGCTGAGATTAAGTTACGCCGTAATAAATATTGGTTGAAGGTCTATGAGGAAGTATTGGCTTTCAATTGCTTTCGCCCGGCATACGTCGTAACATTTTGTAATTGTTACTTTCTTATATTAATATCGTGATGGTTTTTTTTTTGGCTTCACGCTGTATCGCTGAGGAAACTTGGGAACTTAGTGTTGAGACACTCTGTTCTGTTTGCTCAATTTGTGCCGAATTTGAGGTCATCATTGTTCAACGGAGTGGCGGATCTCAACGCCACCTTTTTCCTTGTTACCAAAGCAAAAACTCCGAGTGCTCAAGGCATATCGTGCGAGACATAAGCGTGTAACATGATGGGTTGTAAGTTCTATCCTATCTTGAGGAGATGAAAAATATATATTTTCTTCACGCAAAACGTTTATTTCCACCGCTTTGAACGCATTATTTGAATTCAGTGGAAAGTAGAGAACAAAAATGTCTGAATGAGAACAGAATATTTTAAGATTAGGTTCCCAGGTTCCCTTTGCGTAGTCTGATGTGTGGTAAAAAAATATGAGTTATAGTATGCCACAGACTTTGATCATCCGTGCCGTTCTGGTTCCGGCATATTTCTTGAGTAACATATTATGGTTTTTGTTAAGTGAACATTGATCGGCCTTTCAAAAAAGTTAAATAGCTTATGTTTGTACATATTTTCTAAGATATGTGCGTTGAAACGAATTAATTCAAGCACTATAATATTTTTTGTTAAGCTTTACAGCGTGATCGGACTGTTGCAGGTTAGGCATAGGAACTTTATAAAACTAATGCATGGTATGGACTGCCTTAAGACAGTCCATTCTTATCAAAACTTCCATTCACCACTGTCCGCCAAATTCCGGAGACATTGTGAGTTGATTTGTGTAACTCAACGCCGCGCATTGCCCCGTTACCAGAGCAAGAAAATGAAAATATTACTTACATACTTCATTTCCTCGAGTTGGGATCGAAGCTGTGTCAACCGGCCTCTATATTTTAAATGTTGATAAATTTCCATATATTAATTTGTAAATGACAACACCATCATCAAATGAAACACGTCGATCAACTTACGAGTAGACTATGGCGGAAACAGAAACGAGTTAATCGGTTCAAAATTAATAATATTTAATTACTATCTTATTGTATCCAAAATTAATTTAAATTGAGGCCTGTCGTGGTTTTGTTTATAGAAACAATAATGGTTACGAAGAATTCCTTAAGTTTCTTATATAATTCTCTTACTTAGGTACCTGTCCATGTATTTTGTACAAAATTAGAGATTACTTGTAAAAATCATATATTTGAAAAACTTTCTATCAAAAGAATCACGATGCGTGTTGAGTGTCGGAACTGTACGCCGTGCTTTTTGTGTTTTCGCTTAAAATAAAAAAAAAACACTTATTGGAGTGGGGATCGAACACACAACCTATCGTTTACAGTCACACGCTTGCGCCTGCGCATTTATGACTAACTTATTATGGCAAAATGCTTGTAGTTTTAAAATTTATAATCCGATTACATAAAAAAAATTATTAGAGTCATCGCGATGAACTTGGCTTTTTATTAAAGAAAGCCGCATTCAAATTTAATTATTCATTCAAGAGCTATGGTGACACAGATCGATACACATACTCAGTGACGATATCACTCTCTTTCCAAGGGCCAAAGAACTATCAAGAAAAACAGGGCTAGAAAACATTAACATATTATATATATATATATATATATATATATATATATATATATATATATATATATATATATATATATATATATATATATATATATTATGTAATTCCATATATTGTGACAAAATTTATTGACGTAATATGTGACATTGAATAATGAATAATTAAACCTGCTCAATAGGTACATATATAACAAGTAAAAATTTTTATTCATATATAATAGGCGCCACATAAAATGTAACTTCTACGTATTAAAATATACAAAAAAATATGAAAAGATTTGGTAGCGGTAGAAATTGTGTATGAAAATTAATCAACTACAGCATTTTTATTTCGCTTACGCTGTATCCCACACATAACAGAGGCATAACTGTACATTAGACAGAGGGGACTTGAAAACCTAGTGTTGAGACATTTTGTTCCCTTTAAGACTTCCACTTACACTTTCACTTTCCGACGAATTTGAGGCATTGCGTGTTGAGTGTCGGAACTTAACGCCGCGCTGTGCCTTGTTGCTAGAGCAAAGAAACGGAAACACTAGAGTGAGAATCGAATCCGCTACCTGTCGCATTTACAGTCACACGCTTAAACCCTTGCGCTACGATTTTTTTGAGACATTGCCTAATAATTGGCAAAACTCAACGCTGTACTTTATCTTGTTATTGGAAGAATAAAGCTAGTAAACTCCTTCAAAGTTAACAAACGACATTTCAAATTGTAAGAAAGTCTCAAGCCAAAGAATCAAGCATGTTGGTCAATTGCATATAGATCTTAAGCTTCTAATACGAATTTCATAAAAGATACGTAAAAACCTTTTGATGATAAAAACCACACTCAAATCGGCTCAGTAATTCAGGAGCTACCGTACCATGGACTGACAATTTAACAAATAAATACGTGTATATATCGCGGACCCTTTTTCAGGAAAGAACCCTAATTAAAGAACCGGGAAGTGAATTGGCTACCTCATTCGTACACGTCAATAGACTGCAAAACAATCGCTGAGGACGAGGTGAGATGACAATATCATACAAATTGTTTTCCTTATAATTACCAACTGCCGACCGCTCAAGGCTATGTTTACTTAAACATAGTTTACATATCTATTGAGTTATATCAGAATTTAATTATTATAAATGACTGAGGTTTTCTATTTGGGTAACGAATCGCGGTGTTTAGTTACGCAATGTATCGGTGTGGTATTTATGCGGTGACAATACCGTGTCGAGTTTCTTCGTTTTTATTAATTTGACTTGGCATGTTGGCTGTGGAGTTTAACGCTGCTGTTTGTATAACTAGACCGCGAACATTTTTTTTTAATTGACCCTCAATTCTCTTTAAAAGAATTAAAAATATAATACAGCTTTTTAATAAACCTAGGAATCTGACCGATCTGCGCTCCTGAGAATTATATTTAGCTTATTTCCCTTTACTGTCTCTGAGAGACGAAGCGTGGCGTAGAACTTCGTCAATTAACGCGCAATGTCTCAAATCGGCTATGTGATTATACCAAATATTAGCAATATAAGTCTAACATCAGCACAAACCGGCCAAGCGCGAGTCGGATTCGCAGAAAAAGAGTTCCGTTTATCCAGAAACTTTTTTGTTATGTGAAAAGGCCTCCTTTAAATATTAATTTTATTATGTTTCTGAATATTTATCAACTGACATGCATATTATATAAAAATCTAACTGTCACGGTTCGTGAGATACAGCCTAGTGACAGACGAACGGACAAACAGCGTAATCTCAGTAATAGGTTCCTGGTTTAACCTTTGGTTGCGGAACCCTATAATTGTATGAAAAATAAAAACCTAACTTAAAGTTGCAGGCGACGGCTGGTCTATGATAAGTAATTTAATAACGTGCAAAGTAAATACTATGTTTTAATTGTTTGTATAAACGTCCCGTATTCACGCGTAACTCGGTCACGGTCTGTACGATAAGCTCTATTTTATTACCCATCGACCTATTAAATATATTGAAGACACGACTTCTTTTTTTAGCTTCACGCTGTGTCCCGCACGAGGCAGGGTAGGCAGAGGGAACCTAGTGTTAAGACACTCCGTTCCATTTCCGTTTTAATGTATTTTTTTTCTATCATTTGTAAAAAAAACTTTATACTTAGACGTTTATACTTAGATTATATAGCATTTTAGGGGCCTGTCAAACTCCACTTGAAGAAGTGAAATATTTAATATTTTAATTTCTCCGCTTGGATAACAAGGCAAAGCGCGGCGTTGAGTTCCACCAACAGTATATCAACGAGAGCCAAGTTATGTGCTCATAGTTTCTGAGATATTAGAAACTTTATCAGGCTAAGATCGGATCGTGAAAGAACTGCGACTGACATTATAGGAGTTTATACTTTCACGCTGTATCCTGCACATGACAGGATAGGCAGAAGGAACTTGGGAACCTAGTAATGAAACACTCCGTTCTGTTCCACTCTTTCCGCTGAATTTGAGGTAATGAGAGCTGAGTGGCTGAACTCAACGCCGCGCTTTGCCTTGTGACCAGAGCGAAACAAATGAAAATATTAAATATTTAATTTCATAGAGTTGATACTGTCTTCTTTTTATGTAATTACTGCTGACAACATTGTTTTGGTTTTTATTATTCACACTAAAATTCTCGCTGTTTTTATCTTCGATCAACTATTCATAGTGAATAGTTGATCGAAGGTTTTTATGGTAATTTTTTTATACTTAAGCTATTGGCTACAGATGTTTTTATTTTGTAGGTCGATCGCGTACCTACCAACAGTTCAACATATACACTATATATTCTATCACAATAGATAGCTTGAAGTCAAAAAAAAAGGCAAAAAATAAATATTAAAAATATTTTTGTCATATCGTAAAGCAGTCAAATAGCTTTGCCTTAAATAAATTGTATTCCAACCCACAACCATCCAATAAAAACAAAAAAACACATCCAAATTGAGCCACAACGATGTTTTTTTCTCTAAAAAAAAAAAACAAAAGTTTCTTTTATATTTAAAACAATTCAGCTCACGTGTATTTCGGTGAGGGAGAAGTGCGGAAACATGTTCAATGAGCGGCCTCGAGAGGTCTTTCTGTTTACCTGGTACATGGTGAATTCATTATAAACAAGCGACCCGCCGCGACTTCGCCCGCTTGATTTACTCTATTTTATTTACTTATCTCATTTTCCTTCTTGTTCTAACAATAACACTCACTAACACTCTCACTCATCTTCACGCTGTTTCCCGCACATGGCAGGGTAGGCATAGGGAACGTGGGAACCTAGTCTTAGGACACTCCGTTCCACTTCCATTCCTCACTTTCCGCCGATATTGAGATATTACGGGTTGGGTAGCGGAACTCAACACCGCGCTTGGCCTGGTTACGTGAGTGAAGAAATGAAAACATAAAATATTTAAATTGAAAATATTAAATTTAAATATAAAATATTAAATTATGAGGCCTGTCGTGGCGCAGCGGCACAAGAGTGTGACTGTAACCGACAGGTTCTGGGTTCGATCCCCACTCGAGGAAATGAAATATTTAATATTTTCAATTTAAAATATTTAATGCTTCATTTCTTCACTCTGGTAATAAGACAAAGCGCGGCGTTGAGTTCCGCCACTCAACACGCAACGCCTCAAATTCGGCGGAAAGTGGGGAACGGAAGTGGAACGGAGTGTCATAACACTAGGTTTCACTTTCGTTCCCTCTGCCTACCCTGCCTAGTGCGGGATACAGCGTGAAGCTGAAAAAAAAATATTTAAATTGAAAATATTAAATGTTTCATTTCCTCGAGTGGGTGAGTGACCCACAACCGTTTACAGTCACATGCCTTTGCCGCTGCGCCACGACAGGCCTCAAATAATATTATCACTTAATAGATACAATAACTATTTTTATACATTGAAAACTGAAAACTTTTGCTAAATAGATAAAGAAAATGCAACAATTTTGTGAATCTAAATATTTTAAATGAACATAACTTCGTGTTTACTTTCACCAGATATTTTGGGAAGGTTGTCAACATATAATAGTGGAAACTGCATTTACATTTGATAAGCCGTTTCTGATTACAAGCGAAGCTACAGTCAAAAAGTAAAAGAAAACAAAAAAAAAATTAAAAATCACATTTTGAAACCTATTCCCTTAATGAATAACCTCTAAAAGATTCTTGAATATATCTTCATATACAGACAGTAATCAGTCACAGATTTATTGTAAGTATAGATATATACTTTGTAGTCATATAGATTAAGGCCTGTCGTGGCGCAGCGGCACGAGCGTGTGAGTATAACTCATAGGTTGTGGGTTTGATCCCCATTCGAAGAAATATTTTATATTTTCAATTTAAATCTATAATGTTTTCATTTCTTCGCTCTGCTATAAGGCAAAACGCGGCGTTCAATTACGCCACTTAACTCGCAATGCCTCTAATTCAGCTGAAAGTTGGGTGCGAAAGTGGAACGGAGTGTCTTACCGCTAGGTTTCCAAGTTTCCTCTGCCTGCCCTGCGATGTGTGGGACACAGCGTGAAGCTGAGTCGTATAGATAGGCGAATTGTGTGAACAAACTTAGTTTTCGGAACAGTTTTAAAATATTATTCTGCAATTCTATTTTGTTACTTCACGCTGTATCCCGCTCATGACAGGGCAAAGAGAATGTTAAGAACCTGCGTTCCGTTCTTCGCTTAATGTCGAATCCTGGAGGCGTTGTGGCCGCGCTTCACCTTGTTTGAACCAGAGCGAAGGATTGAAAATATTAAATATTTTGATTCCTCGAGCGAGGATCGAACCCGCAATTTCTCGCGTTTACAGCACGCTTGTGCTTGTGTTCGTCCACGCCTTCCGAGGCCTATTTATTTTAATACTTATTTTCCAACACTAGTTGGTATTTGTCTATTTATTATATAATTACTTGTATTTGTGACAAATCGAACTGTAGATTCCCTAAACATTGCGTTGAGTTTAACCCCACAATGTCTGTCAAAAGAGAAAATGAGAACGAAGTATTGAACCCACACTCATATATACGTCAACCATCGCAAGCATGCTACAACAGCGTTAATTTTGGGTAAAAGTATCAAAATAACATCTTTTCCAATTTAAAATTACCAATGATTTTCGAGGAAAACCCCACAAAGAAAAACAAAGGTGCCTTCTGTGAAATTTAATAAATAAATGTTAGGGTTCTATATCAAACTGAAAAATGAAATTATGTAATCTAAACGAAAAAGGTAGATTAAATTGGCTGTAAAAATAGCTGTTATAATTATGATGAGATATATATTTTTAGGCCTGTCGTAGTGCAGGGGCACAAGTAAACGACAGGTTGTGGGTTCGATCGCCTCTCGTTGAAGTGAAATATGTGATATTTTTAAATTAAATATTTAATATTTTCAGTGCTTCGCTCTAGTAACAGGGCAAAACGCGGTGTATCGATCCGGAAAGTGGGGAAGACAATGGAGTGTCTTAACACTAGGTTCCCAAGTTCCTTCTGCCTACCCTGCTTTGTGCGGGATACAGCGTGATGCTGAAAAAAAATATGTTTTTTAGCTTTACGCTCTGTAGTCACTAGGGTAAATAAAAGGAACCTGGGAATCTAGTTTTCCCAGTTAAGACACTTCCGTTTCCCACTTTCCGTCGAATTCTAAAGGCACTGCATGTTTAGTGGCCGAACTCAACCTCACGTATATATGTGAAAATAGTAAAGCAAGAAGTAAACCCACAATGGACGCGTTAACAAAGACACTGTCCCGCTGCGCCATGACGGTCTCGCTTCTTCAATAATGAATTAGAAAATTATTTAATATAAAAAAATATTTTAAGTAATATTAATGTTTTCATTTTTGCTCTCTGGTAACAAAGTGCAGCGTTGAGTTCCGCCACTCAACATGTAATGCATCAATTTCGTCGGAAGGTTCCTTTGCCTACTCTGCCATGTGCGGGATACAGCGTGAAGCTGAGTTTATTGAAAATTAGATTAGCAGATTAAGAACTACAAGCACTTTGCCAACATGAAGTAGTGAGTTTTTTTTGGTTTGTGGGTTTTTTTTTAAGTTTGAGGATACTCACGTATGTAAAAGACAATAAATATACTGTTGATGCGATAAATATCCCATATAATAACGCTTGGGGAAAACCTTTTATTGAACATTGAAATTATACGCCATCTAAACCATGTTTGTATTAATATCATAAATAAAAAATATTACTAATAAGCTTTTGGTGGAGCTTAACGCCGCGCATCGTCTTTGAATATTTTTTTCAAATATAAATCATACTTACACCTATCGATTTACAATCAAACACAGTATCATTGCGCCACAACGTTTATAAATATTTTAATTTTAAATATACACTAAATATTTAATTATTTCTTTTAGCCTTAGGACCTTCTGTGTGTAGAATTGGTCATAAGCCATATGTCAAGTGTCACATGCCCTGTGTCATGTCTCATACACATATGCCACAAATAAAATATTTTCATGTTTTAAAGCTCTAATAAACATATTATTTCTCTACTCTAAACTAAGCGCAATTATTTTCGTTATGCTCAAACAATTACGTGGTATTGCAACAAGCAAAATTGGGAAGGTGAAGGGAACCTCAAGTTACGATATTTCATTCATTTTTCACCGAATTTTAAGTCATTTGAATTTAGTGATGTACTCAACGCGGCAATTTAGAAAGTAAATAAAAATATTTCTTTCCCCTGATGTGGAATTCAACCCATAGCCGTTGGTTTTACAGTCAGACGCAGAACGACGGCCACTCTACGTATTTGTAATGATTGTGTATTATCTAGAAAGTTCCACAAGCCAGGCCTAGTGTATCCAAGTGTGTCTTCACACTCTCTACAGATGGGCCGTGTCCACTGTACCTATACTAAGTGTAGTACGGTCAGCGAGTTGTGGCCGCTCGGGAAGAAAATAATTTAAAAATGTGAAATAACTTTATTTAAGATCATCTTCTTGCAGCGGCGTTGAGTTCCGCCATTCAACATAAAATATGACATAGTCGGCGGAAAGTATAGAACGTTAATTAGTTAATGAGAACGGAGTGTCTTAACAATAGGTTCCCAAGTTTCCTCTGTCACTATTCAGAATATAAAGTAACTATGAAAAATTAAATAGTTAAAATTATATTCAACCAGCCATCTTAAGTCAATCTAAGGCCACGACTCGGTGATCGCACTGTACTTGTATAACGTCGTTGTACCGTGACCTGTGGTCATAGAGAAAACTTTCTGGTCTTTTGATGTAATAGAGAATAGTTGGCAAGTGTGGGTTCGGTTCTCAGTAATGGTAATTTTTTGTGACAAACATACGTATTGGTTTGACCTGTTTATAATATAGGTAATTTATGTTAGATTATTTACTTAATTATAATATTTTTTAATAAAGCTTGCCAAATGTGTAAAGAAACTTATTTACTTTTCAAGTTTTTTGCCGTGTGATTCCGGCTTAGAATAGGATCACCCTGGTACTGATGGTGTCGTAAGAGGCGACTGAAGTGCGTGTGGTAGAGTCACGTTGCCAGTAATGGCAACACGCATGGGCAGACTCGACCGGATTATTACCACCCCCGGCATTTAAGACCGGCGTTAAGTAGTGGCTTTGGCCACTGCGTTTCGCATTAGGTAATGCCGGGCCCCGGTGCCCTTCCACCTTAAAGGACGGCAACGCTCCTGTAGCTCCTCTGGAGATACTCGGGGCCGTGGGCGACGGTGATCACTTACCACCAGGTGACTCGTACCCGCACATGGCAGTGTAGACAGAAGGAACACGGGAACCTAGTGTTAAGACAATCCGCTCCAATAAATCTACTCCCGTTCCCCACTGTCCGCCGAATGTATTGAATAGCGTAACTAAACGCCGCTTAATACTATTAATAAGAAAAAATAAATATATAACAAAATCTAAAACGGCAAACCAGCGTCAAGTTACAATGAACAATTTAAGCTTTAAACAATTAGTCTCATAAATAGACCGCAATATTTATTACAGAAGAAGCCTCTCTACCACAGTCGTACAACCGCGCGGACAGATTACACGACGATGTATTACGTCGACCAGTAATATAGGGTTACTTTTAAATACTTAAAGATCCCAGGAGGAAATTATATATTATTCTTTTATTTAGGCCTGTCGTGGCGCAGCGGCACAAGCGTGTGACTGTAACCGACAGGTTCTGGGTTCGATCTTAGTCGAGGAAATGAAATATTTAATATTTTCAATTTAAATATTTAATGTTTCATTTCTTCGCTCTGGTAATAAGGCGGCGTTGAGTACCGCCACTCAACAAACAATGCCTCAAATTCGGCGGAAAGTGGGGAAAGGAAGTGGAACGGAGTGTCTTAACAATAGGTTCCCGGGTTCCCTCAGCCTACCCTGCCTCGTGCGGGATACAGCTAAGATTCTTTTCTTCTAGCTTCACGCTGTATCCTGCTGTGAGGAACCTAGGGTTCCCAACTTTCTGCCAAATTTGAGGCATTGTGTGCTTCATGGCGTAACTCTACGCCTCGCTAATCAGTTATTGTAGAATGAAGTCGTCGCTGAATGATCTTTTTTGTGTGTTAAGTTACGCTGTTCAACTCCACGTGCTTTCAAAGCCCGCAACCAATAACCTCTACACTCGCACGCTTGTGCCAGCCACGACTGGCCACAGAAATAAATGCACATACAAATATTTATATAAAAGCAATTTAGAGTAACAATTTATGTCTAAATTTCCGAAAATAGAAAGAGCATGAAAAACCATTTTCGTGTCTAAAATATGTTTTGTATGAAACACAATTTATTCGGGCGTTATAAAGCTGTCGCCGGCGGCCGGTCAGTGTTCACGCGAGGAACGGAAAGTAAAATAAATATATTATAATTTATACAACAATATGTTTATATGGTGTAGAGATGGGGTTTTTTTTCACGCTCTTTCCCGCATATGGCGGGATAGACAACGGGAAAAGTTTCTTGCCAAATTAGACACAACGTTATTGAAAAGTTGTTTTTTTTTTCCCTGTATCCCGGTTATAGCACAGTAGGCAGAAGGAACCTGGGAACGTAGTGTTAAGACTCTCTGTTGCGGTAGTGCGGCGTATCACAACGCGGAACAAGAATATCTAAATATTAAATATTTTATCTCCTCAAGTGGGAATTGTACCCACTACTTTTGCGTTTACAGTCGCATACTTGTGCCAATGCGCCACGGCGGCCTCTCGCCATTTTTAAGCTTGAAAATTGGAGGAACAGAAATATTTTTTTCTTTTGTTCAAGCTTTACGCTGTATCCTGGCGCAGCAGAAAAAGCATATTCAGCGCAGGCAGAAAAAGCTTGGAAATATCTTCCGTTTTTTTTTTTTTTTAAATTTAAGGCATTTTGTGTTCAGTGGCGTAACTCAACGCCGCGTTTTGCCTTGCTACCAGGGCGAAAAATGTCCTCGAGGGAGAATCGTACCCACAACCTGGTGTTTACAGTCACAAGCTTGTGCCGCTGCACCACAACAGGCCTCAATTTCAACTCTATTTGACTACGCTCGGTCTATACAGCGTGATGCTAGTATTTCTTATAAAATACGAAAAGTATCTAAATAACTGTCTGAAAGGACACAATATATATTCCACGTACCACGGATAAATAGGTGGAAAAACAAATAAAGTTCAATATATCATTATATGCAAATAAACGCTTAGAACGTTTCAAATAGTTCACGTAAAGCTTAGCATTTACAGTATTCGTAGCACGTTCCTGGAATATTCAACGCACTAGTATATGTACGAGTAGTTAGCATCGCGGACGTTATTTTGTAAAGTCTAATTGGTCTACGGCGTTAAGTACCGCCATTATTAAAATAAATAAATAAAAATACGCGTTATTAACAAAAAAAAAATTTAAAGCTGAAAAATAGTTTTTTAGATATTTTTATTGTTTTTATTTCTTGTTTTTTGTCATAGTATTGCATCTAAATGGATCCTTGATAAATATGTAAAATTTCAAATTACTCCGACGCTTCCAGTTTGGTCAAAATCACGTTCATAGTTTCTATTACAAACATATATACACGTACGTACATACATATTCACTCTCCTTCACGCTGTATCCCGCACATGGCAGGGTAGGCAGAGGAATCTTGGGAACCTAGCGTTAGGACACACCGTTCCACTTCCATCCCCCACTTTCCGCCAAATTTGAGGCATTGCGTTTTGAATGGCGGAACTCAACGCCGCGTTTTACCTTGTACCAGAGCGAAGAAATGAAAACATTTAATGATTTCATTATTTAAATTGAAAATAATAAATAATTAATGTTAACAATGTATCCTGGACATGGCAGGGTAGACAGAGGAAACTTAGGAACCAAGAGTTAAATCACTCCGCTCCGTCCCCTACTTTTTTTTGTCAATGCAAAAAGAAAAGAAATAAAAAAGTTTTTCTTCATCCGCTAAAACAATATATTATAAATAAAACATTTTACAAAATAATCGTTATGAATGACGTGGACCGTCGCGTCAGTCTGCCACATCGCATTGTTCACATTTCATGTGAAAACACTAACATTGTATGCTTTGAAGGCTTTGATTAAAATTACCTCTATCTATACTATATATAATAAATCTATAAATGATCTCTGTCTGTACATGGAAGTATATATATATATATATATATATATATATATATATATATATATATATATATATATATATTGGTCTGTTTATCAGTGTGTCTGTTTGCAGATTTAACTGTAGTTTTCACTAGTATGTTTTGGCAATTCTCCCATTCCATCAACATTTGGTGTTTGTTTTCTTTCAGTCGTAAAAAGTAAACTAGGTGTTGTCTTAAAAGTGATAATGCTATTAAAACGCGAAAGTAATTAAGATTAATAATTTCATGCTGTATTCCGCAGGTGGCAGAGTAGGCAGAGGGAACGGGAACCTAGTGTTAAGACACTCCGTTCCACAATTTCAGCTGAATTTGAGGCATTTGAGGCGGGTTGAGTGGCGGAACTCAACGCCGCGCTTTTGTCTTGCTACCATAGCGAAAGTCACAATCTGTCTTTTGCAGTCACACGCTTGTGCGTAAAATAATGTGATTCTCCTCATTATTAATACTTTATTATATATTTCGATAAATTATTAAATATTCGCGACGCTAACATCCAGTACTTGACGCGCAATGTTTGTAAAAAGTAGACGACGTAATTAGCGCTAGGTTTAATCAGTTTACTCTGCCATCTGCGAGATATAGCGGTTAAAAAGAATTATAGTAATTATTTATGTTTAGAAGTTGATCCCCATTTAGTAGATATATATTGTTTTATTTTATATTTAGCAATTTTTTTATAATAAATATTTATATTCGAGGCCTGTCGTGGCGCAGCGGCACAAGCGTGTGACTGTAACCGACAGGTTCTGGGTTCGATCCCCACTCGAGGAAAGAAATATTTAATATTAAGAATTTTAAATATTTAATATTTTATTTCTTCGCTCTGGTACAAGGCAAAACGCGGCGTTGAGTTCCGCCACTCAACACGCCATGCTTCATATACGGCGGAAAGTGGGGAACAGAAGTGGAACGGAGTGTCTCAACACTAGGTTCCCAGTTCCCACTAGTTCCCTCTGCCTACCTTGCCTCGTGCGGGATACAGCGTGAAGCTGAGTAGAGTTGAGTTGTTAAGTTTTATAATAACGGTATATTTGAAATATGAGAATTTTGATAATTTTGTTGCTAATAAATATTAAAAATCGAAAGCAACAATTGAATCGTTTGGTCAATTAATTATACAATATGTATATATAAAGTTTTCAGAAATATTTGTTGTTAAACATAACTTAATGCGTAATTATTTATAGAAATATATATTGTTCATTTTATGAAGAAAAGGACCGATTCACGATAGCTGGTACTGGTTATGAACTTTTTGTTGAGTGTGTAAAATTTAAATTTAAATAATATTTAAAATATTTTGAATTGAAAAAAATAATAATAATACTGATGATGTAGAAAAACCAGTCAAGTGTGAGTCGGTCTCGCCCGCCTAGAGTTCCGTATGAATTTCAGGATTGTAGGAACTTGTTGACAAAATAACATTTGCAACTGTATCCATTAATTTTATAAGAAATTAATTATAGTTTTAAGTTCGAAACAATTTTTATGTTTAATGTTAATATTACACAGATTTTTTTTTGTTTATTTTAACTGCAAATTCATGCCAATTTTGTTTCTGGTAACGTTGCAAATATTTTTGAAAATTATATGTAAATTTGCATCAATAACGAAGGATAAATCCGTGTATCCTATGATTGCATTAACATGAATGAAGAAGCGTTCAGTTAAATATTTAATATAGATTTTAGCTTGGTACCTCTACGCAATCTCGATATAAATGGTCTTTGCACACACTGATTGTGATATTAGAATGGTTTATTTTTCTGCTAAGGCATAGAACCCTAAAAACACAAAAACATAATATTTTTGATATATTACAATATTTTTTTTTTCACATAATATTATATAAAGTAATTTAAGATCAGTAAACTAAATCAAATCAACATAATAATATTCCTAGACTAATCCTAGAGTAATTAGCAATTAAATGGCTCTCAATACTGTCATTTTATCATTAAAAGGCTATTAGTCTTTTCCATATAATTTATAATTACAAGTTTTTGCCCTCATTAACATACATAGATTAATGTGAACAAAGAATAATTGATCCGGTGTTCATTAAACGTGGACATATTTTCCTTTAACTGACGCACGTGATTGGTTAATAGTATAAAGTTAAAGAGTTTGGTTAATTGCTCTAATATAAAGAATTACTATTTCAAAATGAAAGATTTTTTGTGAGAGATATGGTTGTTGTTGGACTATCTATAAATCGATGGAGTCTACGGGACAAGGGTATAAGCGAGCGACGGGCTTTGGGTTCAATTTCCAGTCTCAAAATTTGATTTTTATTTCATTATCACGGTATCAAAGCCCGACGTAGTGATCCGTCACTCCACAAGCAATGCCTCCAGGATTCGGCGGGAATTGGGAAATAAGAGAGTAAAACAAAAAGTAAGACTTGGCTCTGGCATGGTTCGATACATTTTCATCCTACCCGCTCTTATTTCACCATTCATTCATTTTAATTTATTAATTTTAGACATAAAAAGTAGGAACCCTCCGTTGTGATAATGTTTTTACTCAAACTTACTAAATGAAACGTATTCAAAATTTTAATAATATATATCTAGTTAAATTGTTAGAGGCCTGTCGTGGCGCAGCGGCACAAGAGTGTGACTGTAACCGACAGGTTCTGGGTTCGATTCCCAGTCGAGGAAATGAAATATTTAATATTTTCAATTTGAATATTTAATGTTTCATTTCTTCGCTCTGGTAACAAGGCAAAGCGCGGCGCTGAGTTCCGCCACTCAACACGCAATGCCTCAAATTCGGCGGAAAGTGGGGAACGGAAGTGAAACGGAGTGTCATAACACTAGGTTTCACTTCCTTTCCCTCTGCCTACCCTGCCTAGTGCGGGATACAGCGTGAAGCTGAAGAAAAAAAAAATTGTTAGAAGTGCGTTTTATTCAAATGATTAAATTTGTGATTCATGCCCTATCATGAGTGTTATTAACCCCAGGGGTAAGATTGATCTGTCGTGGTGCAGGGGCACAAGTATTTCATTTTAACGCGACAAGTTGTGGGTTTGATCCCATACTTGATTTTTATTTCTTCGCTCTATTAACAATGCGGCGTTGAGTACTACAACTCGACATGGAATACCTCAAATTCGGCGGGAAGTGGGAAAGGGAACAGAGTGTCTTAACAATTGAAAGAAGAATTGGTGAAATAAGATCCCAGAAAAAGGTCCGGGAATTTTCTATTTCACAATTTAAAAAAATTGTGAAAGGACGTTTATGTGTTAAAGGTTATTACCAAATTAATGATTTTATAAATGATAACTCACCTTGGGAATAAAATGTTCGCTCCAGGTTATTTCTAATGCATCATTGTCAATTATTATAATCCCCGGTTCTTCTCAGGTCTGAGGCAGTAACTTTAGTGAACTGGTGGTAAATTGTTTGATGTTCAAAAAACTAAGCTTGTAGCTTCTTGTTTCTTCTGCCTACCCTGCCAAGTGCGGGATACAGCGTGAAGCTGAGAAAAAAATAGTTATAAGATTGACCAGGTTGTCAATATGTCAGTCTGTGGCATCGTACCTCCTGAAATAAGCCTATAATTGCTGGTTTTTTAATCAAAAGCTATGTTTTATGAAAGCAGATTAGCAGTTTAGGAAATACAAGCACTTCAATTTTGGCCAGCAAAATATTTAAAATTAGTTAAATTTTAGAGGCCGTCATGGTTTAGTGGCAGCGTTTAACTTTAAATGCGATGATTGTAGATTTATCCAACATGAAGACAAAATGCTGCGTTATGTTACGCCAACATCTCGAAAATTGTGTAGTATATAAACACTGGCTTACCTGCGGAATAAAACGTGAAGCTTGTTATAGAAAACATTTATAGCAAGGTTTCATAGCAATAAACTTATTTTTTACAGTTAAAGTTCAAGTACTGAAGAAACAGTTAACTAACAGATAGAACTCACTGAAAGCTTCTAAAGTTTCAATTTAAAAGTTACCTTTACAACTTATTCATTTTTATTACCATTTCATTTCAATTTTCAATATAAAGAGCTTTAGGCCTTGTTCTTTAGAATATCATTAATTTAATAATAATAATAACAATTCTAGAAAAGGGCAATTCAAATATCTGGACTCTCTTAGGAATTAAGTACTAAAACATAAAATTGTAACTGATCGCTCTCTGTAAATAGAATGTACAGAAGACAATTTATTATTGATGACATCCATCAATGTGATCAAACTCAAAAAAATATATTTTATTTTTGTATGTCTGTGCGTTTGTCCCCATCGATCCCGAAGAAGAAATGTTTTAGAGATTAAAATCCAGTGAAGTTAAATTTTCCTTAGTATTTAATTCGTTTTATTTTATCCGATTAATAATTTTCTTTCTTTCTTAGCTTCACGCTGTATCCCGCACGAGGCAGGGTAGGCAGAGGGAACCCGGGAACCTAGTGTCAAGACACTCCGTTCCACTTCCATTCCCCACTTTCCAGCGAATTTGAGGCATTGCGTGTTGAGTGGCGCAACTCAACGCCGCGCTTTGCCTTATTACCAGAGCGAAGAAATAAAACATTAAATATTTAAATTGAAAATATTAAATATTTAATTTCCTCGACTGGGGATCGAACCTGTCGGTTACAGTAACACGCTTGTGCCACTGCGCCACGACAGGCCACAATTAATAAATTTAACAAAATATATTAATTTAAAGTATTTATTTCATTAAAGTTTGCTACCTTTATCTTGACGTTAAAACAGATAATGCAAACCCTTTAATATTAAAAAAAGGTAATTATTGATAGTGAGAGTATGTATATTTTAGACTAACCGTCCCTTGCGACTACGTGTAGCAATATATTTATTATATATTCAAGCAACTAGGGTAGTTGCGGAGGTTTGTTCCACTACTCGACATGCTACATCTGTTGAGGTGGAAAACGGAGAACAACGACAAATGGAAAAATCATTTAAGATTTTTTTAAAAGTTATCTTTTGAACCGGAAATACTCTGGAAGATTAATCAAGAGGACGATAACTTTTTTCACGCCTCAAATACGAATATATATTGCTTAATCCAGAATATTGCAACATTAAAACGTTTACATTTTGAAAATATACTTTGTTTTATTTTATTCTTATAAAGACGTCGTGGCACAGCAATATACTATTTTACTGCGACCACGATAAGTATTAGTTCGAGTCCCTTTGAAGAAAAAAATATTTTGGTTATCTTGCCAACGACAAGGCAAAGTTCCCTCAATCTATATGCATTTATATCCTGCAGCGATAACAAATTGATAACATTGCAATGATTATAAGAAAATCTGTTTTTTTTTTAATTATAGAGATTTTCAGAAAAAAATAACACAATAATATAAATTATAATATAATAAGACTTTTTTCAAAAGCACTTACCCTCTATATAGGTATTGTGGGTGAGCTCGATAAGCGTGCGATCGCTTCAACTGCTTTCGCGCGACTGAAAGCTTCCTGAAGTAAGCTCTTTCAGTATTATAAAGGGAGCTTTATCAAAAACATTGCTATTTGATGAAAATAAGTTATATATTAAGTTTTATTTTCCAGCTTTAGCTACAAGAAGTGAAGACACTGTCGGTGCCCACTTTCTGCTGAATTCGAGGCATTGTGTGTAGCGTGGCGGAAGTTAACGCCACACTTTGCCACGTTGCCAGTGCGAAAAAATTAAAATATTAAATATTTAATTTCCTCAAGTGGGGAGCGAACTTACAGCTTTGCAAGTTTATAGTCGCACGCTTCCGCTTTTGATCCACGGCAAAACTGAAGAACAAAAGAGTTTTTTAAAATATATAGATTTAATTAGTTGCAATACTTTCAGTCTAGGAAATCGCTTTATATTTAAAATAAACAGTTAATATATTTTTCCATAGCTAGGTACCAGAGGGAACCTAATGTTAAGTCATTCCGTTTGACAAATTTCGAAATATTACGTGTTACGTAGGGAAGCTCCGCGTTTTGTCTTGTTATCAGAACTAGGTCGTTTACTTTCACTAATATCACTGTCTAGGAATTCAACCGACAACTGTCGTTTATATTTGATATTGCGCCACTGGAGCATAATGATTTTTATTATAACCAATTTTGATTTGTGGTTAGGTTATCCCGCTATATGCGGGATAGGGCGTGAAATAAAACCATATATTATAAATATAAATAGTTATTTACATGAAATACAGTAAAATTGGTATCGTTATTACAAATAATATAAATACAAAAAGCGACGCTAACAAACGTCAGACAAAAGGCAACTTTAATTTTCTTTGTTCTACAGATTAACGGTGATGGAAAAATAATGACTCTATCATAGAGCTCTATGGTCTGTTTTAAAAGTACCTACACTGTTAAGATTGTTGATCTCTTTTTTATATATTTATCTTTTTGACCAAATTCATAAATAGGAGGTTACCAGTTTTGGATAGTTAACTATTTATTTTTATATACGTCTGCTTTTTTTGTTAGAAGTAAAAAACTAAAAATTAACTCGACCTGACCGACCGAGAGAAAATGACAGTCTAAGTTACATCAAAATTGATTCAGTATTTTTTAAATAAATGGGTAACTAGGACATATTGCATCTATGGTAGGAATTTTATTTAAATACAGTAGTAGGTAGTTGACAGTTACATTTATATCAGTTTATTTTTCAATTATGTATATCTTTTTGTGTTTTTTTTTCAGCTTCTCGCTGTGTCCTGCACATGGCAGGGTACGCAAAGGGTACTTGGAAACCTAGTGTTAAGACACTTCACTTCCGTCCACTTTCCGCCGATTTTGATTGAAGCATTGAGTGGCGGAACTCAACAACGCGCTTTACCTTACTTTAGTACAGGCAAATAAATGAAAACATTTAATTTAAAATAAATTAATATTTCATTTCATCGAGTGGGGATCGAACCCACAACCTGTCGTTTACAATATCACGCTTGTGCCACTACGCCATATGATAACAGGCCTCATGATGTATACATAATAAAATAAATAAATATATACAAATAAAATCATGACACGAACAGCCTGTATAAGTCATTTTCAAACATTGTCTAAACAATATAATTCATAACAGTTTTCATTCCATTCTTTTCTCAAATCCTAATAAAGTATAAAAAATGCGATAAACACGCGTTATCCTCTTTACGAGTGTCAACAGGTCAGTGACATTCAGATCTCCAACGATATTTACACGATGAAACGAAATGAAACTTTGCGATCGTAAATTACAAAAGATTTAATGAAATTATCTACCGAATTGTATTGTCCATTTGGAATAATTGAAAAATCTTGGTGTTTATTTTTTTTACTTTCACGCTCTATCCCGCATCTATATGTAGCAGGATAGGCAGAGGGTTCTCCAATTTCTGGCCATTTTTTTATTTCTCTTAAGTTTTTATATAGTTAGGCAAAGTACCTTATTTTAAGTTATGTTCTTATCAAAATCGAGATCTAGTGGCGGCGTAATTTAGCGACGCAAATTTGTTCATATAGGTGAAGAAAAATACGAGTTGGGAAATAATTAAAAATGCATATTCCTCCGTAGAATGATCACTTAGTTTAACACGTAATGCACATTCTCAAAATCTAGCAGAAAAGAAGAAAGTATCAAAACTAGTATTAACTAGGTTCTCTTTTTTTCTCTTTCTTTTATAAAAAAAAAAACAATAATTTCTTTCTAAATTACTCACTATCCTTCACGCTGTATCTCGCACATGGCAGGGTAGGCAGAGGGAACATAGTGTTAAGACACTCCGTTTGACTTCCGTTCCCCACTTTCAGCCGGCTTTGAGGCATTGCATGTCCACAGTCTTTGAGGCATTGCATGGCCAAACTTAACGCCGCTCTATACCTTGTTACCAGAGCGAAGAAATGAAAAATTTAATAATTGATTTGAAAATATTTAATATTTCATTTCACAGTCGCACGCTTGTGCCGCATCGTCACGACAGGCCCAGTTTCTAAATATAAAAAACAATAATATCTTCTTCTTTCTTTAGCTATGTATCTCGTATGTAGCGGGGAAGGCCAAGAGCTTAGCGCTAAGTTCGTTCCCACTTTCCTACTTTGAGATGAGAGGTGGAACTCAACGCCACGCTTTGACTGCTGTTACCAGAGTGAGGAAATAAAGTGGAATAAAATGGGAAACGAAACAAAAACCGGCTTCAATACCTCAATAATCAATATCTATCAATATCGAATAGTCTTCATAAAAAAACAGAATATTTCAATCACATCACTCGTGAAGTACGATATAAATCAATGATGCCATATCTTATTTATTACAGGCGGTTCTCCGAATTAGGTCAATTCGAGGCCAGCTAGGTACGTATCCGTGACGAGTACAATTTTACATGTATTTCTGTTTTTACTTTACATGTAAAATGTTGTGTAAAAAAATTAAGTGAAACTAAATTTTAGTAACACGCAACAGTAGATTTACTGATTTTTTATCTTTTTTTTTAATATGTCATCATATTTTTCCATTTAGGCCATCTTAGCAGCCTTCACCTGAATAAATTATAATATGTCACGCTCGGTCTTTACTAAATACGGCGTTAAGTTGATCTGTAGGCATATAGCAGAATTTTAAAAGTCGCTCGCTCTCGTAACGAGGTAAAGGCGCAGCGTTGAGTTACGCCACTCAACAAGAAATGTCTCAAATCAGCCTAAAGTTAAGAAGTATCTTAACACTAGGTCGCCAGGTTCCGTCTACCTACTTTGGTACAGCGTACATATACATCGTACATAAATGGTACAGCGTACATATATGGTACAGCGTAAATTAAAAAAAAGGTATAATTAAATAGCTATTAACACAAAAATTAAATTTTAAGTGAGTCAAGGCTTGGACCTAAATTAATTCAGTAATGGTGTCGTAATTAGTTGCGTTAACAAAACTGTTCGTTATCTCATTATTTTATATCGCATATTATTAATATCTTCTTCAATCTTCTTCTTCACCCTTGAGGAAGTTAAGCTTTGCATGTTGGGTGACAGGTTTAACGCCGCGCTCTGTCCTGAGAGCAGACCGATGAAAAAAATAAAATTCAGTTCTCACATGAAAATTCAACCTGCAATCTCTCATGAACAACCAAATACTGTACCACTGCGCCATATTGACCTTAATATATATACTGCTAGGTATTTGTTGCCTGAAATACATCCTACAGGGGCAAGAGAATATTAATAACTGAGGTATGACTTTAATAAAGATGGACAGACGTTTTATTACTCAGAAATTTAGGTTCTAGGATCATTTAAAAGTACTTGAGGCCTGTCGTGCAAAGGCAAAGAGGTTGTGGGTTCGATCCCCACTCGAGGAAATGAAATATATAAAAATATAGAATACAGACCATATTAAATTTTAAGTATTTGCTAACCGTAGTAGTTGACTATAGAAACACATAAAGGGGTTTTGTCTCTGGTAACAGACAAAACGCGGTGTTGAGCTCCACCTTTCCACATGCAATATCTCTAAAATTGAAGGCACATGCGAAAAGGAGTGTCTTACCCTTAAGTTCCCTCTGACTGGGGAACCTAGTGTTAGAACACTTCCAAAACAATATAGACTGGTCAAACCACGTGAATCAACACGTACGTCGCACGGTCCTAACAACGAAATTATTCAAATTACTCAGGCATACTGAGCATCACGTGTAGCTGAGCGTGGAGTCTCTTTTGTACGGAGCGTATAAGCGCTAAGGTTATATAATATAATGTATGTTCACGTCAATGTCTACTGTGATTTTGTGAATTATCTATTTGTAGATTTGGAAAGAACAGTATTGTTTTTTGTTGTATTTATATAATTTAAATTGTATTTTGGGAGAATGTTGTGTAGGCCTGTCGTGGCCGAGGGGCTCAAGCGTGTGACTGTGAACGCGACAGGCTGTGGAATTTGTTGTCACTCTGATAACCTGGTTGAGTGGCTGTTGGTTGTGTCAGAATTCGGTGAAAAGTGGGGAACGGAAGGAAATGTCTCTGCCTACCCTGCTATAATAAATATATATATATATATATATATATATATATATATATATATATATATATATATATATATATATATATATATATATATATATATATATATATATATATATATATATATATATATATATATATATATATATATATATATATATATATATATATATTTATATATATATATATATATATATATATATATATATATATATATATATATTTATATACTTAGTGACCGAACTCAACGCCACGACTTATCATCTTAACAAATTAAGGTAAAGAACAAAAGAACTCACACTCTCGCCGTTGCGTGCGTCACTGCGCAGTAAGAACCTTCCTTCAATATTGCATTGTACAGCGTTTTGTTCATAATAAACCGGACGCTGGAAGTTAAAAGCAGCGTAATGAAGTTGAAAATGAATTTATTAAACGAGACATCGCTTCGCGAGTTACGCTTGTGTTTATAATGAAATCAGCTCAAATGAAATATTCCCTTCTTTTTCATCTTCACGCTGTAACCCGCACATGACAGGGCAGAGGAAACTTGGGAACCTTGTGTTAAGATACTCCGTTCCATTTCCCACTTTCCATTGAATGCGAGGCTTTGCGTATTAGGTGGCAGAATTCAACGCCGCACTTTACCTTGTTACGGAAAAGCGAAAAAATTAAAATATTAAATAATTCATTCGAGAGGGCATCGAACCCACAATCAACTACGTTTACAGTCGCGACGACATCACGTACCGATAATGACTGTTGTGCATTCGACTCCCACTTGGGACTTGACTGAAATATTTAATATTTTCTTCTCTTCACTTTGGTAACTAGTTTCTCCAATAAATACGCAATGCCTTCAGAATTCGGCAAAAAGTGGGGAGCGGAAGTGTTTTAATGGGAACGGATTGTCTTAGCACTAGGTTCCCATGTTCCTTCTGTCCATTTCCCATTTCCGGAATACAGCGTGAAACTAAAACAAACAAAAAAATATGTTAAATTTTTAAGTCTGATTGATTTACGAAAGACAACACTTGCTTAGGAAAGGTGTAGAGAATGGGGTAATTTACATATAATTTAGTTTAGTTACTCCACTAACTGCATTTGTTGCGATAATTGCAAGCAAAATTAAATTAGATAACCGGTCAAGTGCGAGTCAGATCACTCCTCGAGGGTTCCATACCAATTTCAGTATTGTCGGTGTACGGGAAGTACAATTTATGAAAGTTGACAAACTTAAATTTACGTGCATATGAACTCATGTTATATGAACTGAATTACATTTATAAATTTGTAATAGTTTCAAATGTTATATAAATAAAAATATCCATTGTTCGGATTCCGTGCCTTATTGTACTATAATTTTTATTTCCTGCCAAATTTCCCAAAAGTTTCTGATGATGTGGCGAATTTCATCAAAAATACTTGGAAGTGGAAGACTTGGACTTGGAAGTTTGGATTTTTGCTCTTAGCAAAGAAAGAAAATTAAAATCATTTAAATATAGTACCTAGGTCTTCCCCCGAGACCGAATCGACCTACTACTGTACTTTATTACTTTATAAATCTTATACAAAATGGCATTTTCGTAAAAGCGCGTGAGAATTAACATCACTTACACGGACGTTATCTACTTTAACAGTACATTGAAAATAATGTGGCAGCCAGATAAAACCAGGGTTACCAAAGTAACGCTTTTAAAATTAAAATAATTAAGAAATACTATGAAAAACAAATATTTTTAAGCATTTTCCTTTAATAATAATAAAGAAAAATAATCTTAAGCCACTCTTATTTTCATTTAACATTTTTCTGTACTGTATCCAGCACATGGCAGGGTAGGCAGACGGGAACTTGGGAACCTAGTGTTAACACTCCTCATTCCTATTAAAAAAGTTACTTTCCCCACTTTTCATCGAATTTGAGTGGCGGAACTCAACGTCGCGCTTTGCCTCGTTACCAGACCGAAGAAAAAGAAAACTCTCAACCTGTCACATTCTTAGCTACAAGCTTGTGTCCCTGCGCCACGACAGCCCTCTATATATTTAAATATATATCTTCTTCTTAGATAATATAGTATAATATTAAAAAGAAAACTAAAATTAAGTATAATTACATTCTTATAAACTACTACTAACTACTAACTTGAAAAGTATATATACAAAATTATACATAAATAATGGGCTCGCCCTTTATTGATTATTTACATTTTAGTCTAAGAAATTGATTTACGATAAATTTATATTATCTATATAAAGCTAGCGGAAACGGAAGTGTTTTATGGGAACAGAGTGTCTTCTTAACACTAGCTTCCAAGATTTCTTCTACTTTCTCTGTGCGCGATACCTCGAGAAACTAAAAAATAGGTAGCTATACTCGTATATTAACTGATGATTAATAAATAACGAAGACACACAGACGGAACTGTACTATTTTTTTATATATATCCTTAATTTATATAGAAAACTTTTTACAGTGGATTTTAAGTATTCTATTTCTAGCTTCACATGGCAGTGTAAGCAGAAGAAACGTGGGAAAACTAGTGTAATAGGCGTTAGGTTCCAGAAGGAGAGAACAGAATGTCCCCTTTAAAGACCTCAGCTCCCCACTTTCCGCCCAAAGAATTAATACTGCAGTAACTCAACGCCGCACTTCACCTCGTTACCAGAGCGAAGAAATGATAAACGTCATGTGAGATAACAGACAAATCATGTCTACAATCACGCTTCAGCACATGCACCACAAAAAGGCCTATTTATTTATTTTTAATCAAATTATTGGACTATATCAGTCAACCCTGCCAAACGATAAGTTCCGAGACACTCGCAAGGGACTAGCCTCCGCAGGGACGAGCCGTAGCAATTAACCCGTTTTCGATAACAAAACTCAACAAGAATACTCTTTTGTTCTACCACTTGATGCTCTACTTGCTTGAACTAAATGCGAAAATTGTATGAAGATATATATATAGTATTACCGTTACATTGTTCTTAAAAATATTGTTTGTTGTAAATAATTATCATTGTGATTTATTTTTCTTTTGTTATATAACATTTTCCATTTTTTTAACTTCCTGCACATAGCAGTGTAGACAGAGGGAACCTGGGAACCTAATATTACAACTCTCTGTTCTTGCTTAGAAATACGTTCTGCACTGTCTGTCGTATTGGAGGTATTGCGTGTTGAGTAGTGGAACTGTACACCACGTTTTACGTCATTACCAAGAGCAAGAAAATGTGATATATTTAATTTCCTCGAGTGCGTATCAAATTGAGGCCTGTCGTAAACGATAGATTGTGGGTTCGATCCCCACTCGAATAAATGAAATATTTAATATTTTCAAATTAAATAATTAAGGTTTTTATTTCATTTCTCTGGTAACAAGGCCAAAGCGCGGAGTTGAGGTTTGCCACTCAACACGCAATGCCCTAAACTCAGCGTTAAGTGGGTAATGAAAGTGAAACGGAGTATCTTAATACTAGGTTCCCAAGTTCCCTCTGCCTACCCTGCCGTGTGAGGGATACAGCGTGAAGTTATCAAAACGAAAAAACTAAGGGATACAGGTATCGAACCTACAACATGTCGTGCTTACATTAGCACACTTGTGCCCCTGTACCATATCGACTGCCAACTCTTATTTGGTGCTGATTTACGCGTCTTCGTTTACTTTGATGCAAAGGATAACAAGTTACGATCGTATCTTTCCCATTGAAAAAGTTAAGCAATATATTTTAGTTTATTATTACTAATATTTTTCTGTAAAATGTTTTCAAAATGTTTCTTTGAAATATATAATGTCAAGATGGACTCAGGTTAGTATGGAAATTTGCGGGTGTATGCACTAACTTTGTATGAACTACAAATATAATGTTAATTTTGTATCGAATACGTATACTTTTTTACATTTTTGGATTTTTTCCTTTATTCATATTAAAAATTGTCGTATAAGAGCGGCGTTGTGTTCCGCCACTCAACACGCAATGCCTCAAATTTGACGGAAAGTAAGTTCCCAGGTTCCCTCTGCCTACCCTACTTCGTGCAGGATACAGCGTGAAGCTAAAAAAATAAAAAAGTCGTATTTTGTGCAGAATTTATTAAGTGTACGTTCACGAGAACTATAGGTCCAGATTTTGATTACGGCAAAATTCATATTAAATGCAGCAACAACGACGTAGAAGTGCTCGTTCCTTTTAATTACGATAAATAAAAACTTATTTTTATCTTTATTTACTTAATATTAATTTGACATTAATTTCAGCTCAATACTGATTTATTGTGCGTTCTGACAGACAGACAACATAGTGGTTTTTAAATGTGTGGTTCCCTAATGAATATATATATATATATATATATATATATATATATATATATATATATATAGTTTTAAGTACATCTAAGTATGGATTGAGACCTGTCGTGACCCAGGGGCACAAGAGTGCGATGGCAGGCAGTTAACGGCAGGTTGTGGGTTCAATAGACACACGAAAAAAAATTATTAAATGAAACATATTTGGAAATCCAACGTTTCGAACAATTTGCAGTAGTCCGTGGTCAAGGGTAGAGTGAGGTTTTCATCTGTTAGTTCACATAATTATTATATCAAACTACCGGCAACGATTTCTTAATTGCCTAGGCAATATACTTGATTAATCGCGAAAATCAAAGGTCTTATTATAAAATATTTAATATTTTTACTTGCCTATTCGCTCTGGTCACAAGGCAACGCGCGACGTTAAGTTCCGCCATTAAATACTAATGCCTCGGCAGAAGTTGGTGACTAAGTGGAGTGTCCTAATACTACGCTCCCAGGTTCTCTCCGCCTCCACTGCCATGTGCGGGATACAGCGTGAAGGTGAAAATAAAATGTTTAAACAATAACAACCCTATTACGGAAACTTACCAAACTATTATAGTATTGAGTCATTTACTCTTCTCTCTTTATGTACTGAAATGAGCAAATATCTTTAATGAGCCCAATTGAAGTAAAACACGGTAAAGTACTGCGATTACACAATTTTCACAATTTTGTACGTTTCAAACAAATTACTTGGAAAATCCGTGGAAAAAATTGCTTGAGACAATGAGACTGTATTAAAGTTAGACGAGAGTACTTGATGCCGTCGTGGCACAGTGGCACAATTGTATAACTGTAAACGTTGGTTCGATTAAGATTCGGAACAATGAAATTTTTCATATTTTCTTTTCCGCGCTCTGGTAGCGCGGCGGCGGCGTTGATTTCAGCCACTCAACAGGCATGCTTCCGTTTGGTGGTAAGTGGGGAACGGAAGTGTTTTATTGGGAATGGAGTGTCTTACACATACTCAACTTCACGCTGTATCCCGCACATGGCAGTGTAGGCAGAGGGAACTTGGGAAGCTAGTGTCAATACACTCCGTTCCACTTCCGTTCCCTACTTTTCGCCAAATTTGAGGCACCGCGTATTAAGTAGCGAAACTGAACGCCGCGCTTTATCTTGTACCAGTGCGAAGAAATGAAAACATTCACTATTTTAATTGAAAATATTAACTATTTCATTTCCTCAAGTAGGGATCGAACCCACTATCTGTAGTTGTATATTCGCATACTTTTGCCGCTGCGCCACGACAGGCCTTAACATTGCTTACACTTGGTTCTCTATTTCAATCTATCTACTTCGCTTTGTGCGGAATCCAGAATGGAGTAAAAACAAAAAGAAAATAAGTCATATACATATATGTATATATATATAATACATTCATACTTTATCTTATTATCGAACTTTCCCTCGAAATCCACAAAGTTTTGGAGAAATATTGTATTGTCCTGACACTTCTTTGTCAAAGTTCATTCACCTATGGATAAGTGAGTATGAATTAGAACTTGGAGTGTGTCTTATCTGTAGGTATTAGATTACATCTTTTATAATGTCTGTCGAATAAAAACACGATGGTTGTGGGTTCGATACTCGCTTGGGGGAATGAAACATTCATACATATCCATTATTTTGCTGGGGTAAAGAGTCAAAGCGCTCAGCGTTAAGTTCCGCCTATCAACACGTATTGCGTCAAATTCAGTGGAAAGTAGGGAACGGAACAGAGTGTCTTAACAGTAAGTTCCCAAGTTCCCTCAACTTGCCCTGCCATGAACATACACTGTGAAGCTAAAAAAAAGATGTTACTTAACCCAAGGCGACGCCGTTTCTTGGTAACTATTACCGCAAACAACCAAAAATGTTTTACTTAATCATAATTTAACCTAATTCTTGAATCAAGTAGAATTAAAAGTCACATCGCATTAAATGACTAACGGATTTGACCTTACCCCAGAAAGAGCAGAGCGGCCCACGCGGACAGAAATAACATTCATTCAGGATGGTCCAGCGGTACGAGCATATCTATTTATATGCACGGGAGAACTAAAATGTTATTGCCTTTTTTTTTGTTGGGAACCCGTTTTTAAATGTCGTTTCTTATTTAAAGTATAAAAATACATCTATTTTTATATCGCTATACATTTTTTTTTGTTTTAAGTTCAAGTTAGCTGATACTGGGGATCTGGGAAAGTTAATGTAAAGATGCTCTGTTCCCATAAACGTACTTCCGTTCCCAACTTTTCACTGAATTTGAAGTATTGTGTTATAAATACTACCATATTAAGCGCCGCGCTTTGCCTCGTTACCGGAGCGTTACTCGTTACCGGATATATTTCATATTATCATTTCTTGATAATATGAAATATTAAATTTCCTCATATGTGTCAGTTTCTCGTTGTCAGAACGAGGAAATGAAGATGAACTATTGCTGCATGTACCTTACTTACTTTCGACCGATTTTAAGGCATTGCATTATCGGCGGAACTCAACACCGCGCTTTGTGTTGTACCATATTAAATATTTCATTTTCTCGAGTGGGAATCGAATCCACAACCTGTCGCGTTTGCAGTCACACGCTTGAGCAGGGGCTTAACTCCACGACAGTTGTCTCATCTGTATCTCCTTTACGTTATTACGCTAGCTGGGTAAACGTTCCTAACGTTGAGCGATACAATATCTGTTTTTCAAGAAAAAACGAAAAAAGCACGAGACTGTAAGCACTTTCAATTCCCGCTCTGGGAACAAATTATTTTCACTGTCACTCCAGTAGTTTCTTAGCACTAAGTTCCCTCCGCCCTGCTATATGTAAGAAAAAAATATTGATGCTCTAATATTATGTTGAGCGTAGGAGCATAGCATGTGATTTTAAGCGAAATGACTATCTACTATTTCCATTCGAGTAACTTTTTTTGTCAGAATGCCCGCTTATAATAGTATAGACTTTTAAGGCATTAAGAGATTGAAATTGTTACGGCATTAAGTGTTGAACCGTTAACCACTGCCTACTCTACTAAACGCAGTGTACAATATAATACTAGAACATTTTTATTTTCATTTTTTTCAACTTCACGCTTTACAAAATTTTCCCAAGTTCTCTCCGCCTACTCCGCCTTGTGCATCCCGCACATGGCGGAGTAGGCAGAGGAAACTTGGGAACTTTGTGTGTTTTGCATTACGTGTTGAGTGGAGGAACCCATCACCGCGCTTTTCCTTGTGACTAGAGCAAAGAAATGAAATCATTAATTATTTAATTTGTTAAATATAAAATATTTCATTTCCTCGAGAGTGAATCATCCACAACCTGTCTCCTTTACAGTCACACGCTTGTATTGTGCCACTGCGCCAAAACAGGCCGAGAACAAGTACTATTGTGGCGCAGCGGCACAAGCGTATGTAACCGACAGGTTGTGGGATCGATCACCACTCGAGGAAATTAAATATTAAATATTTTCAATTTAAATATTAAATGTTTTCATTTCTTCGCTCTGGTACAAGGCAAAAAGGCGGCGTTGAGTTTCGCCACTGAACAACGCAATGCCTCAAATTCGGCCGAAAGTGGGGAACGAAAGTGGAACGGAGTATTTTAACACTAAGTTCCCATGTCCCCTCTGCCTACCCTGCCATGTGCGGGATACAGCATGAAGCTGAGTATCTTAATATTAATGCAACATTTTAGCATCTACCTCACAAATTAGGATACGCGCATATTAACTTTAGAACGTACTGGAAGATCGCGAGTCTCCTTTAACGTGACGTAGTTGGGTGTGTCAGATTGAACGCAATAGCGGTTCGTTCTCTAAGATTGTACTACTTTAATCTCCTACGCAAAAATGGGGTGTTATAAGTTTGATCTGTCTGTCTGTTTGTGGCGTCGTATCTCCTGAATGAATAAATAATTTTTGTATAAAAAAGCTTTTGTATAAAATTCATTGCGGTGGCTTTTCTACTTACTACCCCCTCCTAATCCCGACTCCTGAGCTGCCACCTTGGCCGCTAGTCGCCTAAGCTGGGCCTCCCCCGGGCAACCGAGGGTCTCACCCGGCTGGGCTGACCGCCCAGGTGGCTTCTGCTCCTCCATCCTAGACATCCCCTCCCTCCCAGTACCGGCTTACAAAGCAAGTATTTTTGCCAAACGGGCTATAAGCCCTTCCTAAAGACGCACCCATAGTCATGAGTGCCGCGTGATATCACGGCCAAGGGGCTTGCGCCTTGGACCCATTTCCCCGCTCCCCTACAAAGAGTGAGTAGGAAGTCAGAGTTCCTGAGTTCTACTTACTATGTGTTACATAAATCGTATGATTAGATATATAATCATTAGTTTTTGATTTTGAATTTTGTTTATTTTAATTAAAAATATATTATTATGTAATTCTCGTAAATAAAGAAGAAGGCAGAAGGTAATCCACATGTTCTCAACTTCCTTAAGTAGAGGCTTTCGTTTCTTCAAAGTCAGTTTCCCGTTGAATACTCAAAGACAATTCACTAGAATAATTGTTTGACAAGAGACAATGCTATTTATTAAATATTTTTACTATTTTTTTTAATTGTTACTCCACATTTTAGATTTTTTTTTTAAATGTCTTCTTGTTAATGAGTATTTTTCTGTCCTAAGTGTGGATTATCAATATTATAATCATACCTATAGTTATAACGAAACGTATTAAAACTTTTATAACTAAAATTCAGAGATCAATGTCCATCTAAGTTAGCCAAATCCTTTAAGACACATCTGTTGCACGTGGACTGAATGTCAAATAGAAATTATACTGTTCAGGACTTTTGTATGGAAGAAGCAAGCACTATTCGTATACGCACGTTATATAAGGTTCGATTCCCAGTATTTGTTAAATTTATATATTTTAGATTTTTTGCCACTCACTCACCAACTTAGCTTTACTTTGTATCCCGCGGAGACTGAGGAAATTTGGAAACCTGCGGTAACGAGACTCCGTTCCAAAGCCTCAAACTCACGGAAACTGGGGAGAAAAATCTTAATGGGAATTGAATATGTTCACAAGTTCCTTTTTATGCTATATGCGGGATAAGACGAGTCCGTTCTCCATACTCCGCAAAATTTAAAACATTGCGTTGTGAGTGGCGGAACTCAACGCCGCACTTTGCCTTGTTACCAGAGCGTTAATAAATATTTGGAAATATTAAATACTAGCTGTCCCGGCAAACGTTGTTTTGCCATAAAAAGTTTATAAAAACACCTTCGCAAATAATGTATTATTTTAGAACAAATTGGTGAGCATAAAAAGCTAACCTAAAAAGATAGATATATCCTGTCGCGGACTTTTTTTGAAAACTTTAAAAGGAGAACAATTCTATCATACATGATTTTTGCGAAACCTTAATCGTTTACGCAACGCACGCAGCGGAAACTCTCAATCAGAAAAAAATCCCCCGATTTAGAAACATTCTTAATTGGTGCTCCGGTCCTATTGGTCTTGCTGATGATGTATAGCCTATAGCCTTCCTTGATAAATAAGCTATCTAATACTGAAAGAATTTTTCAAATCGGACCAGTAGTTTCTCAGATTAGCGCGTTTAAGCGAAAAAAAACAACTCTTCAGCTTTATAATATTAGTATAGATGTCGTTGCAAGTACGAGTACTATACTGAACTGCGTAACGTAATATTTTACTTCTTGAACTCACTAAATTAATCATATCTCTTGATAGAATGAACCGATTTTGATGAAACAAAGACTAAGTTATACTTCAAGTTGCGTATAATTTTTGTACACAAACATTGTCTGCATTAAATTCGTAGATTTTATGTGATGTGCGCACAAACAAACATACAAACAGACAAACAGACAATGAATTCAAAATTGATGGGAATGGGTTCTGTTACTTATCTTTTCACACGCTGGCTAATTTTTTTTTCAATTTCTTCAATGTACAAAAATTACTTTTCTACAGATTTATTATATGTATAGATTTTATTTGAAAATGTTAAATATTTTATATCTTTGAGCAGAGATCGTACCCACCACCCGTCTTGTTTACAGAAACACGCTTGTGCAGCTGAGCCTTAAAAGGCCTCTATACCACGTAAATGGCATATTTCTGCTAAATTTATATATTTATAATTTATTGTTGTAATTAAATTAGTTAAGGTTATCTTAATTCCTTTCAAATTAAAATATAGATATTGCTCGTAAAATAATATTTTCATTAGAAAACAAAAGTAATGCAGATAAGTTAATAATTATTTATCAAGCGGGCGAAGCGTGTCGCTTTATTTAAATAAAAATATATTTGTCTGGAATTGAATTTCTTGGTCTGGTAAAAAAATCGTGTTAACGTCTACGTGTACAGAAAATGGATTAATGTTAATGACTTATACATACATATATTGACTCCCGTCGTGGCACAGGCGCACAAGCGCGCGGCTTCAAACGCCACTACTTGAAGGTTCATTCACCACTCGAGGAAATAAAAAATTAACATCAAACTCCGTTTCTTTGCACTGATAAGAAGGCAAAGCGCGGCGATGAGTTCCGCCACTCAACACGCAATGCGTCAAAATTCAGAAACTGGGGAACTAAAGTCTCTCAATGGGTGCAAACGATCTTAACACTAGGTTCCCGAGTTCCATTGCCTACCCTGCGTGAAGGTGAAAAAGAAATACACCGATTTGGACAGACAAAGGGCATATAACTAGTTTTTTTCGCAGAAAGCTAATGTTTCAGAGTTGGTATCTATAAGTGAAGCGATACTAAGTACCGACAGACACGCACCCGAGTGACGTCTTTACGTCCATATTAAATTTATTAGATACTTTCAGTGTATGTTTACTTACATAAATTGTGAAATGTTTAATTTTGTTACTTTAAAATAATGGGAAAGAGTTTTTACGATAATAACTTATGTCCTGAGACCTGTCGTGGCGCAAGTGCTTAAAAACTACAGGTTGTTGGTTCGATTCCAACTCGAAGTAATTAAATATTTAATACTTTAATTTAAATATTTAATGTTTTATACGATCTGGTAACAAGGCAAAGCTCGGATTTGTAGTCTGCCTTTCAATATGCCTCAAATTCGGCGGAAAGTGAAGAACGAAACGGAGTTTTTAATACTAGTTTTCTCTGCCTACCCTGCCATGTGCGGGATACAGCGTGAATCTGAGATTAACTGATATCCTCAGGCCATTGGTTAGCGGCACAGACAGCATAAACGCGACACGAGTTGTGCGTTCGAGTAACACTTGGGAGTTTGTGTTATGTTCTGGTAATAAGAAAAAGCGCGGCGTTAAGTTCCGCCACTTGAGTCACAATTACTTGAAAGTTGGTCGGAAAACGAGGAACATATATAATAATATGAAGCGTATCGCTAGAAATATAAAAAGGTGCTACTGCTAAAACATATAACTGTGTAAGTATACTACGTATGTAGTACGTAGTTGTTCCACAAGAATATAATTGTATCTTTAGTCATTAATGGACAAAATAACATTTTTCTAAATAAACGCAATGAAATGATACATACGAGCATTTATTCATGGTTATTTTCCGCAACAACATTATAATTTTACTCATTTTTCAAAAGGTTTAACCATTTCTTACAAGGGGAAACTATGACCCTTACTGAAAGAAATAATAGATACTATTAGGTTATTTCTTTTTTGTTTTCAAATTTCAATAGATACTTAGTAAATAGATTTACTTACTTACATAACCAGTATAGTTATATAAAATGCAATAGCATTGAAAACAGATGTATGTATGAGATTGCAGTGTCGAAGAGTGCCACTTAGTTAACAAACGTTAAATTGCTCGTGAACGTCCTTATGACGGACAAAATAATGAAATACTCTATTATGGTACAGGATCAGTGTCTGTCTATACATGTGATAATCCATATTGGGAGTTTGTCTATTTGGATTATCAAAGTGCGGCGTTGAGTTGCGCATTGTGTCTGTCATCCAATTGGAGGTTATTTGTCAATGTGGTTAAATGCTTGTAAAGAATAAATAAACCCAAGACATAACGCTTATCAAATCTTATATATAGTACGATACTTAGGGATACAAATTCCATATGTTTTGTGTAGTTAGGTTTCGTTATAAATGATACATGAGAGAGAGAAAAGCAGAGAGAAATTGCACGCGATGTACGTAGGTTTGGTACCTAATAATCTATATAGTTGAGTAAAATGCGGCGTTGAGTTGCGCATTGTATTTGTGTTAACTCTAAGTTAAGAAGGGAAACCTAGTGTGAAGATACCGTCAATAATTTTCGAGACATTGCGTACTTAGAGGAGGGTCTCAACACCGCGTTTAATCGTATTATTTTCAGAGGAAATTAAAATAATTGGAACCCCGTGATTGAAATGGATCCCGCACCCGCCTCGGATTGCAAATATTGGAATTATGTATCTCTTTGTACTTTTATATACGTTAGTTAATGAATATATATTGTTATCACTTCACGTACTAATCACTGAATAATTTTTAATGATACCTCATTTTACTACAAAGTGGTGTCACTTATATAATGTCTTCTTAGATGAGTGTCACATTGATCATATGAATGTGATTTATTTTATAACCTTTATTAAAAGTCTGTTGTGGCGCAGCGTTATAGCACCTGATTGTAAGCGACGCGAATGTAGTGGATTCAATCTAACTTGAAGGAATGAATTAATTTTTTCATCGCTCTGGTAACACTGAACGCCAAGCGGTTAGTCTTAACTGATGTGTATCTGAGTGAAGTTTGTATGTAATACTTCCACGCGTATTAAAAAGTTATAAGTATTGAGAAGCATACATACGTACATTTGTCGTGTTATCCCGGCTTAGAATAGGATCACCCTGGTACTGATGGTGTCGTAAGAGGCGACTAAAGTGCGTGTGGTAGAGTCACGTTGCCAGCAATGGCAACACACATGGGCAGACTCGACCGGATTGTTACCACCCTTGTCATTTAAGACCGGCGTTAAGTAGTGGCTTTGGCCACTGCGTTTCGCATTAGGTAATGCCGGGCCCCGGTGCCCATCCACCTTAAAAGACGGCAACGCTCCTGTAGCTCCTCTGGAGTTACACGGGGCCGTGGGCGACGGTGATCACTTACCATCAGGTGACCCGTACGCTCGTTTGCCGTCTCTTCCATAAAAAAAATCATTTGGATAAAAATATTTAAAAAAAAATTGTGGCAATGCTTTTTTTTTAAAACCTTCAAAGCTTGAGCTATTATAATATTTGTTGTATATTCAATAAATAATATAGTTTAAGCGGGCGAAGCCGCGCGTGTCTTCTAGTTAATATAATTTACTAACACAACAATACCTTTTCACAGTAATAATATATTCATTTAAAAAATAACGTTCTATCACAAAAACAACATACAATCTTAAAGAAAATCTCACATTTATATAGTTAAATAAAAAACGGAAGGCTTTTAGGATCACTTTTTTGTCTGTCTGTCAGTCGAGATCATTTTAAGTACCAAGGTGAAGATATTAGAATTGCGAAGAATGATCTCTCCTAATTTTGAGGCCGTCTTAGCGGAGGGTCTAAGTGTAGGGCTTACACGTAAACGTGATGATTATGGAGTCGATTCCCATTCGTGGGTACGAAATATTTTATATTTTTATTTCTTACTGGTATCAAAGCAAAGCGCGACGTTGAGTTCTGCCACTCAACGTGCAATATCTCTATTTCAGCGGATAGTGGGGAAAGAGTTGAGTGTTTTAACACTAAGTTTTCTTAACACTAGGTTCCCAAGTTCCCAGTACCTACTATTGCATGTGCAGAAGCTGAAAAAAATAACATAAGTTATAATTTAAATGAAACACTTTTAAACGGATTAATCGCGTATATTGAATGGTAAACATTTTTGGGAAACCCGACGTTTCGAACACTTTACAGTAGTCCGTGGTCACGGGTAGACTGTAAAGTGTCTACCCGTGACCCGTACCCGTTTCATTTAAAATGTATAACAATCGCGAAAATCAAAGACATTATAACATAAGTTATAATTTACGTAAGGTTTAACAACAATTGTAAGCGAGCAAAGCCGCGTCTTATCCCTAGTAGCTTATTATTTAACATGATATTTGAAGCTCGTCAACTCCACACGCGCGCCAACGTGACTCTTTTGTCCAAAAATATGTTATTGTTCTGAGAGCGTTTGTTTTTTTCTTTTGTTTTTTTCTTTTAAATAAACGATATATTTTAACTGACATTTACTTAACTGATTTATTATTTACACTATACAGTCTACAGTGTGTACTAAAACGTGCAGATTTAATTAGTAATGATTTTTTTGGTTATTTTATTATAAGTTTTTTAACCTTTGTGGTATCGTAGCTATTGAATGAATGGCTCGATTGTAGCGAGATTTTTTTTACTAAAGTTACTCTCTCAGTCAGACTTGAGAAGAACCGGCGCAAGAAAATTTACCCACACATTTTAAAATAGCCCAGGAACGTCCTTTCACATTTTTTTTATTGTGAAATAGAACGCTTCGGACGTTTTCTGGGATCCTATTATAAAAGCGTTAGCATTGTCCCTTTAAAGAATTACACACTCGACGCAATCGAGTTACAGGCGCACTAAGTTAAAGCTTATTTCTCTTCTCTTCTCTCAGCTTCACGCTGTATCCCGAACAATACACGGAAGGCAGAAGGAACTAACCTAGTGTTAACACTACGGTCCACTTCCGTTCCCCACTTTACGCCGATTTGTGGTATTGCGTGTTAAGTGGCGGAACTCAAAACATAAAATATTTAAATTGAAAATATTAAATATTTCATTTACTCGAGTGGGGTCGAGTCCACAACCTGTCGGTTACACACGGTCGGCTTGTGCCGCTGCACCACGACTGGCACTAAGGCTTATTTGTATTATCAATAATAATATTCATTATATAATATGCACATATAAATATAGTTTTTTGGTAAATTCATTAATATTTTTCTTAACGTTTTCAAAACATGTATTGAGATGCAACGGTCAATATATTAATTTCTTTAAATATTTTTACTTTAAATAATCTTTAGGGCCTAAGTTATAGACTGCAGGAATAGCTCAATTCTGCAAAACAAAGATTAACTTAAACCGGTTGCATTACCTCAATCAAATATCTTCACAAACTTATATTTGTAGTTTATTACACAACCCGTACCCAATACGCCAGCACAACTTAAATTTGTCAACTTTCATAGAGTTGTACTCCCCAGCGACCAACAATCCTAAAATTGGTACCGAGCCCTCGTTGGGTGAGTCAGATTCTGTTTTTTTATACCTACAGAGAGATCGTACATACAACCATCGCATCCATAATGCTTGGCTGAACCACGAAGTGTCTTAACCCTAGGTTCCCAAGTTCCCTCTGCTTACCCCGCCATGTGCGGGATACAGCGTGAAGCTGAGGTCTAGTTATTTGTAAACGTTCTACAGTGTTAGGGATTTGAACTCACGACCCATAAATACTGTAAACAGATTCAAAACCACTCGTCACAGTATTAAGTATTAATTAGCTTTTAACTAATAAAAATAGCAATAAAAGTAAACTAACATTTAATTGAAAGACTACCCGCTGTTTTATATAAGAAGGTTAATGAAAAATGTAAAACATTATACCGGGAAGCGTCGTTAACTCACTTTATGTATATCAATTAATTATTCTTACCTGAATTATGAGACATAAAGAGAAATATAAAAGACTTTTTTTTAAGAGTAATGAACAAAAATAAATAAGGAATTGATTGCCCTTTAGTTAAATTTCAACATGATAAGTTAAGACACTCTGCACCCACTGCTTTATTTTCTAAACATTTCTAGTCAAGTGGCGGAACTCAACGCTGCACAACAACCTTGTCTTCTTACTAGGGCGACGAAATAAACATCAATCTTTTCCCCAAAATTTAGTCAGACGATGCGCTCCGAAGGTATTTTACTATAGCTTCACGCTTTAAAGTGCAAATAGACGCCCGGACTTGGTTTGGTTACACTCCAAACAGTCCGGCACGGCCTTTGCGCCAGACGACCAAACAGCGAGCCGTACCGTCCAGCAATGTTTTCAGCTTGGGAGTTTTCCCCTAAATTTAGGGAAAAATTTAAGTGAGGGAAACTTATAGTGAAAAATTATTTAGGGTATTTTTTAAGGAAAACAACAGCTGGAATAAGAGACTTCATTAATAAGAATGTTTTGTTTTAACTGTGTTTAAAAAAATAAACTATACTAGATACGTTTTTATATATTCATTATATAGCATGTTCGTGGTAGCTTGGTGCCCTCTGTAGTCGAACTAAACGTCTAAAGCAAACAACTATAAGTAAACGAGTAAAATTTAAATTAAAAGATATTGATAAGCATTTATTCTTCTTATATGTGCACTCTTATTTAATAAATGAAGTAAAAACTTTTATAAAACAATAAATAATGCCCAAAGTTAATCAAAGCGGCGATTTGTAAAAGATAGATTTGAATTTATTATCACTTGAGTATTTTAATTTTTATCATTTAAAAAAATCATTAAAAATATCACAAAAATCAGGGTATTTTAGTTTGAATTTAGGGGATTTTAAAGTATTCTTTTGATCAGTTGGCAGCACTGTCGTCCAGTTTGCTTTTGCTAGCACAGCGTGAACACGTCTCGGTATGCCACCTTCACTATCAAAAAATTACGTTAATTAATAACAAAAAATCATTACGTGCATGTTCATTGTAGTAGAGCTTATGTGCTGTATTGCCACAAGCATGGAAAATCTTTATATAGCTCTAAAATTTTATATAATAGATAAGATTTATTAAGAATAGACTGAATATTGTTGCGAACATGTTGCGACATGTAAGGCTTACAGTCTACATCTAAGTAAAACCAATAAACGATAAAATATTTATTAAATAACAGTTATTGCGCGTAGTAAAGAATATACGGAATAAAAAAATATTTTTTTATAAGTTTCTAGAAATAGTAACAAAAATAATAGAATAATAGAAACACAATGAAAATAAATAAAAAGAAATCTAAATAAACAAAAAGTATTAAATAAAAACACAATACATTTACTAGGATTTGAAACCAAATCATGAGTACACTGAGTCCGCCAGCTACCATTTGAGCTATTACAGCTTATTAAGTTATTGTGAATATAACATATTTATAATGATTTAAAAATATTCGATATACACGTCGAATATATTATTATGTCTAAGTATAACCATTAAACGATAAAATATATATTACTTAATAATTATTACGCGTAATAAAGAGTATTTTTGAGCAAGCAAAATATATCGAAATTATACTAAGATCATAATGCAAACTGAAAGAAAACAGAAAATTTTCTAAATTTCTAGAAATATCAATTAAAATAATAGAATAACAGAAACAGAAACAAAACCAAAAAAAAAAAAAAACAAAATAAAAAAAAAAAACAAAATGATAACGAAGGCTCGAACAAGGTCATTTAGATATTGAGACCGCCGCCTCCCAACTGAGCCAATACATGTCTTAACACTATTGCGAATATTACGTATTTATATAAAATATTAATTTTAAACATTAGATATTTTTACGTATTTTTAAACAGTAAACAGCTGTGAGTGGATTTATTCTATTTATTATTATATAACTTCTATTTTAATACTTTAAAAGAGTACGTCATTGTCAATTTAATTTTACATAATAACAAAGCAAGTGTATGTACTTTAAGTTGTAAATTATAAATAAGTGGATTCATCAATTATTTATAAATAACAAATTAAAGTATCCTTGCTTACTGTAAATAATTAGGGTGAATAGTGAAATCTGAACTTATATTTATTATTTAATTTTAATATACATAGGTATATTAAAATTAAATAATAAATATTAAGTCGGTTTTCCATCTCTTCTATAGAGAAGAGATGGAAAGCCGACTTAATATTTATTATTTAACATCAGTATACCTATTTTTACGTTTTTTAGTATAAGTAAACATTTATGACTATTATAGTTCGTATTCAATGGATTAGAGCAGGTCTTGGAATATGACAAAATTTACAATACTCCCTAATATACGATTTTTTTTATGACGTATTATTTACGATCCTTGCATACAAAAGACGTGTGATGAAAATAGTCTTTATATATCTCCTATTCTTATCCAAAACAATGTTGTCTTATTGTTACGACGTGTACCACTTACGGTGGCCTAATAGCAACTGAATCAAAAATCGGTTTGGTACGCCATCCACACGATCAAACATGGGCCGGTCCAAACCACGTACTGAATTGAAGTTGCTCCGCGCAAGCCTGTCTGGAGTGAAGTTGGTCCGCACCACCTTTTTTTCGCCGACCCGTGCTACACACGATCGAATATGGCCCGATGGCGCACCATGTTCGTGGTGCGGTCCGGTCGTCTGTTAGGGCTATTATTCCGCTCATTCTTTTTTCTGCCTTTATCACGCATTATCGAAATCTATAAAGCAATCGAAACCACAATCAAGGGCATAGCCAGGTTTCTATATAGAAAGGGCCAGATAAAAAAATCGGTCAAGTGCGAGTAGGATTCGGCGACCGAGGGTACCATATCGAAAGGGAAATACATACAACTTATAAAACATTGTACATTTTGTATTGAATGAACTGCAATTATAAGTGAGTAATCGTTTTTATCTGTAATATGTAACATAAATTTAAAATGTCATTCCTTGATTTGTTTCCATTAATTTTACGACAAGTTCTCAATTTGGCCGAATTTAATAATTGTAGGTTAATGGGACATATTCAGTATATATACATAAGTATATATAATAGTGAGTTTGTATATTTCCACAAATTATATTTAAATGTATAATCGAGGCCTGTCGTGGCGCAGCGGCACAAATGTGTGACTAACCGACAGGTGCTGGGTTCGATCCCCAGTCGAGGAAATGAAATATTTAATATTTTCTATTTAAATATTTAATGTTTCATTTCTTCGCTCTGGTAATAAGGCAAAACGGCGTTGAGTTCCGCCACTCAACACGCAGTGCCACAAAATCGGCGGAAAGTGGGAAACGGAAGTGGAACGGAGTGTCATAACATTAGGTTCCCAGGTTCCTTCTGCCTACCCTGCCTCATGCGGGATACAGCGTGAAGCTGAGTGAGTGATATTTAAATGTATGTTTGCTGGCGTATGCACTCTGCTTGTATGAAATGAACTCCAAATATAAGTAAAAAATTTTCTTTAAAATATAATTAATTGTAGGTATTTAATTTGTAGCGTAAATTTTCAATTCGTGCCAAACATCATAGCTGTAGGTACACGGGAGGGCCCTACACGTTCTAATTACCCAGGGAATTTACAAGCTTTGGGGGGTGTCAGCTTAGTTTACTTCCCTTTTCTATACATAAATTGATACGGAACTGTATAGGTGAGTCCGACTCGCACTTAACCGGTTTTCTATGTTAAAAAATTATATTCCTGTAATCACATTGTATATATGGTTAATATCTTGTTTTTTTTTTAGCTTCACGCTGTATCCCGCACGAGGCAGGGTAGGCAGAGGGAACCCGGAACCTAGTGTTAAGACACTCCGTTCCACTTCCATTCCCCACTTTCCGCCGAATTTGAGGCATTGCGTGTTGAGTGGCGGAATTCAACGCCGTGTTTTGACTTATTACCAGAGCGAAGAAATGAAACATTAAATATTTAAATTGAAAATATTAAATATTTCATTTCCTCGACTGGGGATCGAACCCACAACCTGTCGGCTACAGTCACACGCTTGTGCCGCTGCGCCACGACAGGCCTCCTTGGCCTGGATCCAGATCCAGGATTTGTATTACTTGTAGGATTTAAAAAACATAGTCATATTTGTAGAGACATTTTATTTAGTACTTTGTTTGTATGTTACATGTTTAATAATATTGTCTCTTACATACTTAATTGGCTTAGTTGCAGTGTAATGTCAATTTTTTTTTTTTCAGTTTCACGCTCTATCCCGCTCACGGCAAATAGGCACACTAGGTTCCCAATTTCCCTCTTCCTACTCTGCAATGTGCGGGATACAGCGTGAAGCTAAAAGGGATAACATACAAATTGTTAACATTACATTACAACTAGCCACATATAAACTAATATATACAAGATATAGTAGAAAAATATTTCCTAGTCATCTAGACTTAATTATATATTATATTAAACTACATATCTCATGAGTACTATATACATTAAATATGTTGTAAATAAAAACTTTCTGAGATTGGAAAATTGGGAAGTAACATTTTATTAACTTTTGATTGATTTCTTCAAATATTTAATTTTTGATTTAATTTTTTACGAGTTAAATTGCAAAGCGGACGTGTGAAAGAATGAATTAAAAGTGTAAATTGATAATTGGATGTGTAAAACAATAAATTTGAAGTGCTAATTAGATGTGTAATGGAATGAATTTGCAGTGTAAACTGCCCTTTGGAGGTGAAAAAAAAAATAATGTGTAATGCAAATTGCTAATTGGAAGTGTAAAACAATGAAAATGAAGTGTCAATTGCTAAGTGGATGTGCAATATAATGAACTTCAAGTGTAATATATATATATATATATATATATATATATATATATATATATATATATATATATATATATATATATATATATATATATATATATATATATATATATATATATATATATATGTATATATATATCTATATATATATATATATATATATATATATATATATATATATATATATATATATATATATATATATATATATGTATATATATATCTATATATATATATATATATATATATATATATATATATATATATATATATATATATATATATGTTAAATAAAATAATGAATTTGAGGTGTAAAATACTATGAAATTAGAGTAAAAAATGTTGACACTTATAAAAAATACAAAAGCACCCGCCATTTTTGATTCCTTTTCATATTACACATCTACTAGTGATTAAGTATAATGAAAAAGCTAATTGTTCTCAATGAATCTGATTTTTGTTGCTTCTATTTTTTTATTTAATTAACTATATTGCACTAAATTAACATAAATAAAGTAAATTACAAAGTAATTATAAAAATATATTTTGTTAGTATATATTTTCTTACGGCTGTAACTAAAATTTCATAAAGTGCGTGTGAGACAAACAAAAGTGCTTAAACAAAATAAGTCGTGGGTTCGATTCCGACTCCAACGTATAAATATTCCGTTTCCATTGAGAGACTTCCTTTCCCCACTTCCCGTGGGATTTTGGAAAGATTGTGCGGCAGAACTCAACGCCGCGCTCTGCCTCATTATTTTTGTTTAGAATGGATATTAATTGCACAATTGTGCGCGACGACAGCTCTCAAAATTTAGGCCTATATACTGCCATAGCTGTCACATTTCAATTAATTATCTGTGACCAATTAGGACCGTTCATTGATATAAATAACTGATATATTTATTATCATATATTGTAAAATAACATAAAACATATAAATAATAATAACTTGAATAAAAAACTAGCATTTAAAAAAAATAGCCAAAACACATCATAGATATTTTACATTACGTAAAGGCCGTTGTGGTGCAGTGGCGCAGTTAGTAACTGTAAGCCTGACGGTTACTTGTTCAATTCTTGCTCGAAATTATTATATATCGTTTAAGATTTTTTCATTGACTTGCTATGCAGTGTTTTGTAGCAAGGCGAAGCGCGGCGTTGAGTTCCGCCACTTAATACACTCGAACTCAAAAATGGCTCGCGAATTCGATGAAAAGAGGGAAACTGGTTCCCTCTTACCCTGATATATGCGTGATACAGCGGGAAACTGAAAAATATATTATAAAAGAAAATCGCTTGTATGTTTCGACATTTCAAACTATTGACGCAATAATGCATTAGGTATAAAATAATTACACCATTTTTCAAACATTTTTCCATCATTAGGTCATATTTGGAATAGCAATAAAAAAATATATTTAACCAATTTTAATACAGTTTACACTAAAAAATAGAATAGTTCAGGAATAAAGACATAATTACATACATACAATACACATAAGTGATGATTATTTTTCTGATATCCGCATAACATTCGCATATTTTTTTTAAATAGCAATACAGATGCGGATATACGATACATCACTAACATATACCGACAGCTTAGAGTGTAAACCTGCCAAATCCATTTTACAATAAAATACAAAATCAATCTTATTTTTATATCATATTGTAGAGAATATAAAAAAAAAATAGAATTTGTAAAAGCTTTCTGATAATGTATGTATAGTTACAGTTTTTTTTTTAATATTTCTTTTTGACCAACATATAAAAAGAGGGGTGTTATTATCGCAACCCCTGAAGTTTCTTAGCAGGTTTACACACCAAGCCGACGATTTATCACATCCACAATATGTCAGAACAATGGGCAAAGCCACGAGAGTAACACTAGTATATACATATAGGTGTATTTCGTGTGTGTGTGTGTGTGTGTGTGTGTGTGTGTGTGTGTGTGTGTGTGTGTCAGTGCGAGTAGTCAGTCCGCAGCCCGAACTCCGCCGCGTACACGCCCGCCCACGAGCTGCCCGCCCCCGCCCCCGCCCCCGCCCCCGCGCCCGCGCCCGCGCCCGCGCCCGCGCCCGGCACGCCCGGGTCGCTCGACGCTGCGAGTGGAAAGGAAAGGTTAAGTAAGCTAAATATGTTTGTTTTAACTAGACGCTTCTTTAGCTATATATGCATATATGAATGAAGAATTTAATTACCTAAAGATAGACATAAAATTTTCTTATCACATATATCTATCAAATACATGTGGTGAAGGGGCACAATCGTGTGCCTGTAAACGCGACAAGTTGTGGGTTTGATCCCCACTAAAGGAAATGAATCATTTAATATTTTCAAATTTAATTATTAATATTTTAATTTCTTCGCTCTGGTGACAAGGCACAGCGGCGTTGAGTTTCGGCGCTAAACACATAATAAGTCAAAATCGGCAGTGGGGAATAGAATGGAGTATCGTAAACACTAGGTTCCCAGGTTCCCACTGCGTTCTGTCAAATGCGGCATACAACGTCAAGCTCAAATAAAATATATATAATCATATTTTACATGATGCTGAATCATGCATATAGAAGTAGTAAGGGTAGGCAATAGGAGCCTGAAAATTTTGTGTTAAACACTAAGTTTGCATTGATCACTTTTTGAATGGCGTAACTCAACGCCGCGCTTTTGCCTCAACACCAGAACGAACAAAATGAAAATCTATACATATTATAAATCTGTAAGTGATCACTGTCTGTGTGTGTATTAGTGTAATAAGGCACAAAAAAGTAACTTTTAAAAATTTTGTCTATACGTACGCGATGATCTCAGAAACAGCTAACATTGTTTCACTAATATATTTTTGCAACTTAACAAACTAATTAAAATTTTGTGTTCCTTTCAATCAGTTAGTAAATAAAAATGTATATCAATTTAAAATAATTAGTTAGAGAACATTTTAATTCATTTCTTTATTAGAAAGTGATTAAATTAATAGAACATTAAAGTAACTGTTCTTAGTAAATAAAATATTAGAAATCAAGCGGGCGAAGCCGCGAGTGGGTCGCTAACAGCGGACACAATACGTACAGAGTTGAGGCAGGTGCTTGTGTGCGGAGGCCGGCGCGGGCTTGCAGTCCGGACTGCGCGGGCCCTTTGCGTCTGCATCTTGAATTACACAAATATAGCATTGGAAATTTTATCTATATTTTTTTATATATTTTTTAGTAATATAAGACATCAAGCCGATGGCCGTGAGTTCAAACCCCATATAAAGCAATGAATTATTTTAATTTCCGCACTCTTTTAAGTTCCACCACTTGATAAGTTTTTTTCACCTTGTGTGTATTCTATGTAAAGATAAAAATAATCGGTCAAATGCGATTTCTATACTCTCTTCGAGTGTTCTGTACGAATTTTATGATTACAGATCAACAAGAGGTATAAAGTTACCAGAGCGCAAGAAACATGAAACATATAACTTCCATCCCACCACGTAAATGCGCAGTTCAGACCTGTCCCCGCGGGCGCTGCGGGCGCCGGCTGCAGGTCGCGGCGCTGCGCCTGCGCCTTCAGCAGCTTGCTCATGGTGTTGCGCGGCGTGGGCGGCGGCCGCTCCAGCGCGCGCCCGTGCGCCGCGCCCGCGTGCCGCTCCAGCTGCGCGCGCACCTCGAAGCGCTCCGGGCAGAACGCGCAGCGGAACAGCTTGCGGCGCGCCGGCGCGGCCTCCGCCAGCGCCCCGCCGGCGCCCGCGTGCGCGCGCGCGTGCGCCGCCAGGTTGTAGCGCTCCGAGAAGCGCTTCCCGCAGACGGCGCACTCGTGGCGCTTCTCGCCCGAGTGCACGCGCTTGTGGCGCTTGAGGTGCGAGCGCGTCATGAGCGCCAGCCCGCACACGTCGCAGGCGTGCGGCTTGAGGCCGGAGTGCGACAGCTTGTGCATCTTGAAGGAGGACGTGTGGATGAAGGACTTGCCGCACAGGTCGCACTGGTAGTTGAGCTTGCCCGTGTGGATGTTGTTGTGGCGCTGCAGCGCGCCCTTGGAGGGGAACAGCTTGTCGCACTCGGCGCACTTCCAGTCGCTGATGCCGCGGTGCATGGCCACGTGCACGTCGCAGGCGCGCTTGTGCTTGTAGTGCGCGCCGCACACCTCGCAGATGTACGGCGGCTTGGCGTCCGAGTGCTTCTGCTTGTGGTGCTCCAGGCGCACTGCGGGCACACGCGGGTTCGAGTTGGGGATCATTTGAAAATATTAAATACTTTCAAATTAAATATTTAATATTGTCATTTCTTAGCTCTAGTAACAAGACAAAACGCGGCGTTAAGTTCCGCCACTAAATACACAATGCTTCAAATGCGGCGAAAAGCGAGTAACGAAATAGTGTCTTAACACTAAACTCTCAAGTTCCCTCTGCCTACCCACGCCACGAGCGGAATGCAGCACGAAACTGGTAAATGTATATCATCACGCCAAACCCCATATGATATTATAGCATACTATAAGAAGGGCACAGGGAACGTGGGAACCTAATGTTAGGACACTTCATTCCCTACCTTTAGCCGAATTCGAAACAATACGTATTGAATGGCGGAACTGGATGCCTTACTTTCCTCGTTACCAACTAAATAACTGGAATGTTATATGTTTGACCTGTATATCTATGTATACATTTATCTGTATGAATACATCGTTCGTAATCTCGATGATTCTTGCTGTTTTATGAAAATCAGACTAGCAGTTTAAGTACTACAAGCATTTTGCTTAGATGTTGACATGATTTTTGGCCGTGAGTTATTTAAAATGTTTGTTGACAGGTTGTGGGTTCGATCCACAATCAAGTAAATGAAATATTATATTTTTTTAATTTTTCGCTCCCCGACCATATGTAAAGCTAACAAAAAAAAAAATTAACAAAAATACCTTCTCTAATACATATGTAATATATAAAACCTACCCAATGAGGTATATTTAGCATTGCACTGATCGCACTGATGAATAACTTTAGGATCCTTTTTCTTCTTGGCCGTACTGTTCTTTCTCGTTTTCCTCGTGCTCTGACTCAGGAGCTTACTTCGTTTATGTTTCCCGTTACTGAGCTCATCAGGCATGTAGGTGGAGCTTTCATCATCATCGTCATCATAACCTTCTACTTCAACTATATATGCACCATCTATTACATTGAAATGTTCACTTTGATCTCTATAAAGAAAAAAGACAATAAGAAAATAGAGTTAAAACTGTTTTCATTTCTCTTTATTTTTTCCTTACACATTCTCAACATATCTGTACATTGTCATCTCAGAGAATAAAAATTAAATATTTATATTTAATACAATATAGTACAGGTTCATGCTGTATCCCACACATGGCAGGGTAGGCAGAGGGAATATGGGAAAATAGTGTTAAGACACTCTGTTCCACTTCCGTTCCCCACTTTTCACTGAATTTGAGGCATTGCATGTTGAGTGGCGGAATTCAATGCTGCGTTTTGCCTTTTACCAAAGCGAAAAAATGAAAACATTAAATATTTAAATTGAAAATATATAATATTTCATTTCCTCAAGTGGGGGTCAAACCCACAACCTGTCTGTTACTCACACGCTTGTGCCACTATGCCATGACAGGCCTCAATTCAGGCCTAAATTATTGTACTGTATTAATATTTAATTTAGTACCTGTCAGGTGATTCCTCCTTCTTAATTTTCTCAATATTAGCAGCCGATGACAAAGTGTGTGAGAGCAGCATGTGGGCAGTGAGAGCCATTGCCCCTCCTGTCTCCCCATTGGCATCACATTCAGCACACTCCCATCTGAAAACACAATATTAATTGGCATATTCACTTGAGAGGAATTACAAAATTTCGCAAAAAACTATCATGGCGGATGACCTCATCTTAAATCTAAAAAGAAACAATATTTTGTTTTGTTTTTTTCCTCAGACAGTTAAAAAATGTTATTTTCCATATAATATATTTTTTACATGGTTACTTTATTTACTACTAATATCTTATTTTTTAACTATTTATTTGATATGTAAATAAGCAATTATACATCAATACTTTGTAATTCATATAAGTTAATAGGGGGTATCATCTAACTCCACTTGGAGGATAAAATTAATTCCATTTTTCTCCTCTGATAAGACTAATAGTGTTAAGCTCTATCATTCAATGTCTTTATCATATAGAATAATATGACTTTGGTTTCCTATACTAATACAATTTAACCTTAAGCATTATTTAAAGCATGAAGCATAAATATAAATTAAAAAGAATTAGGTTTATTAGTACTTTTTATAATATGATATAAGTGGGGAACGGAAGTGGAACAGAGTGTCTTAACACTAGGTAGGAGAGATATAAAAAAGATGTTGTTTCTTACTTTTCCTTGGGTACCTCAGCATTTTCTTTCCGTTTGACATCTGTAACTGACTTCTTTTTTCTTTTATCTAGTTTCCTGTATCTCTTCTTCTTAGTAAGTGATAATGGTTCATCCTCTGAATCATTGTCAAATTTATTTTCTGAGTAAATTTCTGAGTTCTCATTTTTTACTGGTTCAAAAATAGCTGCAGCTTGAACATTTTGTGAGTCAAATAATGGATTCTTACTAATCAAAGATTGAAATTCTTCTTTGACTTTTAAATATTCAATTTCTGCATGCTCTAAAATATTAACTAGATTCAGGCACGTTTTACATATAAATATGCTACCATTTGTTGTCTTAGCCAAATCGGCTTGAGTGAATTTGCACAGATAGTCGAATAACGCCGTGCCTGCGGCGGTGGTAGTTTTATTTAGGTCGCAGTGTTCAGTAGTTCGACTAAGACAAACTAAGCACTCAACGAATTCCTGTTTAACAGTTACTTCTTCCTCTTCTTTAACGCTCAACACACTATTATCTAAACACTTATTCTCATCTGTACTACAATTTACTGTGCAAGCCTCGGTCATTTTGCTGATACTTGAACAGATTCAACAGAAACATTACATATAAAGACAGTTATGCGAAATATTATTATAACACAGTTACTATGTATTGTATTTAATTAGATCCAGACATGGGAAAAAATAAAAAATATCATTTGATAAGTTTATATGACATTACACATACATGACATTAACAAGTGTGCCACAGATTGCTAATATATAGATTATTGACAATTTAAAAATTTGAAATCTTAGGTTCAATATAAAAGATGTTTCTAGCTTACGTTAACGATTTTTATTTCAATACCAACAACGTATTAAATTTTATATCAGTTTACTTTTCAAAAATATATTCAAGTTCCTCAAGAGAAAAACACTGTTTTTTTCTACAGTCAGTACACTAATTATTTTTTGTTAGTAAGAAATATAAATTAAACACAAATAAATAATTCAATTAGTTAGGCTACAGTATTTATATTTCGTGTAGACATAACGTTTCTTACTTGACCTAAGCCGGTCTATGACTACTTAAAGCTTTTTATATCTCACTGACACCACTTTTACTGATAGTAACGTCATATATTTATATTCATTGTTAGTTCTTTCTGGCTCAACTTTTATAATAACAAAAAATACTGTTTATTATTTTTCGTCTTTATTTAAGTATAGTTCAAATCATAAAACAATCCAAATAATCTAGACTGTATTGTTAATGCCTGTAACTTTTTACTTCTTTATTTAAATTCAGTTTATTCATACATAATAAGTCAGATTATCATAAAAAAATCAATATAAATCTTGTAACAACGTATCTTAGTGTCGACAACCCTATTTACTATTGCTACGCAACGGTTCATATTGTAATAATATTAAATATTATTTATTCCTATCACTATTAGTAGTCTGTGGTCAGTGTGCGAAAAACGTTGCTAGAGGCGGTATCGTAGTCGGTTGCGTTAATATATTTGTTTTGTCGCGGCAAAACATAATAAGTCAGTGCTCGATGCGATTAACAATTGTTTTTAAAATATAAGACTTATTACAAATTAATCTACAATTTTATATGATAAAAGTGAGTTGTTAGTTAATATTAGTGCCTAACTGATATTTTGTTTATTTAAAAAGTGCTTCGAAGGATATTTTGAAAATATTGGAATTTTCAACTGATCATTTATAGTAAGTAATTTTTTTTTTATCTTAATAATACATAATACATATTAATATTACGTTATTCATGTAATATATATATAGAAAAAATGTTTAATATGTGCAATTTTTTATTGGAATTTTATATAACGACCTATTTTGTATTGTAATAAAATTTTTTTTTCACTTATTTTATTACGAAAATTGTAACAGTATTGTTCAGTTCAGCTTGGTGTATGCAAAGTTGCAAAATGCAAAAGCAAGAGATCTTTTGTTTACGCTCCAGCGCAGTCGGCAGCCAGAGCTACCATTGCAAAAGTTGTATTTCTTACTATGACTGCACACGCTGTTTACTGATGTAATTAGAAAAATATTTTGAGAATTTTACTGTACTACTGGCTTATATAGAAATAGCTAGATGAATTAAATATTATACTAAATAAATAATTAGCTACATATGTAATGTCTCGTTCACTTGTACATCCATCTCATCTTATATTGTGTATTTTTCAAATATAGAGCGTGTCATACTCTTCCTATCTGAATCGCATAATGAACCTGTAGTAATACGTACTGCATTTCTCTTACCTTAGTAGATCTTCTTTGTCTTATGAATACCCTAAAATGCACCCATATTAAAAACATTTTTCTAAGTGAGTGACAGAACTCAACGCAGCCCTCCGTATTCTTAGTAGAGCGAGAAAATGATTAATTGCTCCATGTCGGAATCGAACCTACAAACATCGCGCTTACAGTCAGAGAGCCGCGTCACGACGCCCTCAAGTTTTGATCTCGCTGAAATCATTTTTAATTCTCGTACCTTTAACTGTTGGCAGATTTGTAACAAATAATGATAAACGTATATCTCAGTACATTATTCTTTCTCAGCCCCACGTAAATATAGAACAAATGGATCTGATGTTTGAGCTTTAAAAATAACTGTACGAATAACTTGTATACAAAAGCTTTTGTAACATTGAAAATGTATATTTCATAGTGACAGATTTATTTCAAATTTATAAACAGTTTTTTGTGACGTAAGCCTCATTTTTAGGGTTCTGTACCTGTTTTAAGGATAAATGGGAACCTTTATTACCCAGGTATTGTCAGTCTCGTGACTCTCGTCATTTATTTTAAGGTTGCGTGGAGGTATCAAGCTAGAATTAAAATCAAATATTCAGAGTTATGGTGCCTTAGAGTACTTATAGATAAATGAAGCTTAATACAGCATCAAAACCGCACCTCCCGAAGACTTACAGCTTTGAAATTTGGCATGTAAAACAAACAAAATAAACATATAGAAAAATATCGGAATCGGAAAGTAACAATTTATTGATATTTCTTAGAAATAATAATGAATACAAAAGTTATATTTGTGTTATTTTCATAAAAAATATAATTAAATTAACCATTTCTTTTAATGTAAAATTACTTATTTTATGGCTGTAAGTAACTCTAGTTAAGTTGTTATAAGTCATTCTTCCTTTAACCTTTCATCCTGAAATTGGTATTAAACCCTCGTTGGGCGAGTACGACTCGCACTTGACCATTTTTCTTATTCTATTGTAGTGAATACAATTCTTCTCGTAGAAACCTCTCTAAACTGAGCTCTACTCCTTTTTTTCATCAATCTTCTATACTAATACTACAAAATCGAATATTCTGTTTGGTTGAACGCGATAATCTCGGGAACTACTGACTCGAATCAAAAAAAATATTTTTGATTTTTATTGTGCATTTATCGAGGAAATTTATAAAGGCTTCATTAGTTTGTTTTAATGTAATCTACTCTACCTATTAGAGTTACCACACTGGACAGTGTCATGTATCAACTACAATCTTGTAGTTATTTACATTTGACTGCGAGAGCGAAGCCTCAGGTAACACGAAGTTCAATCTTTTTTTCTTCCGCACATGGCAGGGCAAGCAGATGGAAGTAAGTTAGTGTTAAAACATTACGTTCTGTGCACTTTTGGCCGAATTTGAATTATGGCGTGTTGGCCGGAACTTGCCTTGTTACTTAGACCAAATATATGAAAATATTAAATATTAAATTTCCTCAATTACGTATCAAACCCACAACTACGTTGCGTCTACAAGGGACTAACACTTGTGCCCTTGCGCCGATACAGGCCTCTATACAAAATATTATGTTTAATATGGTCACTTAATTAATAAAGATGTGGCAAAATTTATTAAATCTAAGTATATTATTTATATTCATACTAATAACATTTCATAAATATAACGAAAGAAACTGTTTAAATTTATTCCACAAGGAATTATAATAAATTCAAAGATCTCAACGTACAATAGAAAGCCTCTAGTATACTCTACTTTCAATGATATGATACTGACATTCAAATAGAGACAAACAAAACATTTAAATATATGTATTTTTTGTACTGTGTATGTTTGTGTAATTCATTTCGTTGATATTTTTTTTGGGGTTCGCCTTAACTCATATGTAGCTGGATAGGCAGAGGAAACTCAGTGTTATTTTCGGGAATATATATAGGAGAAAAAGTAAGTAATTAATTTCCCCGAGAGGGAATCGAACCCACAACCGTCACAATCGCAGTCACACGCTTTGCCGCTCACTAGCACGTAAGTGTAAGATAAAAAGTTTCGCCATGGCGTGTGCTGCTTCTACACGCTTGTATCATTTTCTCCAAGCATGGTGCGACTTATGTAGTTCATCATAGCAACCATAACGCGTGACGGCAACGGACAGACCTAGTTACGATATTACCTATTATATATAGAAAAAAGATCCTTGAGAAGTAAGACTGGATTAGGAAAAAAGCTTATGTAGTAGATATGAGGAACTTACCGTCGAAACACTGTTGCTAACCTTTTGCCTAATTTTGACATTGCGTTTTGAGTTGCGGAACTCAACGCCGTAGCTTTAAATTAGCGTATTTCTTTTTTAATCTATATAATTATATTTACGTTTTTTAACCGTTTTATGGTACCATCGAGCCATTCGAATGATGGAAGTGGAATATGGATGCTGGAACCTTACACTGCATAAGGAACTTGGGAACTTAGTGTTGAGACACTCTGTTCTAATTAAGACACTTTCGTTCCCCGCTTTCTGAATTTGAGGCATTGCCTGTTGATTTGCGGAACTCAACATCTTGCTATGTTAGCAAAGCGAAGGAATTAAATGTATTCAATATTTCGTTATTTCATTAATTTTATTTAATATTTCAATTTTAATATTTAATGTTTCATTTCTTCGCTCTAGTAATAAGGCAAAGCGCGGCGTTGAGTTTCGCCACGCAACACGCAATGCCTCAAATTCGGCGGAAAGTGAGGAACGAAAGTGGAACGGAGTGTCTTAACACTAGGTTCCCGGGTTCCCTCTGCCTATCCTGCCTCGTGCAGGATACAGCGTGAAGCTGAAAAAAAAAGATAAAACATTACCTCGAGAGGAAACCGAACCCACAACTTGTCACGTTTACAGTCGCAAGCTTGTGCACCCGAGCCGCGACGGGCCTCAATCAGTTATGCGTTAATGATAATACAAAATATTATTTTATACATTAACCGTTATTGCAACTTAAGTGTTATATAATAATTGCCTCGATATTTTTTATTAACAAACAAATAGAACGGTTTTTAATAATTTACCGATAAATTTTATAACAAAGATTACAAAGATTTTTTGTTATCTTCAATTATGTTATAACTTTTACTGGTGTTATTTTCTTATAGATGACTTAGATACTTACTTACTTATTTATCACCTACAAGTGATTATTTGAAATAATAATTCACGCTTTTTTCTGCATAGCTGAGTTTGAGATGAAACACGGCGTTGAGTACCGCCACTCTATAAGCTGTATTGAATGTAGGGAGTTGCGTGTTGTACGGTCAGTTTTAATCATAGGGTCTCTTTACGTACATCGACTGATTACTAGAGCTGAAACAAAAAAGATTGTGAAAAAAACGAAAAATTAACCAATTTAATTTGTAAAACGCCGCCTGTTAAGACGACACACCACGTCCAAAGGAAGTGGAACCTGTCGCGCTCCACACATGAGTGGGTCGGGGGAGGACGAGGGTCGCCACGGATGCGTGTCAGTGGTTACACTAAAATATGTTGCTTACTGTTATTATTTAAATTTTTGTCTTACATTAATTTATGTAAAAGTGTAGGTATATTTATATTTCAACCTATTTCTATACTTATAGTTTAACAGTTTTTTGAAGAGACTTGTTGTAACGCAGGGACACAAGCTATTGATTGTAAGAGCGAAATCACTCGAGGAAATGAAATATTTAATATTTTCAATTTCAATATTTAATGTTTTCGTTTCTTTGCTCTGATGACAGGGCAAAGCACGGCGTTGAGAACGGAGTGTCATAACACTAGGTTCCTAAGTTTCCTCTGCCATGTGTGGGTTACAACGACTAGCTGAAAAAAAAATTAGGTTATTTGGATAAGTGCGTTAATCTTTGAATTACTTGTTTCTTTTTTATACCAACACATCTTTCTCACCTAGATACTTAGGTTCCTCACTTTCCGTCATTTCAGACCCATTGCGTGTTGAGAGACCGAGCTTAACGCCGCTCTTTGCCTCGTCAAAGGAGGTAATGTCGTCAAAGAATTAATCAATTTAATTAGTGTAGAAATCGAATCCAAAACCTTCGCGTCTACAGTCGTGCCATGACTGGCCTCGTCATAAACTTAAATTGGACAGACAATAAATAAAAACTTTTTATTGATATTTCTTCAAAATAATAATAATAACATACAATACATAAACTAGTTCATTTTAAATTGATTATATATATTTTTTGCCTCTATAAGTATAATATATTTTATAAATATAATATACACATATGTCTTCGAAGTGATGAAATCGGCATCTGCTGAGGTAAGCAGCTAGCAAGGCGGTGACCGCGTTGCTCGCTCCGCCGCTGCCACAACTGGCTCGGAACCGCTTCACTGTTATACGTTGTCTGGCGAGGAAGTGCCATCTATTGTACACTATTACAAATTTGTAGGTGTAGCGGCGGATTGTAATATACTATGAAATCTATACATATAATAAATTTGTAACTGATCACTGTCTGTACATGGAAGTTATATTAAAGGAACGTTTGTTATTGTAATGAGAACCAAAATTAGTTTTTTTTTAATCTGTTTGTCTGTGCGTTTGTACGCGCTAATCGCAGAAATGGTTTACCAGATTTAAATGATTTATTTAAATCGGTTGATAAATAAAGTTGTTACGTCAATTATTTTTCTATGTCCTTATCTCAAATTTTCAATGTGTATATATTGTCAAAAGTAATGGTTTTATTAAAAGCAGAAAGTAATTGAGATTAGAAAATATAACAAGGCGGGTCGGTGGACGTCTAATATTTTCTTTCCCAAGTATTGCGTCTACAATCGGTTGCTTTAATGTTTGGGCAGGTCAGTAGGTATACCAGTGTCGTGGTACTCTGTTTTAATCTTTATTCGTTCTCGTATATTAACAATATTTTATAATTGCATTAAATTTATAAGATAGCTAACTTAATACACCAGGATAATATTATTGTAAAACGTATGTTTTTGTTCGACTTCACGTTGTACCCCCACACAGCAGAGTAGCCAGAGGGAACCTGGGAACCTAGTTCGAAGTTCACTTAGTTCCGATTAGGACACTCCCGTTCCCCAATGTCCGCTGAATTCTGGATATGTGCTGAGTGGTGAATCACAAAGACGCTCTTTGTCTAGTTACTAGAGCGAGCGATTTTTTTTATAGCATTTACCGAATGTAAATGCTATAAAAAAAATCGCACGCTTTTGCCACTGCACCATGACAGGCCGATATGTAATTATGTATACATGTTCCATTTGTATATAAAAAATAGTAAAAATCAATATTCATCTAATATTAATAGATAATGGTGTTCGTGCCGTCAATATTGTATTCAAAATAGTCTACTGTACTAACTAAATGGCAACCTGAACGCATCATGGCACAGCGGATCTGTAAATGCGATGGTTAGAAGTTCCGTTCCCCTTCGGGAAAATGAGTTATTCTCATTTACGAAAATGGGCTTTGATATAATTAAGCGCAGCGTTGAGTTCCGCAAATTCTCTAATCCTGATGGTAACTGGAAAGTAAAAATTTTCAACACTTGGTTATCATTGCTTACTCTGTTATGCGGAAAAGTGCGTAAAGGTTTTATTTTTCATAGACAAGGCCGTCCCGTCAAAGTCAGTTTTCAAACAACGCTTGTTACATGTAAATGACTGGAAAGAAAGCGAAATTAGCGGCGCTGTGATTTTGATATTTTTTTCCGCTTTCTAAATATGCGATGGCTTCAGTGCTAGGAAGGTCTTCTTGATTGCGTAGCGTTCGGTGTTTTTTTTCTAAAATTAGTCGTTATATTTTATTATATTTTGTTATTTTTTTTAAAATTATTATTAATTTAAATCATTAAGCGATAAAGAAGTGCGTCTATACATATTTTTTTAGATATAATCATTTACGTCATATAAAAATAGTATCAGAGCACGTTACGTATACGTTATAAAGTTTAACGTTACGTATGAACCTTAAATTTATCATTTTGTTTATTTCTTTGTCTGTTTGTACAAGCACATGTTTGAAACTAATATTTATTTTTTGGGTAGTATCCTACCCATTTATTTTATAAATTTTCATTTATATAAAAAATCCACGATTTCTCCCAAATCCTTACGATATTTTCCATTTTGAACTTTTATAATCATACTAATGTATAAGTTACATGGCTATTAATCTAATATTTATTGCAACAAACGTTCCATAAAACCAGCATTTATGCCTCATATTTGCTATATTTCGTATGAAATTCGGTGCGTACTCCAAAATTATAGGAAGGCTATTTTATAGGTATTCTAGAATGTAGTTTAGCTTCTTGGGCTGAGGCAACTTAGGACACTAATGTTAAGACAACCCGTTCCCCACATCACACCGAATTTTAGACATTGCGTGTTAAGTGAGTGAATTTATAATTCAAACCAATAACTTCCTAAGGTTAGCGCGTTCAACCAAACTAACTCTTTAGCTTTATCATATTAGCATAAATGTTTCCTTTAACCTACCTTTAATTAGATATAGGTACGATTACTGTTACCGACGATTCTTTTATTATTTTGTCACTTTTGCAGGGTGGGCGTTCTCTTTAAGACACTTATGTTCACCATTTTCTGCTGAATTTTGGAGGCATTGCGTGTTGAGTGGCGGAACTCAACGCCGCGCCTTACTATAGTGACGAATGAAAATATCAGTTCCATCGGGTGGGGATCGAACCCACAATCTGTCGTATGTACAGCCTTACATATGCGCCCCTGCGCCACGTGGTCTCAACATACAGAATTTATGATTAAATTTTAATTTAAACTTGTTACAGCAAGTGAAAACAACGTGTACAAGTGGCACGTCGCCAGCTAAGGTATCCAGTCGGCATGCAAACAGCGCGGTAGCGGCAGCATGGCCGCGCCGCTGCTGTGGCTGGCGGCGCTCGCGCTCGCTGTGACGCCGGCGCGTGCGCAAGGTGAGTGACGTTATAATAATGGTTGAGAATAATTTTCTCAACCAACAGAACTGAGGGTGGTAAACACTAGTTTCTCAATTTTTCTCTGGCAACCCTGTCATGTGCTGTACAGCATAGAGCTTAATAATTATGGTTATACCTGTATAACAGTATGGTTGACGAGAAGTGGCTGCCCTTGGCTACTTGGGAACAAATTCCTAAATTTAAATCGATGTAGCCTTCTACAGTTGATTTCAGAGAAACTGCGGTATTATTGTGTATAAAAAAATATTTCTATTCACAATAACTTTGCAGATCTCTAAAAACAAGGAGATAGAGCATAAAAAATACTGGCTAATATGTTAATAGAAAGATTTCAAAAGTTATATCTAAAATCACACGTTATATTGTTATTTAAAAATATTAACATGTTGTGTATAGAAATATTTTTTTAATATTGCTTCATATTTTATATCGTCTGTGACTGTATTAATAATGGTCATGGGTACAAATTACATTACTTACTAAAATCACTAAAAATACAGTTTTTATTGTAAAATGACAAGAATCAATTGGATGTGATGTTATTGATGTATATCACTAATCTGAGCTACCACAAATAATTCTGATTTGGCGTAGCCATTTATGTTAAACTATAACGAAATATAATGTCTAAAGAATTCAACGCATAGTGGAGGATGGAGCATTATCATTAGGTTCTCTCTGCCTAATCTGTCAGTCTGTCTGGCAACGTAGCCCTGTATGTAGTTGGGATGCCGTTGTTTTTAATCGAAATCATTGTTTATACGCTGAACTATATTATTACAACCCACCATGATGAAATAGACTGAGACGATATGGATCGGGGTATTTTTTAAAATTTAAATTTAGTTTGTGTTTTAAAATATAAAATAAATTTAGTAAGGGTCAATAGAAAAACGGTCCGTTAACAGACGGCCGGACAATATAATAGGTTGTTTGTTTGTTAGCAGTCTATTGTTCTAGCATTGACGCCGCCGCGCCGGTTGCGAGGTAGCTTACAAAATGTATTAAATGTTATTTAACTACTAGACAATGTACCGATGTTTAGAAATTGCAAGTGTTTTCATTTAAATGACGATGTAATCTCCAGCAATAAATATATTATCTTAGTTTACTGTTGAACTTGTCTCAATGAAGTCGTCGTGCAGTGCGAAAGCGTCTGATAAAAAACAATGGATTCGATATTCAGTTTGGGGAAGGTAGTATTTTCATTTCCTTCCTCCTGCTCTGGTAACAAGACCAAGTGCGGAGTTGACTTCTGCCACTTAACATTTAATGTTTCTCGAATTTTATTTCATCTAACGTAGCTAAGATCCACCGCGTTAAACAAAGCTTTCAGTCTGTCCAAAAAATCTGAACTCAAATCATTCAGGAGCTATGGTGGCACAGATAGACAAACAGGCCAAACTTATAACTCCCCTTGTTTTGCTTCAGGGGTCAAAAAAGTAGACTTAGAAAGACGCTCCTGTAGCTCCTCTGGAGTTACACGAGGCTGTGGGCGACGGTGATCGCTTACCCCGTGACGGTGACCCGTACGCTTGTTTGCCGTGTTATCCTTAAATAAAGGACAAACAAAAAAGTGATTTCTTAATTTCTTATTACATATTTCGCCAAAAAAATGTCTATAAAGTAAAAAATAATTTTAAACGCACATCTATCCATAGACATACCCTTATTGTTTTCTGTTGACCTTTGCTCTCATTACAAACCATTGCCCTATAGCAATCATAGAAAATAAGCCCCCCTACGATTAACATATTCAGGCCTTCGCGACGCAGCGGCACACCGTGTCACTTAAACGCAACGGTCGAGGTTCGACTCCCACTCGAGGGAATGAATTACTTAATATTTTCCTTTCTTCGCTCTGATAACATGATGAAGCGCAGCGTTGAGTTCCGCCTTTTAACACAAAATGGCTTTAGCATTAGAAAAGTTAAGCTTAAAGAGCACAATCACGGCTATCGTCGTCAGGGGGGGTGGTCGGCCGTTCACACCACTTGAATGAGGTCAACTTGCCATTTCTTAGTACAAAGTATTGAATTACGTTTACTTTGAGGAGTTGAGGAAATGCAGTGCTTTTATTTATTTTTTATTTCTTGATGTGCTATAAACATAAACATAATATGTGTTATATTATGGGATCTATCGTGGCGCAGGACTGGTTATGGGTAAAGCACGGTGTTGTTTCAATTTCGTCACCTAACACGCATTGCCTTCTGAATTCGGCGGAAAGTTAAGTACGGAAGTGTTTTAATGTGAACGGAGTATCTTAAAACAGCATCCGCCTCTAAGATATATCCGAATGTATATTTTATTAGGTTCATACGTTTTATTACCTCCGTCTAATATGTCGAACTTCACTTCGACATGACTATAACTTTTTGTCAATTAAAAAAGACGAAACAATACTTATGGTAGAAGAGGTTTAAAGTTAGATATATGAAATATGAAAAGAGATTCAGTTTTAGTTCAGCCATTAAAATTTTTACAAAAACATATTTTTTTTCCTTTTGAGTCAATTTTTAAATTGAATTTTATTCGATTCTTACATATTTTTTTTATTTATTTCCATTATTATATTAAACTCAAGCTTAAGCTCCCTCAGCCTACCTTGCCATTGGCGAGATACAGCGTGTACCTGAAAGAAAACACTTAAATAAATATTTTAACAGTTCAAGCTACGCCCAGCTAATAAATGATATGATAGGTGATAAATAGTTTTAATGTATTGCTTAATTGGTTATATATTAAACTTAAATTTAAAAAACGTATAAAAATTTTGAACGAAGCAGGATTTGAACCCGCGCCTCTGGAAAACCGTCCCAGCGCTCTGACCAACTAAGCCATTCGTTCTTACCAAACTCCGTCGAAATTCTTATACGCTTGTTACAACTTATTTATGTTGTTAGCATCTCTGTAGGGAGATTTTTACAAATTTCCGCTACCCAAAGACAATTCGTAAGAATTATCGTTTGGCAAGAGAGAATACTATTTATTTTAATATTTTTACTATGTTTTAAAGTGTTATTCCACACTTAGGACAGAAAATACTAAACTTAAATTTAAAAAGCGTATAAAAATTTTGCAAAATTTTTATATGTCCTAAGTGTGGAATAACACTTTAAAGTTTAAAACATAGCAAAAATGGTTATATATCATTTAAAATATTTTTACATATTTGTGTAATAATAACAAAATAATATATTTCATTAGATTTTCTTGTTTGCTATATCTCCCAAAATGTTCTATGCTGTTCTCGACTAAAGTTTAAAACCTCATTTGTTAATTGTCAAAGTCCTTTCATATAGAACTCAGGCGTTATAGCGTAACACCGTATGCAGTACAATGCACTTCCATAGTTCACAACATATTTGCATATTGCAACTTTTTCACCTTTTCATTTGCGACGTTAAGTGCATTTTATTATAGTGTAACATTTATGTATATACTATATATATTAAAAAATGTACACATTAAAAAAGCGAACTATTTTAGATAACGGGAGAACAGGATTTAGTACTCATTTAGATGCTATTCATGAGGTGCGGGTTTGAGTCTCGTTATGTTTTAAACGAATTTCAGTTTTAATTACTTATCAAGCTATATCAACTAGTGTAACAAATATTTTTTATTGCTTAACGTATTCCGACCATAGCAGGGTAGGCAGAGAGAACAACCAAACAAGCAACCAAGTGACAACCTCGTTACGAAGGAGAGAAAGAGTATATAAATATTTAATTTCTTAGAGTGGTTTTCGAACCATCATCCTGTCGCGTTTACAGTCGACACCTGTGACCCTGTGCCACAGGCCCAATAAATTAATTATAATTACGTATAATATTCCTAGGTTGTATATACTAAAAAAAAGGTATTACAGCAACTTAAATCTTAAACAATGCTATAGTGTCAAATTTCCCTATCAAATACGACCACTGTGTAACCACAATTCACGGAAATGTTACAAGAATAGAAAACGTAACATAACTTGATGGTTCCGGCCGGTCTACTAGGTACTACTACACTATAAATCAAAATTCTTATAGATCGTGTCTTGTTGAGTGATGATTAACCGCTTTCAAGAGGTTAACAGTGTCTTAGTGTTCATAATGAGATTTTCTTAATGGGCTTTACTTGTTTATGTGTACTTGTACAGTTATATGTATATAGGTAAACTTTTACTTACTCAGCTTCACGCTGTGTCCTGCATATGGCAGGGTAGGCAGAGAGAACATGGGAACCTGAAGTTAAGACACTCCGCTCTACTTCCGTTACCAACTTCCCGCCGTAATTGAGGCATTGGGTGGCGTTCCTCAACGGCGCGCATTGCCTTGTTACCAGAAATGAAATATTTAATTTCGAAATATTAGATATTTTATTTCCTCGAAAGGGAATCGAACCCTCAACCTGTCGTTTACAGTCACACGCTTGTGCCGCTGCGCTACGATAGGCCTCGACTGGTACACCTTTACTATTTGACTATTTACGCAAAATGGGATATTATAAGTTTGACAGCTGTCTTATCTGTGCGTGTTTGTGGCACTGTCGCTTTTGAGTTGAGTGCAGTTTCTTAAACCGGTAACCTTGTTCATCTCAGTGGTTCTCAGATATGTTTTATGAAATTTAGATCAGCCGCTTAAGAGCTACAAACACTTTGCCGAGACGAGAAAGTCATTTTTTTGTAAGGCATCTTTATAATTATAAATTTTGTTTGTTAACAGCTATATTCCTTTACGTAATAGGAAAAAGTAAATATAACAAAACTGCAGTAATATATTTTTTAAATTAAGTATGTAATCGTTTTTTCGGGCACATAAATTGTATCGTACCAAACATTTATTTTTATTTAAGTATGGTTTATGTTTATCAAGCGTGTGTGACAGGTTGTGGGATCGATCCCCATTCGAGGCAATGACATATTTGATATACCTATTCTATTCAAATATTTAATGTTTTTATTTTTTTTGCTTTGGTTACAAGGCAAAACGCGGCGTTGTGTTTCAACACTCAATGCCTTTAATTCACCAGAACGTGGGGAATTGAACAGAGTGTCTTGAAACTAGGTTCCCAAGTTCCTGTCTACCCTGCCATGTGCAGGATACAGCGTGCGGCTGAGAAGAGTAGAGTACCGACCACAGATTTAAACGAGTATAAAATAGGAAAATAATAGTTTCAAAAGTCAGGCATTGCTGTATTCCAGCAGCCATCTTTCATTTACAACATCAGATCAGTTCGGTGGTATCGTAATATAATGATGTCACCTGATCTACATATAATTGCCAAGTTGATGACACAACAGTTTTTATTCTTACAGCTTCAGGGTAGACAAAGGGAACTTAGGAACCTAGTTTTAAGACACTCCGTTCCACCTCCGTTCCCCACACGACAGTTAGAAGAGGGTGTATATCAAACTCTTAAATTTTGTTATAAATTTTCTAAGTTAAAACTCAACCTAAAGACTAAAAGTCTGTTTAAGTAATAAAAAATCCAAGAAACATTTTCTATATATAATTTGCAATAGAAATCGTTTACACGCCCAAATGATGCAAGGACTCCTCAGTTCAAACAGCAAGCTTTCTATACAACACCCGATTGTTCATATAATTATTTTAAACGCTTACATATGTATAACTCCATATTAGGACAATGAGTGGGCATATCCGTCTATTAAATTTGATCAATATTATTATTTCAACTACTTACAAATACAAAGTTTCTTACATAATTGCAGTAATATCCACATAACTCTGTCCGGCTAGGCACATTTACTTTTACCGCATTTAATAGGAAATATGGAGAAAACGCAATGTACACTCCCTTCTCCACTCTCCATCCAAATTCGAGACAACCTGTGATACTTCACAGGCTGTCTATAAGGCTACTTGATATGTCTGTCACTGGAGTGAGACCTTCCGAACGCCCAAGGAAGCGCTGGTTGGATGTCGTGATGCAGGACATGAGAGCCAATGGTCTAACCACTGAGGACGTAAGGGTAGGGTATGTAGAGGGAACTTGTGAACCTTGTGTTAGCCCCCGTTTCGTTCCGTCCAGCTAGTGATTATGCTATGAGCTTATGGTGCGCGTTGTAGTGAATTGAAAAAGTCTAAATGCTTAAAAATGCTTAAAATTTGTCAACTACACTCTCTGGCTCTTTGACACAACGTGTTGCAATTATAGATCTAACTTTAGTTACTTTACCAGAGGGAAGAGGGAAATGAAAATAATTATTAACAAAAAAAATGTGCTTGCAATGAAATTATTTTGGCCTTTACGATTTTTTAGTATTTAGAGGCAGAGTGTTAATGTTAAGTTCTTAAATATCTTTTTTTTTGATAGTGATTTTATCACTGATGATAGTGAATGTTGATCTGCTCCACTAGACATTGCATTGCTACAATTTACATCAGTGTATGTAACATTGATTTGTGTAGTGCGTATAATTAACAACATTTAATAATTTACTTTCGTGGCATACGCCGGGGATTATTACAGTAATATACGAGTATATATGTTGTTTTTATTTCGTAATATTTATTTTTATAGATGAATTTTATAATCGAGTAACATTTATATTTCATAAAATATGATAGAATTTTAGACGCAACATGAGGTCTGATTTCTTCTATAATTAGCTTCACACTATTATTCACCATATGACACTTGGCCTCTGCCAAGTAGACAAATTGAACTTGGGAACCTAGTGTTAAGAAACTCCGTTCCGTTCTCTTTCAATCACTTACTTCTCCCTTTATGTGTTGCTTTTTATATATTATATTTTTTTGTTATATTCTTTTTATTTTGGATTTGGTTAAAGGCTGTTAAAGGCTGTATTCTACCTACCTATAGCAAGGTAGGCCGGGAAAAATAGTGTTAAAACATTCAGTCATCCATTTTTACTTGCTGTAGAAATAATGATAGGCTATTGGGGTTGTTTTTTATATTTCACAAAAAATCATTGGAATACACACAGTGCATATACTACGCGTAATCGAAGACTTTGGGGCATATGATGAAATTGGCAGGAAATGAGAACTCGCAGTAAAAATAAAGGAAAATAAATAGAATTTATACAAAATTACTTTCATACTTCCCGTTGGTCTACAATCCTGAAATTGATACGGAACCCTCAGCGGGCGAGTAAAGCTTGCGCGGGTTTTCCTTTTTATTTTTATGTATCCAAGTTCTTTTTTTACTTTATAACTAGTGCTTATTATTTGCCAAAAAAATTCTTCTAGTATATATACAATGCTATCGTATACATGATATTAATTAAAAAAATATTATATAAAATAAAATGTAATTATTAACATATTTCACTCTACGATCACAAATATTAAAAGGATATTTAAAAATAAATCTGTATGAATAAAATATTATCAATTTATACGTACCTAGATTTTTCAAGATTTCCTCGAACGGAGTTAATTACGTAAGTGATTAGACGCCGGAAGTGCATTGTTTGGGGGATATGAGCCATCAAGCAGTACATCAAGCATATGTACAATTGTATAGCACAGTACTGTACAAGTGGAAACTTTATATTCAAATACCTATAATGAGGTAAAGTTAAAATAATTAAATAATTAAAAAAAAATAAATAAATATGAATATGTTAAGGTCGACACAATATCTTGCATATTTTATGATAACTTGGCTTGATAGTGTTTTTAGCAGGATTTAAACGGAACCTTGTGTTACGACGAATGAAGAACGAACGACACGCTTTTCTTGTTACCAGAGCAAAGAAATAAAAATAATTTATTTTCCTTGAGTGAGAATTGAACCTATAATTGTCATGCGCTGACGCCGCGCCACAACGACAGTACATTTTATATAAACTTACTAAAATAATTTCACGACTATTCATCGCTTCACTATCGTAGATAATGCGCTCTAATAATATTTACCTATAAAGTTAATTTAGTTCATTAGTCTCGCCCTAATATGGTGATTTGTTCCGTTTCAACTGATCGTCAAATTTTGTTGCATCATTAGATGGCAGAAATCGAACCCAGGTCTTCCGCAGCGAATTCGCGAAACCATTTTCAACGTAAATCGAATTGATATTTATTTTAATGATTTAGTTCCACCGCAATAACTATGAAATGACATAACAAAATGATAAAAGCAGAACCTAATGTTAAGAAACGACACGTTCTGCCCAATTTTCATTTCTTAATATTCAATTGTAATTTTCATTTTCATTCTCTGAGGTATTTTTATTTCTGTTCCCCGGACATAGCAAGGTAGAGGGAACCTGGGAACCTAATTCGAATACACTTCATTTCCATTAAACCATTTCCGTTCCCCATTTCCCTCGAGTTCTGGTGTTATTGCGTGTTGAGAATTCAACACCGCGATTTGCCTTGTTACCGGAGCGAAACAATTAATATATTGACCATTTCCTCGTGCGGTGATCGAACTCATAACCTGTTGCGATTACAGTTGTAGATTAGTACCAACTTATTTTCCTAAGCAACTTTTATTCATTGAATTTCTACGTTTATAGTCACACGAGGCCCCGGCGCCATGTCGGCCTTTAACATTAAAGAAAATACCGTAGTTAAGTAAACAGCGCAATTTTTCAAATTAAATTGTAAAACAATATTAAGGCAGCGTCCCAATTCGGAGTCTAGGCGGTGGGGGCGGAAGTACGCTCGGTGGTTCGCGACCCCGCCACGCCGATGTCCGCTAGTCACCGGGCAACCCCAATTTCTAATTGAAATTTGACATCAGGTGACACAATTAGACAGTGTCTGTTGAAATGCCAGTTATATACTTGCTTGGTTTGATGTTAGAAATAGATTATAGAGATGAAAGAGATTGTTTCTGCTGTAGCTTAATTAAAAAGAAAGTACAAACCGAAGTGACTTATGACAACATTTTTCATAAAAACATTATAGAAATTTATCTTATAATAGAAATCAAGGAATAAAGTGCTCTAGCACTACTAGACACTAGCTTTCTTATGCGACACAGCTTATAGTTAGTACTAAGTAAAGTCTACAATTCAGCGGAAAGTGAAAACCGGAAGTGTTTTAACTGGATCGGAGAATCTTAATACTAGGTGCCCAGGTTCCCTTTGCCTATCCTGTTGTATAGGGTTAGTAGTAAGTAAAGTACTTAATATTCGTATATTATGGTACATTCGAATTATTAAACTCACACATAATCCTTTAGGATTACAGGAACTGCATTAACATTTGTAAATCTTACTTTAATTTATCAATAAAAGCTTTGACATGAGAATTACCCTTTTAAAAATTTAGAAAATTGATCGGAGTGAGATTTAAACCAGTGTCCAACCGTCGCCAAAGCGTCCCTAACCATTAAGTCATACGGTATCATCAAGCTACGTCAATATCACTATGCATAGTTCTGTCAATGACACAACTTATTTAAGTTGTTAGTATCTTAGTACGGAGATTTTACAAAATTCCGCTACACAAAGATAATTAAATAACATAGAAAACAGGATGCCATTTAATATTTATTTTTAATATTTTTAAGTGTCATTTCACATTTACGAAAGAAAAATATTTTCATAGAAAACTTTTTATAAGTTTAAAAGTAATCATATACTTACAGCACAATCGTGTCCATCGAAGTAAAAAATTATAGCACTTGATAACAAGATCGGAAGTTACGTCGGTGATTGGACCATTAGACAGACAATGGTTGGTTGAAAGTGATAGTGTAATCTCACAAACAAAATCCAATTTCATTTTGAATTACAATCAATTTTATAATTTGTCATAAATAATGAAAATCATAATTTGAGTATTTTAATGAAAAGGTTGCAGGTACTGCTCTTTGCTTTGACCTACGTTAAAAGAGGGGTGTTATAAGTCTGACCTGTTTGACTGTCTCTGCCACCGTAGCTTTTATAATAAATTAATTTCAGTGTAGTTTTGATAACCGAAAGCCTTTTTAATCATAGTGGTTTTTAGCTGTGTTTTAAGATAATCACATTAGTAGTTTTAGTTAAGTTACAAGCATTTCAAGATATTTTACGGTGTATGATATTGGTTGCATGTATTCCTGTAGTCCAGGCTTAGGTAGGCCGTTTGTAGATCATTTTGAATTAGTTTCCGCGATTATTGCGCTTAACCCATACAAATCGTTTAGCTTTTTAATATTATTATAGAATATAGATTTTAGCATTACTCAAATGTTTTATATGAAAGTTTACTTTGATTATTGTCTTCATTAAAACCTGAAACGATTTTTTTTTTCTCTAATTAATATTATTCTTTATTATTCCTACTTACATACATAGATCACGTTGTATCCCGCATATGGCAGAATAGGCAAAGGGAATTTGGGAACCTAGTGTTAAGATACTCCGTTCTGTCCCCCTTTTTATGCCAAATTTAAGACATTGCGTGTTGAGTGGAACGGAACTCAACACCGCACTTTGCCTTGTTATGTTATATTATTCTTTATATTATATTTCATACTAAAACTTTAATAATGTTTAGTGTAATAAGTAAATTAACTAAAAGTAAAACGACTTCAAATTAATGGATCTAGTTCCGCTAGCGTAATTTCATTAACTACCGTCAAACCGTGGTAAGTGCTGGCATATTTTTCTACTGCCACAGTAGAATAAAGAAATTACTATTAGAATAATTCATAAGGAAAGTTTTTATGTTAAATAGATCATGTACTTTAAGTTCATTACATGATTATTGCACACCCTTTGCTCATCTGGTTAATATGTTCGTGAAGAATCAATTTTATAGAACTAGTAACCGCTCGCGGCTTCGTCTGCTTGAGCTATAAAATTTACATTGCTTTCATTTTCTAATAATAATAACAATAATATAAAAAGTGAATAATATTCTTATAAAGAGTAAATAATAAAAAGTGGGGAACGGAGTGTCTTAACTCTAGGTTCTCAAGTTCCCTTTGCCTACCCTGCAGAGTGCGGTATACAGCGTGAAGCTAAGTAGGGAGAGTAATAATATTATTGTAGAAACAATATCTATAACTGTACCTATAAAAATATATAAGCGCAGAGAATTTATTTATAGCAATTTTATCAAATTACAAGATTCTTTATAACGCTATAACCAGTTTACATCAGCGTGAACTAGCGTACTAACGTACAAACAGACAAAAATAAATTAATTATTAATTCCATAGAAGTAGACGAAGTAGACTGATCCGTAACGATTTTATTATATATATGGATAAATGTACTATTTTAGACAGCTATAAACAGATACAAATGTAAGTTTGTTTTGATGTGCCTATCTTTTTTAACCAATGTAAAAGTACTGCGAGTTGGTCTTGTCTGTCTGTGGCTCCGTACCTCCTGGACGATGTGTAGCTTCTCGATTAGAGTGCATTTTTTTTTATTTTGTTACAAGCGATGTTCAAAGATGAGATAGTGAATTTTGGCATGGGGGTCTCTTTTTCGGATTATGTTTATAGATTATTTCTTATATTTTTAACTTTATTTTATGTTTACATCTTATTATTTTGATACTGCCATTATAAAGATCTTCAAAGTTATGTTGTGTAATTATACTTAATCAATAATTCAATATAGAACAAACGAATCTATTGATTGATTCCTGCATATTTGATTTTTATAATCGTTGGTTAGTCATTGACGTCCAGTATCCACTGTTGGCGGTTATACCTCATAAACAAACGCCATTTTGAATTTGAAATCCACCGGAAGTTGCGAGGGGAGTTTACGATAGCATCGTCCGGCGGCCGAGTTGTCTACGCACCTGCTTTTTATAGTATATTTGAATATAGTTTACTTTATTCTATGAATTAAATTTCCAAAAACTTAACAGATTAATCTATGTTAAAAAAGGGGTAGCATTACAAGCATTGATTTGATATTGTACTGGATTCTAATTAATGGCTTTTATTATGATTATACATATTGCATTTTATCCAAAATAGTTACATATTATATACATCTAACCCTTACAGTAATTGGCTACCGTTCTTCACGGAAATAATTATTTAGATTATAATCTTTTAACGATAAGATATTTTATGAAATTTAAAGCGAAATTTATTATAAATAAGCTCATTATTTTATTCTTTTTCAGATTTTTTGGGTTAATTGTGAAGAATTTACTTTTCCTGTAACAACAAGAAAGTAAATTAACAAATCTATAATAACTTTTTTTTGAACCCGCAAGTTCAAGTCCGTTAAAGTTAACGTTAAAGTTTTTATACGTTTTTAAATTTAGTATTTTTCATTCCTAAATGATGAATAACACTGTAAAAATAGTCAAAATATTTAATAAGTAGCACTCTCTATTGCCAAACGATAATTCTAACGAATTGTTTTTCGGTGGCGGAAATTTGTAAAAATCTCCCTACAGAGAACATCTCTGTAGGGAGATTTTTACAAATTTCCGCGCAAATAAGTTGTAACAAGCGTATAAGAATTTCGACGCTTTTTGGTGAGAACGTATGGCTTAGTTAGTTCGAGCGCTTGGACGGTTTTCAAGAGGCGCGGGTTCAAATCCTGCTACGTTAAAATTAAAATGTATAAAACTTTTTTAAATTTAGAAATTTATTGTTAAAAAGATAAGGCTCCTTGGGACTCTTATTCTTGACTTGCTGTCCCGGCAAACGTTGTTTTGCCATAAAAAGGGAAACATTTTAAGTTTGTTCAACCTTTATCACTAAGGGGTTTGAGAAAGTTAAGAATTGTTTATAAAAACACCTTCGCAAATAATGCATTATTTTAAAACAAATTGGTTAGCATAAAAAGCTAACCTAAAAAGATAGATATATCCAGTGGCGGACTTTTTTAAAAAAACTTTAAAAGGAGAACATTCCCATCATACATGATTTTTGCGAAACCTTAACCGTTAACGCAACGCACGCAGCGGAAAATCTCAATTAGGAAAAAATACCCCGATTTAGAAACATTCTTAATTGGTGCTCCGGTCCTATTGGTCTTAGCGTGATGATGTATAGCCTATAGCCTCCCTTGATAAATAAGCTATCTAATACTGAAAGAATTTTTCAAATCGGACCAGTAGTTCCTGAGATTAGCGCGTTCAAGCGGACAAACAACAGCTTTGGACTCTTATTCTTGATCTAAAACTTGACTATCTTGGTCAAATTATAAATCACGTGGCACAAATCTATTTCCAAATATTGGTTCTATTTCATAAGTTCTTCACCTTAAATAATACCTCAAATGTACAGGATCTACGCCCACACCGGCGCTAGCTGCTATAGCTCTCTCCATGCGTTCCCGGGGTGAGTCTCTATATAGCCTGTCTGTAACTAAGACACCACTGTAGTGTTCCTACGTATGATTGCATGATCACTATCACGCTCTTGTCATCACTTTATGTTACCACTGCTGTATAATGTTTGTGTCTATCGATAACACCGATTTTCGTTTATTTATTTTTATACATTAATTTACACTATGCTCTTAGTTTTAATATCACACATGTTTTAGTATAGAGATTTTTATATAATATAATCTTAATTTCTATATATATCGCGGCGGTTGTGACTTCAATTACCGTTCAAGGAGTTCAAGGAGAATACCAATACCTTCAATACTGTCGTGGGTCCATTTGTGACAATTCAGCGTTAAACTCCGCCACAGTCTGTTTTCACGTGAAATCAACTATCGAACAGTTAATAAGATTCCCATATCTAAAAAAAACTATAATTTTGAAATCTTCGGTCATAATATATAAGTAGGTACTATAAAATAGATGTAATAGAAGCGTGTGAACAGAATTAAACATCATAAAATGTTTCCTCTCGCCTCCATAGGTCACGGGAAAGCAAATTACCACCATTATTGTAATAATACTGAATCAACTGCGATTTGCTTTGAACTTTCTTATTTGGATTATTTAACCACAATAAACTGTATAATTCGCTCATTTTAATTCAATTATCCTAGCGTCTACTATACTTGAACTTTGTTAGGGAAGAGAAAGTGGATGTTTTAGCTATCGGTTGATAAGAGATTGTGATAGAGGCGTGTCGTGGCGTCTGCTACCGTTATTGCTACACTTTGTGGGTTCGATTCCCACTTGAGAAAATTTTAATGTTTAATATTTTCATCTGTTAGCCTGATGACGAGGCAAAGTGCTGTGTAGTTCGTACACTCTACACGCAATGCTCCCCATAATTCGGTGGAAAATATAAAATGGAATAGTGTTGTTGGAAACGGAGGGTCTTAACACTAGGATCAAAATTCAATTTCAAATATTTTATTCGTACTTTATTTAATTTGAAATTGTAATACTTTATGTTTTGAACGTCAAAGAATGAAGTAAGAAAACGTCAAAAGTCAGAAGAACCGGCGCAAGACTCAACGCAACACTCAGCGGGACATTTAAATCATTAATTTACAGATTCACACTATTTATTATTAACAGTAACACATTTGAAATACCCTGGAGCGAGTATTTCGTTCCCATGGCTTCATAATTTGTAAAATCATCAATTTGGTAGTAACCTTTAACAAACAAACATCTGTTTGCAAATTTTTTAAACTGCGGAATAAAAAAATCTTGGACTATTCAAGGATCCAAGATTGCCAGCCATCCAGCTATAAGTCAATTTTAAAATTTATTCTAGGTTATTTATTGAATCATTCTCTTGTCAACTCTGGCCTAGCACACCCTTATTACCGTTTCGCGCATTTCCGACACATCGGATTAACACCGCTACATAAATAATTATATGTATTTTCATATACACACAAAATTTTGCGTTAAATTATCATCTACTTGTCACTGCCTTTATTTAGACGAAAAACCAAGAATTACATTTTAATGTTCAAAATATGTAAGTAACAAGCTTAATTTTTTAAACGTCTCGTAATTTACCTGTGGTTTTCTATAGTTACTGCATCAGAACAACACCCAGTCACTGCTTAGTGACCCGGTGTAAGACAGCGGGGTTGTTTTTTTATTAATCAATCCCTATTAATTATATCTGTTTGAGGCCTATCTTGTCGCAGGGGCACATACATGCTACTGTAAACGCGACCAATTATGGGTTCGATCCCACTAGAAAAATTAAAAAAAAAATCATTATTTTCATTTCTTCACTCCAGATCACTAAAGTTGCGGTATTTTGTTCCACTAATCAAAACACAATGACTTCTAAGGTTAAATGTCACGTGGGGAACGAAATTTTCTTAATGAGGACGATGTGTCTTAAAACTAGAGTCCCAAGTTCCTACGCATACCCTGCCATGTGCGGAAAAACAGTGTGAAGAAAAAAATATATCTGTCCACCACGCTACCTAACATGAAACATACTTACGTGCAAAAAAATCATGTTACGCACGCTGCTACATTTTAATAAATACACCGGCGCCAATGTTTTTAATTGATCGCACCAGTTTTTGCGCAATTACGTTTTTTATGCTCTGAAAGCGACACGCGTTCACCGCGTTAACGAGTGCTTTAGGAGATATTGCGTGTCTATCATACTTGTCACGACTAATGTTCAACTGACCTAACACAAAAGTATCTTATAGCTTATAATGGCTATGTATTGAAATAATTACAATATAGAAGGTTACAAATTTCTAATGTTATTAAAAGTAAAACTTTTTATTGTGAAAAGATATCTGAAATTTGTAGATCCATGTAAGTTAATATAAAGGTGTGGAATTATTTTTTATCGTTACACGTAGACAGCATAGTGAAGCGCACTTAAAGTGCATTATAAAATCAATTTATTAGCGGTCAATATGCTGCACTGCCACTGCACTAGTCCCGTTCATTATTTTAATATATATTTTTAATTTTAAGGCTTTCGTGTCGCAGCGGCACGTCAGATTGTAAACGCGACAGTTGTTGGTTTTATTACCACTTCCCTTGATTTTTTATTTTATTTTGCTTACTCTCATTAGATGACAAAACCCGGCGTTGTGTTCCGCCACTTCATTTATTTTTTCTTTATTCTTTCGTATTTTAACACTGGATTCACTCTTAAAGCTACAACAGACTTCGAACTAACTTTCTATGAATTTGACCTGTCGTGTCGCAGTGGCACAAGCGTGTGACTGTAAACGATAGGATGTGGGTTCGACGCCACTCGAGAAAATGAAATATTTAATACTTTCAATTTAAATATTTAAGGTTTTCATTTCTTCGCTCTGGTACAAGGCAAAACGCGGCGTTAAGTTCCACCACTCAACACGCAATGCCTCAAATTTACTAGAAATTGGGGAACGGAAGTGGAACGGAGTGTCTTAACACTAGGTTCCCAAGTTCCATCTGCCTACCCTGCCATGTGCGGCGTGAAGCTGAGTAGTATCTTTCTATGACATCTTACCTACTCAATTATGCATAATATTCGTGTGGCCTCCCATCGTCATCCATCATCATTATTATTTGTTTATCAAAAATCTTTAATTACACGTTTTGCATTACACAGATGCTATTGTCTTTGAAAGATCAAAGATTTCGTCGTTTATACCTAGTTAGTGTTTTAAGTGCCCAGCAGCACATTATTTGAGAATTCTCACAGTTATTTATTTCCAGTAATACTTACTTAAGTGGAGACTTAGAAGATTCCGTTTCTACTTTGCCGTCCAATTTTCAAGAAATAGCATATTTTGTGGCGGAATACAACGCCTTAAAAACTTTGAGCTTTGAACAAGAGTCAGAAAATAAAAATATTAAATATGTCATTTCCTCGAGTAGGAATCGAACCCGCAAACTTTAGCGTTTACAGTCGGTAGTCTGTTCCACTACGCCTCGACAGGCCTCTAGGTCCAGTTGATTTATATTTAAATCCATAGGTACAATTAAAGGCTAACTGACGTTTTATATTTTAGGAAATAATTTTTTTAATTTCATTTTTGTATTCATAAGTCGACCTGCTTTCAAAGCTATTACAATTATGAACGGCCGTTCTTAACAATATCTGTAATACGATTGATATCGTGACTCGGCCATATATCAGTTACTTTTATTAATGTCTTTTTGTAATTGCCCTAAATTTTATATTTATTATTATTTTTTTTAGCTTCACGCTATATTCCGCAAATGGCATTGTAGGCAAAGGGAACTTGGGAACCTAGTGTTAAGACACTCTCTTCCCTTCTCCACTTTCTCCCAAATTTGAGGTATCGTATGTTGAGTGGCGAACTTGCTGCGCTTTGCCTCGTTACCAGAGCGAAGAAATAAATATGAGGAAATTAAATATTTATTTTCCTCTAACGGTTCGAACCCACAACCTGCCGCGTTTACATGCGACTTTACGCTTGTGCCGTTATGCTACGACAGGCCTCAATTATTATTTTTACTGTAGTTGCGTTTGGCATGAAACTAATTTGACGATATATATGTATCAAGAGTTACAAAGTACACAATAATGTAAATGCAATTTCACTTTAGATCCTTAATTTTATAGAACCTACCTACTTGTTATACCTATATAGTTATAGACAGATTTGGTTAAGAAATAGAAATATATAGACATATATATTTTGATATTATGGCACAGTCAAATTGGTTGGACTGTAGGCTTGGTGTTTACGGGTTCGACCCCACCTTAAGAGAGAGTTACTTTAATATCTCTGCTTTGTAGACAAGGCACGGCGTTGAGTTCCACACATTTTTTTTTGTTTTAGCTTTAACCGTAGGTTAGGGTAGAAGGGAACTTGGGAACCTATTGTTGCCAGAGCGAGGAAATTATAATATGAAATGATTAGTTTCATGTGGAGATCGAACCCCATAACCTGTTGCGTTTACAGTCACACGCACATTTGTTCAACTGCGCCACGTTAAACGCCTAAAATTATTTTTATTATTTTTATACATTTCCAGCTATCCAAGATAGTCGGTGCTATTTGATGAACGGTGGAGCGGTGGAGAGCTTCTTCATTAGTGAGGATACACCAGTCGGCAGTATTATAGGTAAGTTCTGCAGTTATGGCCACATATTTTTATTTATGATTATTTTGATTGTGATTTTTTTTTTGTAGAAAGAACCTTTCTAGTTTTTACAGCACAGGTAGAAAAACAATTTTAAGATTAGTTTTTGGAATCGCATTATTTTTTTTCAATAATGTAAACAGTTGTATGAACCTTTGAGAAATTGCATTATGATTTCGGTTCATATAAGATCTATTGATCTCATCAGTGTCGAATCTACCAGCTACCCTAGGGCGGCAGATTCTTGAGGTGGCATATTTGCCATCAATCAGTTTTCCAACGTTATAGAAACGAAAATAAATATATCATAGATTATTAGAAGTAACAAGTAGAAAACGACTAGAAACTAACACTTACAAAATAGCAGCGGTAAACTTATCAGCCAACTCATTGAATATTTTTTTTAGCTTCCCGCACTTGACAGGGTAGGCAGAGGGAACCCGGGAACCTAGTGTTAACACTCCGTTCCACTTCAGTTCCCCACTTTCCGCCGAATTTGAGGCATTGCGTGTTGAGTGGCGAAACTTAACGTTGCGCTTTGCCTTATTACTAGAGTGAAATATGAGACATTAAATATTTAAATTGAAAATATTAAATATTTCATTTCCTCGACTGGGGATCGAACCCAGAACCTGTCGGTTACAGTTGCGCCACGACAGGCCTTCATTGGATATAATAATGTAAATGCAGCTGCTGCATCATAATAAAGTTTAAAGGAAGTAGAAACGAATTCACAACTTAAATTTCAAATTTCACTACAGATTTAGACATAATCCAGAGGCAGCCGGTTGTGGGTTCAATTCAGACTTAGGAAAATAAAAAAAAATGTAATATCCTCGCTTTGGTAAAAGGCAAGAAGCGGCGTTGGCATTAATTATATTCAACTTACAATTTCTTAAAATTAAGCGGTGTATGAGGAATAGAGTGTATTAGCACTATATTCTCTTTGCCTATCCCGCTATACGCGGGATACAGCGTGAAGCTAAAAAAGACACAAATTCTAAACAGGTACACTAAGTGTAAACGGTGACCCAAACGACCTAACCGGAGATATATCTCTTCGGATACAAGAGAAGAACCCCGCGGTCGCCCTCGTCGCGGGTAGCAAGAATTTGACTCTAACGAAGGCACTGGACAGGGAGGAACAGCTCGGACCGTCCAGCGTGTATGTCAACGTGCGGTGTGATAGACGGCATACGTCAGACCCGGTAAGTCTTTTTGAGTGGCATGACAAGATAAGTAAAGGGAACTTGGGAACCTAATGTTGAGATACTTTTCCGAAAAATTTGAGGTTACGTTTTGAGCAAATTTATAAATCAAAGTGGTAAAGCGTCATCTCGTTACCAGAGCGAAAAATATTGACCATTTCGTTGAGGTTCGTCGAGTCGAGTTTCAATATATTTATGTTAGATATAATATTAATTAGTATTTTAAAATCCAATTGATATTATAATAAATATTAATTATAATAAAAATTAAGTTGAATGTCATAAAGTAGAAGGGTCTCTTTAGCTGAATGCGAATACTGTTAGTGGGCTAGAGTTACTTTGGCACTTTTTTTGTTTAATGCCGTTCAACTATATTAGATAAACGAAATTGCCGTTTTGTCGTACTGACCACTTCTCTTTGATAAGGAATTTCTACAGCTATTTACACATGTATTAGTGTTTCGCCAATCTTCCCAGTCCCAATTGGAAAGATTGGAAAGATTAGAAAGCTTGAAAGGCAAGTGCCTCACGAACTGAGTAAAGCAAACTGGCAAACACGCGTCAACTGCTGCTACATTACTTAACCGAGACAATACTCAGGGGTTTTAAAATCTTATCATTACATGTGATGAATAATAATAATAATAATAATAATATACTTATTCAAGTGTCTCTTTTTGGTTAGTAAACAATATTTCTTATGGACTATGTTAGTTTTATAACAAGTTTTTTTTAAATTAACATTCCATTACACACAAATCACCGCTGTACCATCCATCCATCCATCCATTGCAACGGAACACAGTGATTTATGTATATCTGCCATCTAGTCTGTTAGAAATCATACTCAGAATTCTGTTAGCACTACCCCGTATGCGACGCACCAGAGACCCGCATCTTTTTCTCATGAGGGCATCAAAACAATCAACACGAGTTTCAGCGAACATCCCTGAGGTGCTGCAGCATCGAGGCAGCCCCAACAGCATCCTGAACGCGTTGTTGTACTGAACGCGGAGAACGTTATAGGATTTCTGAGTATATTCCGCCCACAGGCTGCACGTGTAAAAAGATGTATAATATGCTCTAAATAAGGTTAAGAATAGTGGCTTGACCCATACAAGACAGTCAAATCAAAAGTTGTCCCAAAAAATACTTGTAAGCATTACATGTTTAAAATGAATCGCGTATAAACGCGACAGGTTGTGAGTTCGATTCTTGCTCATAAAAATGGAATTCAGTATCTCCTCAGGAGTTAAACGTGACACTGAAATGATGTTTCTTTACAGAGTTTCATAATCCCCACGTCGGTCCGCGTGTACGACGTGAACGACAACGCGCCGGCGTGGCGCGGCGCGCCCTACCGCGCGCGCGTGTCCGAGCTGGCGGCGGCGGGCGCGCGCGTGCTGGCCGCGCCCGCCGCCGACCCCGACCAGGGCCCGCACGGCACCGTGCGCTACGCCGTGCTGCCGGGGCCGGGCAGCGTGAGTACTACTAACATACGATCTAACTACTAACATACGATCTGTTTATTTAATTTAACGTAACTTCCACAGGAATACGTGGCCTTCGCCAGCGAGCTGGACAGCACTATAATCATCCGCCGCCCGCTGGACTACGAGACGCTGCGCACATTCACGGTGCGCCTCCGCGCGCAGGACGGCGGCTCGCCCCCGCTGCACAACGACACCACGCTGACGGTGGACGTGCTAGACGCCGACGACCAGAATCCCAAGTTCACGTACGACCACTATACTGTGGACGTGGATGACGATGTGGAGGAGGTAAGGGGACTCTTGAAATGCAACCTTTTATAGGATCGCTTTGTTATTGGTCTATCTGTCTGTCGAGACCATTTATATTGAGATCACCAGGAGGTATCAAGCTAAATTTCTTATTAAATGTCCAAGTGCAATTAAAAGATATAAATGTTTATGTATCGTTTTTGCTGCATTTTGTATAAAACTCACCGCATAATAAAAACCTATACTTTTACTTATATTTTAAGTTCTTTTTTATACAAAAAGGCTTGTCCAATGTTAATTGTGACAAAGACTTAAATAGTTGATCCGGTTTAATAATAGAATCTGTCTCTGCAGGGCGCGGCGCTGCGCGTGTCGCCGGCGCCGCTGCACGCGGCCGACCAGGACGCCGGCATCGCGGCGCCCGTGCGCTACTCCGCCAGCGGCGCCGGCGCCGCGCTCGTGCGCCTGCAGCCCGACAGCGGCCAGCTGCGCGCCGCCGCCGCGCTGGCCGCCGCGCGCGGCCCCTTCGACCACACCGTCGTCGTCAAGGTCTTTCAGAACATATTTATCCACATGTTTCTATTGTATACAATCATATAAGTGTAACAGTTTCATATAAGTGCGATTTATATATGTGCCAAAAATATGTTTATAATTTAAATATTATTATTTAACATAGTACTAAATATTAGTTATAAGAACTCTATGATTACATGTGACCCTCGCACTTGTGTTAAATAAGGTAAAAGATGTTTTTTTTTTATTAATTTACCAAGTGTTTCTTGGATTTGACTTCTATCATTTCATGTAACCCTGGTACCACTATACTTCTGTTACATACTATACGGTCAATGAAACGATTATTTCCTCAGAAAATTTATTTAAATGGACTTCTTTCTACTTGTTGCAGTCCTGGTTATTCATACTGAAAACTTAATTTTATCTTTACATCACATCTCAACGACTGTTAAAAACTCCTTTAGCGTGATACTATCCTAGTACAGTTATAACAGATTATATTGTAATTGAAAGTATTTTTGAGGTCATACTAATAAATAAGTAAGATCTTATCGTGTACTGTTATCCTGGTAATTTGTTAAAAATATATAATATATAAATAATTATAATATAACCGCTGCAACTTCATACTGCTTAACTTTCGTGTTAAAATTTCACTTTTATCGTTTATAACGCACCTCAGGAAGTATAACTTCAATACTTACACACACACACATTTTAGATTTTTGTTTAACAAAAATTCTATATTATAATAATGTTTAATTCGTTTTTCTTATCTGTCCTACATATTGTTATAAGAAAACTAAAAATGATGCAGATCACATTAAAAACTATGCAGTTTAAGCGGGCGAAGCCGCGAGCGGGTCGTTAATATATATAATACATTTCATACAACAGGCAACACAAGTAGACAACCCCGACCGCTACGCGCTAGCGACGGTCACGCTGAAGCGACACGCGCGCGACGGCACCTCCAGCAGCCCGGGGGGTGTCGGGGGTGTCGGGGGTGCTGGGGGTGTCGGGGGAGCGCCGGTGCGCTTCACGCGTCGGTCGTTCTCGGCGCGCGTGGCGGAGGACGCGAAGCCCGGGACGGTGCTGATGACGCTGACTACTAATGCCGCTGATAAGGTGAAATTCTTTTTTTTTTCCGTTTAATTTTGTATTTGCAAGTGATAGAGTAGGCAGAGAGATATATTTTTGAGAAATAGTATATTGAGTTGCGAAATTTAATTCAAAGTAAATAAAAATGAGTAATAATTTTTAATATAAAGTAAAAAAAAAAATAATAATTCTTACTGGTTTTTTACATACATAAATCTCTAAAACAATTTGTTGATATAGTTTTTCAATATCTGTTTTATTAAGCTAAGCTAAAAGAATGATATATTGAAGTATAGTTATCAAACAAGCAGCCCCTGCAGTACTACGTGTCGGAGCGCACGTTCCTGCAGCAGTTCGCCATCAACGGCGCCGGCGACGTGCACCTGCGCCGCCCGCTGCCGCGCAACCTCTCCGACTACTCCTACCAAGTCATGGCCACGGACGGGATCACGGTATACATATATACATATATATATATATATATATATATATATATATATATATATATATATATATATATATATATATATATATATATATATATACATATATACATATATATCTGTTAGGGAAAGACACTTCTGTTCTTTATATTTTATGTGTATTGTGTGTTATGTGGTTGTTTTCAGTGAGAGGAAATGAAAATATTAAATATTTTATTTTCTTGGCTAATCAATATCACAACTGTCACGTTTACAGTTGCTTATTTGTTCCACGATAGCGTTAAATTTTTTTATATATTTATTTCATAATTAATAGATCTTATTCAGATATTATTTTATAGAATCAACAGGACTAGAAAATGAGATTCTCTTTTATTTACTTTCTTATTATGAATTATTTTCTCTCTGTCCACTCTGGTATATATAATAAGGTGTGTGTGTGTGTGTGTGCGCGCAGAACGACACGGCGTCCATCCAGGTGTCGGTGCAGCACGTGAACGAGTGGGAGCCGCGCTTCAAGCACGCGCACTACTCGTTCGTGTTCGACGGGCACGCGGCGCGCGTGGGCACGCTGCACGCGCACGACGGCGACGCCGAGGACCGCGTGTCGCTGCACCTGTCCGGGCCCGACGCCAGGTGCGTACGCTGTACGCCGCACGGACGCTCCGTCTTGTATGATGAAGTAAATAAAAGTAACCTGCACACAGGTTGCTGTCCGTGAACGAGGCGGGCGAGGTGTGGGTGTCGGGCGACGTGCGCGCGCTCAACGTGTCGGAGCTGCACGTGGTGGCCACCGCCGTGGACTCCGGCACGCCGCCGCGGCAGGTATGCGCTACGCTACAACACTATATAATACAATACAATACACTATAGCACTATACAGTACACTGCAATACAATACAATACACACATTATACATTACTGTACACTACAGTATACTAAATTGTGGTCAACTAATAATTTTTCAAATTCTAAGCACTTTTTAAACTTCGATTAACTATTAAAGAAATTATATTACCTAATTCTGCGACTAAGGCAGTTCGACTGAGAATAGACAAGAAATACAAGAAACTCAACAGTTGCTCTATTCAATGTCAATGGTACAATGTATATCCAAACATATTTCTTCTCTTGTAAATACTTTTGAAAAATAAATAAGTCGATAAAATCTGTGCACCCATATACAACCAAAATAAACCACCTATAACTTGGTAACCGTACTATACATTACAATACAGTAGGTACAGTATACTATAGTACACTACAATACAATATTGCAATACTTTAAAGTATTCTTAGTAGGGGTCACAGATGAAATCTAATCATATGTGTTATATGTATACTACATAACACTAATGTTACTATATTTTCTTATATTTATATTATAACAAAACAAAAGACATAACATAATAATAAAATATTTATTACATGGTAGACCTCAGTGCCGGTGGTCGTCCGCGTCGCTTCCAATGCAAATGCAAAAGGCGCTATATCAGGCAACACGGCGGGCGCGCCGGTACTGCTCGCGGCGTTCAGTTGCGCGCTGGCGGTGTTGGCGATGTTGGTGGCGGCGTTGTTGCTGCACTTGTGTAGATTGAAGTACGTAGTTATGCTTAATAGAAATAATGCGCACTTTCAAATTTTAAAAATGTTTTAAAGTATTCATAAACTCTTGCGCTACGACAGACGTCAAAACATACAGACATACTAAGTCTACATTTTTACAAACGGGCTATATTTATAAAATATTATTATTAAATGAATGACTATTAAAAGTAGGCATTTATTTCTCCGTCTCGATAGACGCAAGCGCCAAGTAAAAGACAAGAGTTCCAGCAGCCCGCTGCCCGAGAAGGCGGGCGTGGGTGGTGGTGGGGGTGGTGTCAGTGGTGGCGGTGGGGGCTCCCTGCAGAGCGTGTCTGCGGGTGCCAGCAGCATCCTGGCCGCCTCCACGTGCAGCCTGGACCGGCCGCCTGCCCCCGCCGCCCCCACCACCACCAGCACCAACACCAGCAGCACCAGCACCAGTTCTGGGGCTAATGTCGCTAATAGTAAGCTTTTAGTTTATTTATCATTTTGTTTATTCAAATGTGTCCTATTTTTAATTGTAGAATAAGTTCGATTAGATTGTCTTCTTGTGGTACGTTAGCTCCCGAATGAATAAAATATTTCTATGCAGTTTTTAGATATCTATATCGCATAAGATAAAAATTAAATAGGATAATTTTGCTGTCCATCTGCTGGGGCCATTTATCTTGTATATCAAGTTGAAATCGATACCAAAAATAGTAGTTGTAGGCAGAGGATGCTAGGATAGTGTTTCGCATTGTCGAGTCCTCGTACGTGTTGTGACGTGTTGTGACGTGCTGTGTGGTGCCGCAGAGGGCGCGCTGAGCGACCACCTGGCGGGCGGCGCGGGCGGCGGCGCGGGGCGCTCGGGCGTGGCGTGGCCGGCCGGCACCATCCCCGCGCGCCTCAAGCGCCTCAGCTGGGACGACGCGCAGGTACATAGTCATATACCAAGTGTAAGTGTCCGTGTGTACCTTATATTAATATTTTAATTTTTCACTGTGGTATCAAGGTGAAGTGCGGCGTTGAGTTCCGCCACTCAACACGCAATATCTCCAGAAATCAGCAGAAAGTGCGGATAGGAACGGTGTGTCTTAACACTAGGTTTCTAAGTTTCTTCTCATATATCCGTGAAGATATCGCGTGAAGCTGGAAAACAAAAAAAACAATTTAAACATGTGCGAGAAAATGTTTTTTTTTTATTTAATTAATATAAAAAATCTTTGTTAAATACATTTTTACTTTATTTTTTATCTACGACGCAAAATGCTTTATATTTTAAGCTTGGCCTGTCTGTCTGTAGCATGCTACCTCTGTTCTTATTTAATTATTAATTCCTTTTCCGATGGTACTCTTCCAGTAATGCATTTTATTTTAAAGGAAATGATGTCCATAATTTTTATACTAATAAACGTTATTTAATGTTAAATATATTGAGGCCTATCGTGGCACAGCAGCACAAGCGTATGACTGTAACCGACAGGTTCTGGGTTCGATCCCAGTCGAGGAAATGATATATTTAATATTTTCAATTTAAATATTTAATGTTTCATTTCTTCGCTCTGGTAATAAGGCAAAGCGCGGCGTTGAGTTCCGCCACTCAACACGCAATGCCTCAAATTCGGCAAAAAGTGGTGAACGGAAGTGACACGGAGTGTCTTAACATTAGGTTCCCGGGTTCCCTCTGCCAACCCCGCTTCGTGCGCGATATATAATAATAATAAGTTGTGTTCGCAGACAAGCGGGGAGCGGCGTGACGTCACGGAGGCCACCAACGCGGCGGTGGCGGAGCACATGAACCTCACCGTGTACTTCTGAGCCCCGACTCCGCCGCCGCCACTGTTCAAACTACTCCCGTTATACAAATATTTACTATTTTATATTAAAACTAAACTTTTATTATATTTATTAGAAGCTTTAGAATAACCAATATATTGTATATATAGGTTTTGTACGCCCACAGCCGGAGAGGTAATCTAGTGTTGCCGCCAATCTGTTGTGTGCAGTGGCGGAACTCAACGCCGCGTTTCGCTTCGTTACCAGAGTGATGAAAATGGAAATATTCAATATTTATTTTTTTTAAAATGGGAATCGAACCCACAACCGGTCGTCCACTCGTGTATAAAGAAATAATTATTTAGTTTTATAACGTTTAGATGTAAGTATTATACAAAGTTGTATAAAGTATAATAAATGTTATTTTATTAATGTATAAGATACTTTTTTTGTATTTTAAATTTAGTTATGGACAGTATATTTTGTTCTTGAAAAAATATTGTAAACTGAAAAGATTTTTTATTTTTTGTTTTAATAATGTATATTGAATTTAAAATTATCTCTCGCTGTTGTTAATATTTAATGTGAATATAAATATATAAATTAAAAAATTAATTAATAATATTGTAACATGATGTGTATATTTGGTGATTATTTAATATTTGTGAAGTCGACGGCAATTGTTGATAAACTATTGTTACTACAAAGTGTTTCATTCGAGAACAACTTTCACCGGCGGCTTCGCCCGCGTGCTCCAATGGGCAGAACTAATAGCTGTGACATGACACATGACACGTGACATACCGATTGTCCAGAGTAACTCTCTATAATACATAACATTTTGTTCCCAAATAATTTTAAGTTCAGTAATTTTCTCCATAAAGTCTACAGCCTCTGTAGGATGCTAACTACATAAATAAATTGTAACAAGCGTATAAGAATTTCGAATATATAATATGACGAGAACATATGACATGGAGTTGGCACAGTCTATAAGTGGCGCGGGTTGAAATCCCGTTACTTATAAATTTATAAGTTTTCAAAAGAAGTATTTTTCTTCCCAAAAACTGTGTCGTATGACGCAAGAAGTGTTTTTTTTTTCAGTTCGGTCTAGTTCTTGAGATTGACGTGTTCAAACAAACAGACTCTATATCTTTATAATATTAGTAAAGATACTAAAGGAGCTTTCTCTAAAGATATTTCTCGCGAAAGCTGCAAAGTTAAATACATTCACTCGTAAATGTTATTATTTGATAAATTTTAAAGCAAAAAACGGTAATTAACTAAAGTTTAACATCATAGTGGCTCAGTGGCGAATGAATGCATCACTAGTGGATTCAAATACAATGTTATTGCGATTACATTTATCATAGAAGTACTGGGGCCTGTCGTGACGGAGGAGCAAAGGCGTAAGAGTGTGGGTTCGATATTAGCTCAAGGAAATTAAATATTTAATATTTTCTCGTTTTGATAAAAAGAAAAACCGCAGCGTTGAGTTTTGCCTCTCAATACACAATACCTCCAGAATTTGGCGAAATTGTCTTAACACTAGGTTCCCAGGTTACCTCTGTATCCTTGCAATAAAGAAAAAAAGAAAAAAAAAACAGTAAAGTATACTCAGGTTCCTAAAAAATTGAAAATGAAACTGGGAAGTTTAGTATATAACAAAATAGGTGATATGGTTTGATCCTAAGAAAGTAGTAATGTGCAAAATAAAAATATCACAGGTTTATTTTAAAAAAATAGATACATATTATTTTGATCGTGTACTGAGTAGCGGATCTCAACGCCGCGCCTCGCCGTACTTAGGCGATTATAAATTAGAGACTGAATTGACAACGATCGCGTATACAATTAATTATTGCGCCATAATGGCTTTTTAAACTTTACAATGATTAACAAGCACATATAAAATTTAAAGTGGTGGTACAGAAAGTGTTCACTTCCCAGTCCCACTCCCAGTGAGTGTGTATCACGCGAAGTCGATGAACGTGTTGCGTCAAGTAAAAGTTGGAGTTTATACGAGATATTTATAAAACAGCTACGGTTTGATTGCAGTTTTGGTGAAGGTGAGTTTGTTTTTGTAATGTTCTTGTTCTTTGTATTTTAGTTTATGTAATGTTCTTGTTTATCTAAATTTTTTCATTTAGATAAACAAGAACATTACATATCATCAAATAAGTGTAAATGGGAAGTCCAATAGAGAGATCTAATAATAAAATATTCCGGAAGTACATTTTTTACACAGTACAAAGGAGGCGGCGAAATATAATTTCTTCAATTTTTTTTCCAAATGATGCTCCATATTTAACAGTAACAAATAACATTCACTTTAAAATTATTTTAAATTTAAATGAACGATTAATTTGTTTATTTCATTTAATTATCGATCAACGATATATTTAGTCTTCAATATATATATGAAACTTTATTTGTTAGGAAATAGTAGTGATTTGTACTATTATTTCTGAAATGATTCGATTTATCCAATAGAAAACAAACATCTGGAGTTAAGCTGCCCGAACTTTTTCTTTGAACTTATATATTCATCTAGTCCTAATTTTTTACTAATAAAATTTTTGGAAGGGGCACAAACATATTCTGGCAAAGGTACGAACCACCAGGCCCTCCCTATCCTATGTTCATCATGAACATAGGATAGGGTAGTGTAGACGCGGAATCTATCAAATGCTTTATTATATCCACAATAGCAGTTGGCACTTTATTATTGCTATATTATACCACTACCAGCTATCCCACTACAGATATATATATATATATATATATATATATATATATATATATATATATATATGTATATATATATATATATATATATATATATATATATATATATATATATATATATATATATATATATATATATATATATATATATATATATATATATATATATATATATATATATATATATATATATATATATATATATATATATATATATATATATATATATATATATATATATATATATATATATATATATATATATATATATATATATATATATATATATATATATATATATATATATATATATATATATATATATATATATATATATATATATATATATATATATATATATATATATATATATATATATATATATATATATATATATATATATATATATATATATATATATATATATATATATATATACATCCACTCGAACAAAAGAAATATTTAATATTTTCACATTAAAATTTATAATGTTTTCATTTCTTTACTCTGGAAACAAGACAAAGTGCAGCGTTCAGTTCTGCCGTTCAACACGCAATGCCTCAAATTAGGCGGAAAGTGGAAAGCGAAAGAGAGTGTCTTAGCGCTGCCATGTGCGGGATACAGCGTGAAGCTGAAAACATGAAATATTACCCCATTCATAGTTAATACAAAATAGATAATTTTAATAAAAAGTCTCTTGATAGATATCCATTCAAGATACCATTTAAATTAATAATATAAAATCACAAATTATTAACTATCATAACACCTACAAAATGGCGAAAGCAGCATCCTGTCCGCTAACGTCATCCTCGGGAACGCCCGCCAGTCATCTTGCGGCGCGAGGCGGATGAGAGAAATCGTATACTTGTTTACGTTCGGCAACTTTCTCCGTTACGCAACTACAGCAGTCGCGTTAGCCGTGACCACATGACCTCCAGCTGATATAAACATTGAAACGTGTCCTTGTATAGCTTTTACCGACGACTTCGCTTGCGTATTCCAATTCAAATAAGTAAGAAATACATAGCTTTCGCAGTGCACAAGTGTGCGACTGTATACGTGACAGGATGTGGTTCACTCGAGGAAATTAATTATTTAATACTTTAATTTCTTCGGTCTGGTAACTAGGCAAAGCGCGGTGTTGAGTTCCGCAACTCAATTCACAAATGTTTTGAATTCGACAGAAAGTGGAAGTGTCTTGACGGGAGTGTGTTTTAACATTAGGTTTTAAAGTTTCCTTCTATTCTGCCAATTATTGTTAATAACTTCCTCGGGCGAGAATCGAATCCACAACCTGCATTTGTAATCACATGCTTGCATCTTATCATATTCTTAACAAAATTTTAAAGACTCGGACCTCGACAATAATCAAATTGCACAAAGGCATGTATCCATTTTCCATATAAAAACCATTAAACTATTATTTATGTACAAGCTGAATTTGAATACGCACTTATGACTTAGCTACGTTACACATCGCTTACATAACGCTTAGATCCGTAAACGCTAAGGCAGGCCCTAGAGTCAGAGGCGACGTCAGACGTGCTCCGGTTGTGAATGACTCAGTATTACGAAACACCACAACGGTTGGACGAATAGTAAAGTAGTACAAGAACGACGTATTGTTTTTGTTTGAGTAACGTTACCGCATCCGTGAATTATTATGACATTTGTTTTATTTATTTTGTGGTAGCAGAGGGAACTCGGGAACCTAGTGCTAAAACACTCCGTTCCCATTAAGTCCATTCCCCTTAAGTAATTTGAAGCACTGTTTGTTCAGTGGTCGATCTCAACGCTACTTTTTGCATTATTACCAGAACAAAAATATAAAAATATTAAATATTTCATTTCACAAGCTGACGTTTTTATGGGAGCATATTATTATGATTATTATATGTAATATGGTATCTGAATAAAATGTAGGTTATATTTTACGTTAAGAAGTTGAAGAATTTTTCATGTTAAATCGGGTGAAACCGCGTTTTTTTCCGCTAGTATACCGAGTGGTAACCTCTGTATTAAAATTATTTAGAATATTTAAGACCCGCACGCATGTACAGTTAATACATACATTGCTAATCAAACGCCGCCCGCAGAATATTTCATATGTATGAAATATTTACACGTAAAATAAATTAGCCGATATACTAAATAAAAATATTATAAGGATGAGGTAGAATAATGTTTTGCAAATATCAGACAGAAGGGATCGTGTTAAGACACTCTGTTTGACAATTTGTTCTACATTTTTTGTTGAGTGTCACTCAACGGGTGGGAATCGAACAAACGACCGTCGTGAATAATCGCAATGCCGATGATCGATGACAGGCTTAATGATTTTTTATAGACTTTTTATGTATATATTAATTTTATTCAGCTATGTTTTGGTACAAGCGTGTGACAGCAAACGCGACTGATTGTGGGTCCCCACTCGAGGCTTCTGCCATGTCCGGAATACAGCGTTAAAGCTGAAAAAAGACACTACGTAAAATGGAGTGTATTTATAATTCCAGATGGCGCTATTCATAATAGGAGTAGCTCTTCTATTAGTGACCGTGAATTCTGAAAACTCAACAGTATCTGACCCACAAGAAGATACCTGTGCACCCCTGGACATAGGACCATGGGGCTTAGCGCTGGAGGACTGGGCCGTCTCCACTCCGTCGGGGAGACATGGTAAGGATATCATTGTAAAGACAAATAATTTATTCTTGTTTCGTTTTTTTTTTTATTTTTTTTTATCGCAACACGCATATTGAGTGATAAAACTCAATATCGCATTTTGTCTAGTTATCAGAGCGAGGATATGAAAATAATTAATTTCATTAAATGGAAAATGAACCCGAATGCACCCGACAAGGTTCCGCGATTGGCCGAATAAAACATATATTATTTATTAATCTGCACTCACTATGGTAGAGTTCTCTGGATAAAGCTTTTCATAGTTGAAATAAGAACCATGTTATCTTATAATTTAATAGCATAAATAAATTTTAAAATCTTTTATTTTTTCTATATAATTTCAGGTCGAATCATGATCTTACCGCCATCGAAAGGCTATTACGTAACAGAACGTATAGACACCCCTTACCTGTCACCTCCCCCACCTCCCCCGGTACCCCACTTCACCCCCATATATTATAATCAAAACCAAAACAATAAAACACACATAGTTAATCCAGATCAAAAAATATCAAAGATAGGTCTAGCACCAACTCAAAATTTAAAACCTAACAAGCCCGTATCCCAAAACGAGAAGCTACCCTTGAACTCCCAGGAGGTAAATTCCGTGAACCAGGGCCGTATCTCACAATACCCGGGGCAAATGTACCAAGGATACGGGAACTCACCTCAGAGTTATAAGGAGTGGGAGACACTGCAGTATACTCCACCAGGTGTGAGCAAGATCGTGAATCGACCCCCAAAGCCTCATCAAGACAAGTACAAGCCAAGTTATGTGAGTAGTTCTTTCGTATTTGTTCTTTTGTTACAGTTTAGCGTAAGTTGCATTTTTAAGTACACTTTTATCTTCTATTCTTTAGAATGACTCTAATAAAAGTAAGAAATATAATTTAAAAAAACATATAAAGATACCTAAATATAGGGATTTTAGCTGGCACTTCTTGAAAATCATCCAAGTATGATATGTTTTAAGAACTACTGCTCAATTTGATTAAGATAATTTACGAATAAACTAAATTTTAAGATAGAAACAGAATTTGAATTTGAATTTCCTCACAGCCAAGTCCGCCTCCATCTCGTCCAGCGGCAGACCGCGTGGACGAGCCCTCATCACCACAAAAGCAGGTGTCGGAGACAGATCTGTACTTGCTAGGAGCTATTGAGAAGTTAGTGTACCGCGTCGACCTCATGGAGAAGAGGCTACGGAAGATGGAAGATAACGTGCATTATCTTGTCGCTGGTGCTGAGGCTAAGCCTGGTGAGATATCTTTGCACTTAATTGGTAATATTTAATTGTAAGTGTCTTTGCACTTAATTGGTAACATTATGGAAAACATGATTATTTTGTAATGGTGTGGTTTTCCGCGATTTAATAATAAAAAAATAACTAATCGCTGCACATACAATGTAAATGGAAGATATATGTTTGAAAAAGACATTTATCAATAACATGTAGTAGAACGAAAAACAATGGCTCTTAAAATGTTTGACGGTTTGTTTGTGCGTCTCTGTACGCTAATTTCACAAACGATTATTGTAAAAAAGACCTATAAGATTAATATGATCGATAAAAAATACAGTTTTGCTAAATATTGAAAAAAAAGGCAATACACTGCAAGTTATAAAAAAAATAATAAATTTCAATCAAAACGTAAGGTCCATTCTAAAAGTCGAGGCACAGAAGTATCTTAGTAGGAAAGTATCCTTAAACTAAGTACTCAGGTTGCCTCTGCCTCCCCTGCCGTGTACGGGATACGGCGTGAATCTAAAAATTAATATTATATTCTTTGTTCCCCAGACCCCTGCGCTAAGAACTTCACTCGTATAGGAACAACGTGCTACATGTTCGGGGAGGCCGCGGACTGGAAGGGCGCGTCGCTCGCGTGCAGGAAGTACGCCGCGGCCTTACTGGAGCTGACTGATGCCAAGCAAACGCGAGTGGTGTACAGCAAGCTGCTCTCTGATCACAAACTTAAAGGTTTATTTATTTTGTATACTTTGTTAATTGTAAACATAAGAGTTCAATTGTAAACATTATAGCTTTTACTAGAACAAGATAATTAAATAATATTAAATATTTCATTCTGAAACGCTGCATTCCGCACTGGGCGAGGTAGGCAGAAGGAAATCCTGTGAGAATCTTGAGTTAAGACACTCCGTTTCGTCACTTTACGAGAATTTGAGGCATCGCATGTTAAATGGAAAAATGCAAAGCCGGACTTTGCCTTGTTAGCAGAGCGAAAAATAATTTATATTCAATATTTCATTTCCATTAGAGGGGATCAAACCGATTGTTATATATTTTATCAACATTCATTATTTTTAAATCAGTCTCTTGTACATTCAAAGTAGCTTTTATAACTTTTTATTCACTAAACAGGCAACGACTTCTGGACCGGTGGCCTCAATCCTGGGCTACTCTGGATCTGGTCACATTCAGCGCGACCGGTCGAGACCTCCAACACCCCAAACGCCCCCAACACCTCCAACTCCACCATGACCTCTATCCCCGGGGAGGGTCGTTGCTTGGCACTAATTCTAGACCCGGCCCGCAATACCTATACCTATCGAGGTAGCGACTGCTCCATACAGTATAGGTACATTTGCCAGAAGGAAGATGACAAAGGGAAGATAAGCAATGAAATTGAAAGGATATCTCGGCAGTTGAGAGAGAAACGGAAGTCGAAATTGTTGTGGGAAGATTGAATAATTATAATATAATCATAACTGAGAGTCTGTCTATTTAAATATATGTAAGGAAAAACATTATAGGTGAGATTTAATAGTGTAATAGAACCAAAAAATAATATATTTTTTAGTTTTTTTTGTGTGTTTGTGCGTTTGTTCCCGCTATAATTGTATTTTTCTCTATTGTAGGTATCATTGTTAGCCTTCCTTTGTTTAATTTCATTTGTTTTATAGATAAAAAATATATATCATTTTTGAGAATGTTGATCGATAAAATTGCTAAACGTCACTTATTTATGGAATTGGCAGAAATTTTATTTTTCAATATAGGTTATGTTTTTCTTTCTGGGTAGACAAAGGGAACTTGAAAACTCAGTGTCAAAGCACTCCGTTCCGTTCTCCACTTTCTGCCAAATTTGAGGCATTGCGTGTTGAGCGGCGGAACTTAACGCCACGATTTGCCTTGTTACCAGAGCAATGAAATGAATTCCTTGTGACGATTGTTTTAACCTATTACGATATTAAATACCTAAATCTTACAATTTTGTATTTAATAATACTGTTCAATGATTGTGTATAACAGTTATAGCATTAAGACTGAATGTAAATAAACATATTTAAAAAACAGCATCCTTTAATGAACGCTAGTCCTTCTAACCAACTGCCTTTTAGAACATTTAAATTTATATAAATTACAAAACAAAATTATATACTAAATGATGCCCTAATAAATAGCAACACTGCACTCTAAGAGGACCACATCATATTTCTAATTGAATTCAACACAATACAATATAAAGTTAAATTAGCTTATTACTTTTAAAATAGTCCTGTCGTGGCGCAGCGGCACAAGAATGCACTGTAACCGACAGGTTCTGGGTTCGATCCTCACTCGAGGAAATGAAATATTTAATATTTTCAATTTAAATATTTAATATTTCATTTCTTCGCTCTGGTAATAAGGCAAAGCGCGGCGTTGAGTTCCGCCACTCAACACGCAATGCCTAAAATTCGGCGGAAAGTGGGGAACGGAAGTGGAACGGAGTGTCTTTACACTAGGTTCCCGGGTTCCCTCTGCCTACCCTGCCTCGTGCGGGATACAGCGTGAAGCTGAAGAACTTTTAAAATAATTGGAGTTATACGGGTTTTTTGAATTAATTTAGGGAATCAAAAAAATATATCTACGTTTTGACTTGATATTAATTATTTAAGTGTTCTTATAATTCTGTTAAGAGGTGCATTATGACCAAAGTAAGTACCTGGATGGCATGCCAAAGTCTATTCTAGAAAAGCGAATGAAGTTACATTTTTCAGTATTTAAAAACATGTCTTTATCATCACACCATAAGATGAAACGATCTAAGTCAGTTAAAATATAAGAAACTACTACAAAGGTCATTTATAAAGATTGAACACTACAGGGCCTAATATGAAACCCGAAATTAACAAAAATGGGGCTGACCTGAATACGTTGACTTCTACAACTGATGTTCAATCCAAAAGGTAGGACCTAAGCCAATTCACTAATCGATAAATAGAATCATACGTAAATATTTTGGAGAATTTCTCCACAAACGTTACTGGGTTAGTAAAAGTTGAAAAGGAAGTAAGGACCATCCACATCAGCGCCATTATTTTTAAAACATCTGTTCTTGAGAACTAAGAATATACTCATTGCTTCTATGCGTAGAATTAGATTTATTATAAAACAACAGAATTGGTACACGAAAAGGATACATATATTATTACAGATATTATCACGCATTTATATATGTATATATATATATATATATATATATATATATATATATATATATATATATATATATATATATATATATATATATATATATATATATATATATATATATATATATATATATATATATATATATATATATATATATATATATATATATATATATATATATATATATATATATATATATATATATATATATATATATATATATATATATATATATATATATATATATATATATATATATATATATATATATATATATATATATATATATATATATATATATATATATATATATATATATATATATATATATATATATATATATATATATATATATATATATATATATATATATATATATATATATATATATATATATATTTATATATGTAAGCTTTAAACGGCCTTGAATGAAGTAACTACGGCTCGCTCTTACTTGGTAGCATTATTTTTTTCGACAGGTTGTGGGTTTGATCCCACTCGAGATAATGAAATACTAAATGAGTTAAAGCGCGGCGTTAAGTTCCGGCGTTCAACACGTCTCCAGAATCCGGTGAAAAGTGAGGATCGAAAGTATCTTAAACACTAGGTTCCCAAGTTCCCTCTGCTTTACTCTGAACGGGGTTCAAGCTAAAATGATATTCTAAAAATATGTTTTTTTTTTAATAAGAAAATAAAACATTAAATTTTGATAAATCCTTATAATTCTATAATATTTACAAGTTGGGTTTAAATCACAACGAAATAACTTAAAATAAATATTTATATAAACGACGTCACAAAAGCGACATGTTCCGTACAATTTTCCACTTTATAGCCAACACTTGTATGAACAAGTTAAACAAAATTCAACACACGCGATGGTTGCAGGTTCAATTCTTACCCGAGGACAAAGCGCGGCGTTGAGTTCCGCCACACAACCCGCAATGTTTGTACAAAAAAAATACCTTAAAGTACTAAATTTGTAAAGCTAACGGTATAAAGTGGAAAATTATTCACATAAAAATAATAATTTCCAAATAATATTTGGCATCGCATCTAACCTACGTGTGCAGTCTATTAGTACCTCGATGCTACAATATTATTTGGAAACAAGTGAAAACATTACCTCGCGCGGCCGCAGTCGGTTAAACGTGCCTTTCGAACTAAACTATGTATAAAACACAAGGTTTGGCACAAATAAAATAGGTCGTTTTGTGATTTTTATAGATATTTTAACTATTATTTTGGCCAAGTTACATGATGAAAGGCACAGCAAGAAATTTGTTAACATTGAAATTGCTTAAAATAAAAAACATATATATGTAAACAACAAAAAGAAGAGGTAAAATTATTAAATGTTCATAGAATATTCATTAATTTATTGTGTTATTTATTAAATAAATATATTTATAATCTGTACAATAGACTAGTTGTAAGCGAAACTGGCAACATTTGTGAGGCAACACATATATAAGTGGTTATTTATTATCTGTATACATTTCTTGTATTTGCTATGGAATAATTTATATAATCTGTATTGATATATTATATAGAAAAAAAAATATAAGAGAATGAGAAGAATTTGTACTTGAAAATTATTCATATCTATTAGTAATTTATAAACTTTCCAATGAATGCATTTTATTTTATTATTATGGCAATCTTAATAAAGCATAGTTATACTTACATAGATTCAGTTGAGGAGATTTTTTAAACTGAACTGTACAAGATAAGTTATTTCACCAAAAAAAAACTCATTTTTGAAAAAAAACAAGAGTGTTACAAATGAGAACCGCGAGTGCACGGGAGCGGGGTGGGAGGCGTGTCAGGCGCGTCAGTTGAAGTGGAACTTGAACTGGAAGGGCGAGCCGTGCTGGAAGTGGTGGAAGGGCTGTCCGTGGAAGGGCCCGCGCGCGCCCGCGGCCTGCTCGGGGTCCAGCGGGTCCGCGCCGGCGTCGAACTGCGCGCGCTTGTCCGCGTCCGTGAGCACCTCCTTGGCGGCCGCCACGTCGATGAACTTCTTCTCCGCCAGCTTCTTCTCCTCGCCCTGGAAGTTGTCGGGGTGCCAGCGCTGCGCCGCGCGCCGGTACGCCTTCACGATCTCCTGCTTGCTGGCGGAGCGCTTCACGCCCAGGATCTTGTAGTAGTCGCGCTGCTCGGCCTGGCGCTGCAGCGCCTGCGCGCGCGACAGCCCCTCCTTGGCGCGCTGCAGGCCCTCCTCCAGCTCCAGCGCCTGCTTGAACGACTGGATCGCTGCAACGCATTATCATTTTTTTTATTTTAAAAACATAACTCTTTAATATATTTACTATTTTAAAGTATTATTCGACACTTAGGAATGAATATACAAAATTTTAAAAGCGTATAAAAATTTTGAACGTAGCAGGATTTGAACCCTCGCCTTTTGGAAACCGTCCAAATACTCTGACCAACTAAGCCATAAGTTGTTATCAAACCACGTGGCGCTATAAGAATGACGTGCTACAAGAGCGACAGCCCCTCACCGTCGTCGAGCATGTCCAGGCCGATGAGCGCGTCCCCGCGGTCGCACAGCACGCGCGCGTCCTTCTGTATCTCGAGCGCGGCGCCGCACTGCGCCAGCGCCTCCGTGTACTGCTCGTCCTGGAACACGACAACATCTACTTACTACGATTTAAACACGCTCAGTTTTTAAGGTAAGCTGAGACAACTTGGGAACCTACATTTAAGACACTTTTTTTTTACCACTTTTAGCTGTATTCTTGAGGCATTACGCGTTGAGTGACGAACGTAAAATTCCGCAACTGTCCTCATCACTTGCGTGAAGACGGCTAACAAGCGTACGGGTCACCTGATGGTGAGTGGTCACTGTGTAGCACCAGGGGAGCAACAAGAGCGTTGCCGGCCGCCAAGGTGGCGATAGATGCTCTTTTTAAAAGTACCCATGTCGAATCGACCTGGAGATACTGCCGCGGGTAGGCCGTTCCAGAGATGTTTGGAGCGCGGCAGAAAATTCCTACGAAACTGCACAGTAGTAGAGTGCCACGTGTCCAGATAATGTGGATAGTACTTAAGTTTGTGACGTACTGTGCGGTTAGGAAATTCGTCGCAGCCAAGTCCCTCACAGATGATTTGGTCCTCAGCGATTCGAATAGCTCTACGTTGTATGCGATCTAATGGTTCAAGCTGATACCGGGGTGCACCAGCCCAGAGGTGAGAACAGTATTCAATATGAGGCCGAACCTGGGCTCTATACAGGGCCAAACGGTGTTTGGCGTGAAATACTGTCTCGCTCTGCTGATTATCCCTAGTTTCTACGAGACTAACTTGGCCTTGCTTTCCAGATGATCACGATACTGGTTGCCGACACGACAAATGGTTTTTTTTAGTGGTTAACGCGCAGACTTCTGTCTTCTGGGGGTTGAAGTGAACCAGGTTCTTTTCACCCCGTACGGAGACATTCTTGAAGTATGCCTCAACGGAAGACACATGTTGATATCGGCACTAGTCAACGTTTTCCCCAGAAAGACTTGCACGGCCGGTGTATTAAGCGTCCACAGTGTTACCATCTGCAAAACAATGTATGTTAGGGTCCACCAACATATCATTAATATGCAGAAGAAACAGCGTAGGGGACAGCTCGCAGCCTTGGGGGACGCCGGCGTTCAAGGGCATATATTTGGAGCAAAAATCGTCGACAGCGACCTTGATGCTTCGCCCAGCGAGAATGCTAGCTGTCCACTTGCATGAATTCTCGGGAAGTCCGAAAGTTTTGCACACTCGATGGAAGACTAACTGCCAGGCCCTTTTCCTTACTTACAATAGCCACAGTCCAGCGGTGGATCAGGTAAATCAGAAGATCACCGTTTGATCGACCCTGGCGAAAGCCATATTGGCCGTTGTTAATCAATTAGTGATCCTCCAGATAAATTAAGAGCTGGCTATTTATTATGCTCTCCATAATTTTTCAGAGAGGTGATAGCAATAAACCAGTAGTTAGTTGGATCGGAAACATTACCTTTTTTCGGAATCGGATAGATTAGAGCGCTTTTCCACGAATCTGGAACTATATGGGAAAGAGTGCTGAAATAGAAGCGTTAACACCGGTGTCAGCGGCGGCGTTGTTCCTCGGTCGTTCATAGTCGAGTTCGAGGCAAAGGAGATCGACTTCCCCTTTCGCCATATGGACCAAAATGTCACTCGCTGTGCGTAGCGGCAGTAGCGAAGGCAGGCTAAAGTTGCCAAGTGCAGCCTTTAGTGAGTTCCGGACGGATAGCTTTCAAGCTTCTCGCCGATTTTAACAATATGCCCGGGCCTTGGTCTGCCAATTTGCCACTTAAAGTACCTAGAGGCACGGTTGTATTTTCTTTTTAAAGTTTTTTACCTTTAGATCCTTAGTGTCAAATGCCTTGGCCCAGATTCGAAATGCCTCGCGCTTGCCAAAAGCAGCAAGTATGCGAGACGTATCAAACCAAGACTGTGACTTGCCGCCGATTGGCACTACAGAGCTAAGAACAAACCGCCACCGGACTGAGTTTAAAGACTGAGGGAGAGATTCTTTAGCATCGGGGTATTGGTACCCTCTTGGGGTAGTTTCTCTCTCAGTGCCGTTTTGACAACCCAGGGAGGAGTTGGAGGTGGGCACCGGAATATAGTGACTAAAATCACTACTTAAGGCCGGTTTTAAATGTCTGGAGTGGTAATGATCCGGTCGAGTTTGCTCATGCGTGTTGCTATTGCTGACAACGTGACTCTCTCACACGACTCTCCATCTTTATATTCACCACACGAATATTCTTACTTATCCAAACAAAACCATAAAAATATCATAAATATTAATAATATTTGCATACAATTAAAAGCACACAATTTTCAAGAAGGAAAAACTTTTTAAAATAGTGCAATTTTAAAATGTGTTCCCGGCACCGACCTTGGCGTAGCAGGAGCACATCCAGCGGCGCGCCTCGAAGGCGACTCGCGCCACGTCGGGCTCGAGGCGCAGCGCGGCGGCGGCGGCGCGCGCGCAGGCGGCGTGCTCGCGCGCGGCGCCGTGCCGCTCCGCCGCCAGCAGCTGCGCGTGCACCTTCTTCAGCTTCTTGTACAGCGGGAAGCACTGCTTGTGCTCCGGGTCCAGCTTCAGGCACTCGCGGATCTCCTGTCGACGGGCGGACGGACATCACATATTGCTTATTTAATATTACATTTTAATTCTGCTGATGCAGTTTTAAAAGTGTATCTGAGAATATATATTAAAATTTCGTATGATACAAACAAAATATTTTCTTACAGCTTCACGCTGAATCCTGCACATAGCAAATTAGGCAGAAGGAACATAGGAACCTAATGTTAAAACACCACTTTGCTTCGTCACCAGAGCAAAAGAAATATTACACTTCCTCGAGTAGGGATCAAATCTACGACTAGCCTCAATTTTGCTTAACTTAAATAACACCGAAAACGTTTTCTCCTGCAAAAACAAAATCATAACATATTCATAATTAATATAAAACGGCAAGAGCCGGCACCGACCTTGAGCGCGTCGCTGACGTGCCCGAGCTGGTACAGCAGGTCGGCGAGGCGCAGCGCGCCGGCCGTGCTGTCCTGCTGCAGGCGGTTCACGGAGCGGATGTCCGACACGGCGGAGAACAGGTCGTTCTGTACGTACATTATATATTCTTATTCAATATATTCAATTATAACTGAAGCACTTCCGTTTCCCACTTTCTATCGCATACTTAATGCACTGTTGAGTGACTAAACTCGAGCAAGTATCGAACACGCAATCCACATTACGGTCGCACGCTTGTGCTCCTGTGCCACCACTAGCTCCAAACATATTCAACAAAAATATCTATAACTGTATAAATTTATTATTTTCATTGATATAAAATGTGCTAAATGTTTCTTTTTAAGTAAAAAAAAAAACTTTCATAAAAATTGCTTACATAATTCAGTATCAGTATAACGTTATCTGTAATTAGACCGCAACGACTGGTACAGAACGCTGGAGTTCACTCCATTAGAATATATAATTAAACTTAACTTAATGTACAATAGATAATTACATTTACGTATACATAACATTATTTTTTTAACATTTTCTAATATTTTTTGAAGCAAAAACAATTTAGTGTTAAGACACCCAATAGTTGCCTATTCCAGACAGTGTTGCTGGCGACTAGACAATATTAAATACATTGAGAAATGAACTATATCTATGTAGTAAGAAGTTAAGATACAATTATTTCCCTCGAAGAGGTATCGAACTAGCAACCAACGCATTTACAACCAAACTGTCACAACACGCATTGTTACGAATATCATATATGTCGCCGAGCATGTAAAACTATTAAATAGTTTAGCTTCACGCTGTAAAAGTAGGTAAGTACGTACACGAGTAGGGAGAGCATATTTGGAAACCAAGTACTGTGTTCTTGTTAAAATACTTTTTTTTTTTCCCAAATTTCAACGAATACTGGATTCATTGCGTGTTGATTGGCGGAAGTCAACGCAATGTTATATTAATAAAATGATTATATAATTAATTTCCTCGAGTGGAGATCGAACCCGCGACCTATTGCATTAACAGTGGTCCTGCGCCACGAGCGTCTTCTCTACCTAACCTCACGTTACTTACGTTAGCCAAACAAACTGCAATAAAAAATAGAAACCATACAAACAAAGAAAACACTCAAGTGACAAGTAAGCTTACTTTGGAGAAATGAAGGTGTCCTGTTCAGTTCGAATGAAGCTATCAATTACTTCTTATTTAATTTGGTAAAAAAATAAACGTATTTGTAATGGGTGATTCACCTATTCTGTGAATCATATCAGAATATAAAATAAATAAAAAGGGCGAAATGAATTTTTATAGTGATATTTAACATTTAGAAAAGAAAAATGATTTTTTTAGAAAACGTATATAAATTTGAACTCAGCACGATGTGAACCCGCGCCTCGTGAAAGCCGTCAAAGCGCTCTGACCAACTAAGCCATACGTTCTCGTCTCGCTACATTGAAATTCTTATACGCTTGTTGTTAGTATAAAGAATTAGTAGAAAACACCTAAAATTTAATGAATCTAGAAACTCAATTTTTAGAGAGACAATGTATTTACAGTATTTTGTATCATTTTCTGATTCTAAATTCGATTTGACATTCTTTCAAAATTTTACGGTTACGGCAATTATACTTTCTAGCTTCGTATTGTAGTGTAGTGTAGTGTAGTGTAGTGTAGTGTAGTGTAGTGTAGTGTAGTGTAGTGTAGTGTAGTGTAGTGTAGTGTAGTGTAGTGTAGTGTAGTGTAGTGTAGTGTAGTGTAGTGTAGTGTAGTGTAGTGTAGTGTAGTGTAGTGTATTGTAGTGTAGTGTAGTGTACCATAGCAATGTAGCACTCGGCCCGGAGCTGGCGCAGCTGCGCGGACCAGGGCGAGGCGTCCAGCAGGCGCGTGGCGAGGTCGGCGGCGGCGCGGTGCTCGCGGCCGCGGTAGTAGGCCTCCGCCAGGCGCAGCTCCTCCGCCAGCTCGTCCATCCGGTGGTACGCCGCGGCCGCCTCCTGGTTGTGCGGGTCCTCGTTCGTCTACCAATTTGTTACTCGCTTTCAATTCGACGTTCATTTAATGCGTACTTACTAATCTAACAAAACGTATAGAAATATCACATAATATACAATAATTATCTTTATTACAGTTAGTACAACGTCAAAAGGAAATTATTGGTATATTTAAAATATAATAAAGATTAAATTAATGCTCGTGTCACACTACCGATATTTTATATATCATATGTGATGTCATATTATTTACAGCAAAATACTAAAAAATAAGACGTGACGCCTTGAGGCCTATCGTGGCGCAGAGGCAAAAGTGATTATAACACTAAGGGTTGTGGGTTCGATCTTCACACGATGAAATGAAATATTTAATATTTTTAAATATTTAATATTTTCATTTCTTCACTCTGGTAACAAGCAATGCCTCAAATTCGGAAAGTGGCGATCGGAACGTCTACCCCGCCAGGTGCGGGATACAGCATGGAGCTGATAACTAAAACTAAGGTTCATACCTTAGTGACTTTGAATAACTAACGAAAATTGTCATGGAAATTACGACAATTAAGTTTAAACAATACCATGTTATGGTATAAAACGACAGGACGTGGGTTCTATCCCATTTGGAAATGTAAGCACATGGCACAATATACAGAGGCAGCTGGGGAACGGAATGTTAAGACAAAATCATAATATTATTATAGGGTGACGTAATAGGGCCCAAAATAATGACTGTAAAAATGTTTGTTCTTTTGTTTGTTTGCACGCGCTAAACTCCGTAACGACCAACCAGATTTAAAGAATATTTCATCATAAAATTACAAAATTAATTCCAATTTTTAACAACATTTTAAACAAAGAAAGAATGAATTTTAAAGAAAAAGTGGTTACAGAGTTAAAAATTGTACACATAAAAATATCTTATCTGGCTGAACAATAACATATTGATATGCATTGAAATAACATACCGCTGTGTTACATCATTATTGTTCATTTTAAATACAAAATTCAATATTTTTACTGATAAAAAGTCATAAAGACTTTAATTATTAGCATGTTCTACTTAAACTATAACTGTATGGTCTCCATTCTCCTTGTCTATGTCAATAGAAAGCATTGTATGTTTCACCAAAGAACTTATTATAGTGAAACATTGTTTCATATTGCCAAAAGTCTCTTTCTCTCTCTCAGCTTCACCCTGTATCCCGCACACGGCAGGGTAAGCAGAGGTAATTTGGGAACCTAGTGTTGAGACACTCCTTTCCACTTTCATTCCCCACTTTCCACAGAATTAGAGGCATTGCGTGTCGAGTGGCGGAACTCAACGCCGCGCATTGCCTTGATATCAGAGAAGAAATGAAATATTAAATATTTTATTTGAAAATATTAAATATTTCATTTCCTCGAGTGGGGATTGAACCCACAACCGGTCGGTTACAGTCACGCTTGTGCCGACAGGCCTCAATTATCACTTATAATACAATGCTTATACATTGAAAACTAAAATTATGCAGAATGAATAAAAATTTTGCAACAATATAATAATATTGTTGCAAAATTACATAATTAAATATATATTTTATCCAATTTAATTATACAATCACTAAATGTTGAAAGAAGTATAAAAATATAATAGTGAAGACTGCATTTAAGTCTGGTTGGTTGTTTCTGAGATTAGCCTCATACAAACTTAACAACAAAGAGATAAACAGATAAAAATATATAATTACTGTTTTGGGTCCTATTACATTAATAAACACCCCCTATAACATGTTTTTTAATATGTCTTCCATGTACAGACAGTGGTTAGTCAAATTTATTTTAAGTAGAGATAGACTAGGGATGGAACCAAGAATATGATATGTGGCATTTACAATTTAGTGCCACGACTGACCTTACACTAATATAAAAAATAATAATACAAATAAAAAGTTAATAAAACCACAACAGTCTCATTTGCAGCTAAAACCTATATATAAGTAGAAAAAGAACTCACGACTTGTAAATAATCACTTTTAGCCTCAGTATATTGAGCTAGCTTGAGGTAGACATTGGCCCTGTGCAGGCGCGCCGCCGTGAAGTCAGACTTCATGTCTAACACCTACAACAAAAAATTAGGAAGGTCACTACAGCACCTTGACATTATATTGTGTTCAAATTGTAAATATTGCATCATTAAATTTTATATATGAATCAATGAAGGTCAATTTTAATAAAATGAGTATAAAATGACTTTCTTGTATAATTATAAAAATAGGTATTATTTGTCATTCAAAATTTACAAATTAGGTCTAAAAGAATCAAGCAATTTTGGAAATATAGCATTTTTATTCCTACATTGATTGTGTTTTGGCTTTTAATAATATTAAAAATAAAAAGTTATGATTGTTACTTACTTTAGTAAAGTCCTGTAACGCAAATTTAGCTTTACCAAGTGCATAATACACGGTACCCCTTTTAAAGTATGTGAGGTAGTTGTTTGGGTCACCCTCTACAAAAAAAAATACATGTATTAAAATTAATGTACTATAAGTTCTTCTCACATAGTATTCTTAACAGATGTAAGGAGCAATTTTATAACCCACAGATTTCCACTTTCCATCAAATTTTCAAGACATTGTATGTTAATATAATAGGAGTATTTTACACTGCTTTCTCAAAGCAAATCAAAGCAGTTAAAGGTAAATATTTTAAATCTTTTCCAACTCATGAGTCACTTTGCTACAATAGCCTGAGTAATCATTTAAATTGCTAAAAATAATGTTTAACTTACATAATTACTTCTCATAGTATTGTATTTACATTAACATTGGCTCAAACAAATTGTTTTATTAGAACTTGTTGTCTTTGTTAATTAATTATATAGCCAATGCTCAGACTAACAGCAATAGTAATATAGAACTAACATATGTTCATATTTCTCACCAGTAATAAATAGATTTTAAACAATTGCCAATAATAAATTAATAATGACAGGAATTAAATATATCTAAGCAAATCAACTCTATACAACTAATTCCAAAATATTTACTTTTTGAAATTTACTTATTAATAGTATTTTCACAAAGAAAAATTTTGGATATACATATTAAGGTTTGAAGAAAGGTCTGTTTAACTCACCAACAGCAGCATGATAGTGTGTTAATGCGTCAGACAGTTGACCACGAGCGAGGAAATCCCGGCCTAATTCCAAGTGCTTATTTACTTCTGCCTGTGATGCACAATCTGAAACTATACCACGACTATTTACCACCAATTTACCATTTATAATATATTATTATAAAGAGATACACCAAAGAAAATAGAAAATGTAAACTCAACTTACAATCTAACAAAACTTCTAATACTAATAACACTAGACATGGCGTGATTTTGTTCCAGTTAATATTCGATAAATAATCCATTGTTATAAATTATATTTTAATAGCAGACCTAATTAAGACTAAAGCAGTAGTTTCAATATAAACTAATTATTTGACAGAGCCACAATCCATCTCTCGTTCGTCTCTTTTCGTGGTCTGTTCTTATTGGTCCAAATCAGACGTTTTACAATGACATCACAGACAAAAATATTTGTATATAAATAGCCGTCATATTTATTTTAAAATATTATTTTACTTTCATTACATATTTCAGTTGAATTTTTAATGTAAAATTTATTGCAAATAAATATACCTAGTAAAGAATAATAAATCACTCATTTTACTCATTTTTACATCCGCTTAACATATTTCTAAACTGAAATAAGATGTTGCCATGTTAATGATATGATTTAAAATAGCAAAAATAACCCTCAAATAAATTTAATTTAAGAATTTTATGAGAAACAATAAAAAAAGATTTATTTGTTAGTCTTTTAATATTATTTTATTATACTATAAAAATGTTTTAAAATTTACAACTTTAAAACACATGAGACTGGTATACGTCCTATATGGCAACTCAGTCTTTCTTTCACTTCAACTTACAAAATAGTGTCCGGTTAGTTTTCTAAATTTGTTAATTTTAACTTAAAACAAAATAAATAGTTTAAAATAAACATATCTTAGTAAATTTAATATATTCTGGATTAAATTATATATTATTAAAGTGTTGGATTGGTGATACTGTTGGAGATATTTCCCGATTACTTGTGCTATATTCGTAGAGATGTCAACATAACCTTACCAAGTTTTAATTTAAGTGGTAATTTTAAGGAATGGCAGACGCTGCGCCATCGACAGCGCCTAAGGCGAAGGCGCCTAAAACCAAGGCACCTAAAGAAAAGGCTGCGAAGGCAGCCCCAGCGGCGCCTGCGGAGCCCCCGAAGGCGGTCCGTAAAGTGTCCTCTAAGCCCCGTCACGGAAGATTGTACGCTAAGGCCGTATTTACTGGATACAGACGTGGTTTACGCAACCAGCACGAGAACACTGCTCTTTTGAAGGTAAAAACATTGGACTAGGTTATATTTAAATGTGGTAATGTTGTATATTGTTATTATTTTTTTATAATCAATTAATTAAAAAACTATTTTTTGTATTACTACAAATATTTCACTTAGTTGTTCTACAGATATGAAATGTATTTTTCTTGTTATTATATTTATTGTTGTTAGTGACAATAAAATACATTTTAAATGATGCTTAGACATTTGAAACCTGAATCACCATGTGGTCAAAATTTAACTGATACTAGCCTCCTTCCACTCCAATAACTCACCAGTAAATATAAGATTACAAACAAAAACATAAAAATTACAGATTGAAGGAGCTAAAGGCCGCGAAGACGCCATTTTCTACGCTGGCAAGAAATGTGTATTTGTATACAGGGCTAAGAAAAGGACTCCCATTCCCGGAGGCCCCCGCGGCAAGAAGACCAAGTTGAGGGCTATCTGGGGCAAAGTCACCCGTCCCCATGGTAACAATGGCAGTGTGCGTGCCAGGTTCAAGTCTAACTTGCCCGCTCAAGCTATGGGACATAGGATACGAGTGGTGAGCCATTTCATTTAATATCAGCATTTCAGCACCATTATTATTAGTGTTATAAGTAAATTAATGTAATATGTTTACTATTCTATTTAGTGTTAATTTAGACTAACAAAAGCCAGCCCAAGAAAAGCTCCAGCTCCAGAATGTTGGGCTAAACTAATGTAAATATTAAAAAAAATACAGCATTTATAACTTCTTTGTTGGTTTAGCAAAAGTTTGTTCCAATGCTCCTACAGAAATTTTAATAACATGGGCAAACTAAAATACCTCTCTCTTTATTACTTTATACTATATTTAATGAATGTAATTTGTTCTGATTAAAGTTATTTTGGTAACCTCTTCCTCTGTTAGGGTGTTTTGTGAGTTATGGTTAAGCTTTTTATATCTCTTATATAGCTCAGTTGGCTTGGATGGGGCTGAAGAGTTTTGAGTTCAAGTCCTATTGCATTTAAGTTTTAATACATTTTTTTCTGTATCAAAGATTTTTTTTTACTGCACATGGCAGGATAAGCAGAGAGAACTTGGAACCCTAGTGCTAAGACATAGCATAGCAGATTGAGTGGCAGAACTTGATGCCAAGTTTGGCTTTATTACAGAGCAAAGAAATTAAAATATTCTAGTGGGAATCGAGCCCACAACCTGTCCTTTTTAGAGTCTCATGCTTGTGCTCCTGTTACACAACATCCCCCAAAGGATTTTTGTTGTTGTATTATAATAAGTTAATAGTCTGTTTGTTTTTGTTACAGATGTTGTATCCATCCAGGATCTAAGAACCTTTGTAATATAAGACTAAAATATAACAAAATCCAAAACTTGCAGTTTCATTTTTTGATATATATGTGACATTTAGTGTAGTAATTTAGTTTTATTTATTTATTTAATTTTTGGTTTGCTAGTGGTTATTACAAATTACAGATACAAAATAATATTACAAGCATTACATAATTTAAATATTGTATAGCCGTTTGAAAGCAAACACTGCATGCATATACCAATTGTGACTGGTTTCACTAAATCTATTGTTTATCTAATTACAAAAAATAAAACGATACAATATCAAAAAACTATTTATAAAAGAAGCAAAAGAACAGAATCATTTATATAAAACAATAACAAAAAAGACTTATAGTATCAAATTTTCTTATGAGAGGAGTCTATATTTAACAATAAAAGCTTAGAATTGAACACATTATTGTTGATTGATGATCTGATTTATCACTGCGACCCTAAATGTAGTAAGTGTATCCGCATTTACATCAACAGAATCAGAAATTTTATTATATAATTTACATAAACGAGGAGTAACTGTATTAGCTCCAAAAACAGTTTTTTTACTTGGGGGCACTAAAAGAGAGATAGGCTTCCTAGGGTATCTAAATGGTATTTTAAAATTTATTGTTGCGAGTAGACTTGGGCAATCTATTTTATTCCGGAGCAGTTTAAATAGGAACATTAGATCTAATAAGTCCCTCCTTTGCTCCAGAGAAATCATACCAAATAATTTTAGTCTATCTTTGTATGGAAGTAGACATTTACTAATATTAGTTTAGCGGCAAAGATACCATAAGAACCTTTTTTGGATTCGCTCTAATCTTAAAGAATAAGTAGCATAGTGCGGTCACCAGGTAATACTACTATACTCCAGTTCGCTACAAACAAGAGAGTTATACAATACTATTTTCGTCTTACTATGCTTAAACATTTTGCTATTTCTTAAAACGAAGCTTAACATTTTAGAAGCCTTAGCTATTTTTACATTAATATGATCTAGAAATGTGAGCTTGGAATCTAGAACCACACCTAAATCCTTAATAACTTTAACCTCGTTTAATTCTTCTCCCAAAATAAAATAACGCGTCGCAAAAACATTAATCTTCCTTGTAAACTTAATATGAACACATTTGTTAGAGTTAAGCTCCATTCAATTAGCTTTACACCAGTTTATATAACACTTAATATCAATTTGAAGATAATTTGAATCATCAGGAGTAGATATTATACGTGAAAACTTTAAATCATCTGCATATAAATAGGGTGTGGAGTACTTAAAACAAGATGCAAGATCATTTATAAAAATATTAAAAAGTGAAGGACCGAGATGTGAACCCTGTGGGACGCCAGACGATATTATGTGCTTATTCGATTGAAACCCACTCAACACTACATAATACAATCGATCATGCAAATATGATTTAAGCCAATTTAACATCGACCCGGAAAAACCATATACTGCTAATTTATTGACCAAGATGTTATGTGGAACCCTACCAAATGCCTTTTTTAAGTCGGTGTATATTGTATCTGTTTGTTTATTATTGTCAATTGCTTCACCTATAGAATCAGTAAAGACAACTAGGTTGGAGGATGTCGATCTACCTTTCCAAAATCCGTGCTGGGAATCAGAAATGAATGGTTTAAAATGCAATTGTATTGGCGGACAGATCAACGCCTCGAAGACCTTTGCGAAAACACTCAGTATAGATATTGGTCTGTAATTGTGAATGTGATTTTCGTGATCACTTTTATATATTGGCACAACCTTAGCCTGTTTCCAAACAGATGGAAAATAACCCTTGGATAGTGATTTAAAATTTATAGGTTTTTGTTTGTATTCTTATTTAAAAATAATTTGATTTTTGCGATGATATCAACCTAATGTAGATATTTTTATCAGTGTCTTTGTCCTGAACTGACCATGAAATGAAAATAATTAAAAGTGAATCATACATTATCATATCAAAATGGTGCTGATGCTTGTTTTTCTTTTATGATTTTATAGTATAATGTTGGCCTATAAATAAATGAGTGTTACGAGGTTTTGTCGGGGGCCGAGCTGGTAGAGCTCTGATCTTGGGGTGCTAAACCTAATCAGTGGATTATAGTGAAATAAATGAAATTATATAATATAGCCTAGAATCTTTCTCTGTAAATGATATAAAACCAAAAGAAATAACCTGGTAGTCACGGAGAGAAATGAGATTGACCATGTAGATATTTTACATTAATTTAGGGGTATGGGTGGTAGGTTTATTAGGCACTATCATTATAAATAGAACACTTTTTCACGACATATTAATATAAATATCGTATCGTTATAAACAATGGAAGATTTAAGAGTAACTTAATAACATGTTATTAATAAATACGCCGCTAACGCTTACAAACTCCTTTGAAATTTCTCTCTGTCTATGTTGAAAGCCGACACTGGTCCGGATCGGGGTCTACATGTTGGGGCTTGTGTGGAAACTTGGCGAACCGTCACAAGCGTATAATTCAAAGCATAGCAATTATGACGAACTAAATACTATAAATGACATTTTTTTATTTATTAATCGATTAAAATAAAACAATGTTGAGGGTAAATTGCCAAACTATAATAGTGAAAACAGCATTTAAATCTGGTTAGCTTTTTCAGAGATTAGTGCGTACAAACGCACAAACAAACATTACATTAATAAACATTCCCTATAAGATTTATTTTAATATTTTTCATTTTACGACAGTTATAATTTTATAAGTAATAATAAATCCAACATTTAAATATCATATATTCAAAATTTTGTTGATTTTGACTAAATCGTGGCGTTGAGGGTTTGAAGTACTTAATACATCATCATGTCTACTACTTGCATCATGTCCTATTAAGACGGGTTCGTATAAAGCTTGCACCGACACCCTCGTTAATTCCAATTATTAAAAGATGTACGGCTAAACGTGATTGAACAAAAACTAAAAACAAAAGATATCCTTGTGAAGAAAATGTCATGACAAAAAAAAACTGTAATATCAAAGTGGGTATTGCTGAGAAGAAACGACTATAAACTAGCAAGGACAGCAGCACTTTCAGATACTGCTCAGGACAGTGATAAAATGCAACTGTCATATGTAAAAGACATAATTAGGACAGAATCTATCCGTATATAGCAGAATGAAAATGAAACAAGCCGGACAGGAGCAGTTACGAAAAGATTCCACCCAAATGTAGAGTTAGCATTCAGATCAACGAGGACGACGGTATTTTCACTGTTACACATCCAGTGTTAACGTATGGTCGCTGTGTAGTCAGCTACGCTCATGTTTTATTTGAATGGCTGAGATTTACTGTTTATCTGCTTAGTTAAGGTCCAAGCAAAAATCAAGATAGACCGGACGAAGGCCAGTATTCCAAGAATTATGGAGGACCCTAACAGTCATAGGCCAAAAGGGTTTTCGCCATTGCATGTAACAGGAACAGCACCAGGAACCCAGGTGAATCAAGTACTTTACCCAAACCAATAGAAAAAACATCGTAAGCACGCAGCAACAAGCACTACCCCGACACCCACAACACTCAAATCTAGGCACCACTATCCGTCTGAATATTGAACAATAGCACTAAAAACGTAATACGACGCAAATTTTATGAAGCGTTACCCGTGAAGTTGGTCGGCATTGCCTATCGAATAGTGAAAACGAAAATTATTAATAGTGAAATCAAAATCATATCTATAATTCTGCTCGCCTGAAATAAAAGAACACCACTCGCACGGGCTTGTGAACTGCTAAATAAACTAGGTAAGATAGCAGTACAAGTGTTACGAATAATAAGCGTAGATGCCATGACGGTTGAGTATAATATGAATGTATAAGGACTGAGGTGAAGACCTTAGTTACCTTAAGCCAGCACACTCTAACGTGCAAGCAGCCCGCCCAGCACTATCTCTTTCAACCAATGAAAGTGGCATAGAACGCCTTCCACGAATGACCGCGAAGAGGATGATAAACAGACTATGGCGCTCAAGGAGGTCATAAAGAAATCAGTAGAAGTTCCAACTATAGGATCACTTAAAAACTTACAAAAACGGCTATTAACCAAGTACAACCACCAGACTTATATATAGCAAGCTTTGTATAGCAAGAAGTATGTCAAAATCAACAGTGTTGAAGGCATTAATAAAGTCAAATACTATCAACACCGTAATTTGCTAATCATCCATGATATGTCTGATGTCATCAGTAATTTTGACTAAAACAGTAGTCGTACTGTGGCCATGCCGGATTGTAAGGAAATAAGGAATTCGTGTTTTGTTAGAAATGTACAAACTTGTGAACAGCTTGTTAGAAATTTACAAGCTTGTGTGCCCAGATGGGAAAACACTGTGGATAATGGAGTAATTCAAAATAGACGTAGTTATAGGAGCTAGAAAGTCTATTTCAGGAATGAACATTTCACGACTAATGCAGTCATCACATACAGTGAATTGATTCATTTTAAAAGGAGGCCCTGAGGAGCCGGTATCGTGGAAAGATAATTTAAAATTTAAAATGTTTAATTTATGTATACTATCGATTATAATAAAAGAAGTGAAATGTTAATGAGGCCTGTCGTGGCGCAGCGGCACAAGAGTGTGACTGTAACCGACAGGTTCTGGGTTCGATCCCCAGTCGAGGAAATGAAATATTTAATATTTTCAATTTAAATATTTAATGTTTCATTTCTTCGCCACTCAACACGCAATGCCTCAAATTCGGCGGAAAGTGGGGACCGGAAGTGGAACGGAGTGTCATAACACTAGGTTTCACTTCCGTTCCCTCTGCCTACCCTGCCTAGTGCGGGATACAGCGTGAAGCTGAAGAAAAAAAAAAGTGAAATGTTAATTAAGAGAATTTAAATATATTGATGTTGGATTAATTTCATGTTTTGATTCACCGACTCCAAGGGATTTCAGAAATTTCCAGTGCAATAAAAAATATTGATATTACGAATACTTACTTTTTTCTCAATTGTTATGTTTGTTGATTTTTTTAATTTTTATACATCTTAAGTAAAATTATTTTAACCATATAATATATATATAATCATTAATAATTGTAATATATATAATAATTCACTCTAAATTACTCAGACTAATTAGTCAAGTCAAGGCATTTTTTAATCGTAGGTTCATCGGCTTCGTAGCTTGAATGGACATAAAACAACAAAAAAATGGTACATATTTTTATACCACAAAATGTAATAATTTTTGATACTAAATCAAACTAAATCTACAATTTATTATTTCAATCTTTTTAAAATAATAAACACTACGTTAAGCGATCAAATACTATTTTTAATATTATATAATTAATCAGCAGCAATTTATGTGTATTGATATAAGTATAATAATTATAGAGACTTATTAGGAAACAGCAATCTCTTTATAATAATGTTCCTTACTAGCAACACTGATTAGCAGCGAAATTTCAAATTTAAATTGACATTTATGTTGCATATTACATATTTATATTGATAATATTAAATCATCTAATCTAATGATAGCTTGATAAGAGATCTGTACTTTATTATAAAGTAAACTATTATATTTTCTCCGGTTCTTAACATCTTATAAAATGGGTAGTAAATATAATGATAGCGAAATCATTGTTCGTCGCGCTAAAAAAGAAGATATGTCAGCGGTAGCAGAAATGATTCAAGTGAGCTACCGACCGGCTTATTTTCAATATAAAAATTGGTAATGCTGAATATATTTATTTTAAACGAATACTGTTTTAGGAACTCGCAGATTTTGAGAAAATGTCCGACGGACCGCAGCTAACTGTAAAAGGTATAGTTCGGAAAGTCTTCTTATATATTTGAGGCTAATAAAAGTTATTATAATTACAACAACAAAAAAACAGATTTACAGCACGATGGGTTTGAATCGCAGCCACCAGCATTCAAATGCATAGTAGCAGAATTAATTCAAGATCAGAGAATACTTGGTTATGCTTTATACTTCCCCACATATTCAACATGGCAAGGTCGGTCAATGATGTTAGAAGATCTATATGTGAGGCCCAGTGAGAGGAAACGAGGTGTTGGACATAGATTATTTAATGCTGTTGCTAAAGTGAGTCTGATAATACAATAGCTTTATAACATTTTTGCAATTTTCTTTTGTCTAAATATTTTTCTATTCTTGCCAGCATCTGGCTTTTTTTTACCAAAAAATCAACTTTCACATTAATTACTTTATTTTTTACCCCAGAATAATCATTACATTTTATATATAACTTTGACATAGGCATATATTAACTTTTCATTGTTTCCCCCATATAAAATGTTAAGCAGAAGAAACTAGGAACCTAGTGTCAAGGCACAGCTATCTCCGCTTTCTGCCAAACCCTTGAGGTATTGTGTGATCAGTGGTGAAACTCATTGTCATTTTTTACCTTCAAACTAGTGTAAGGATAAAAAAAATATATATTTCATTCCCAAGTGTGAATTGAACCAACATGTGTCACATTAGCAGTTTTACGCTGGCCTGTGCCACTATGACCTCACTATATATTTCATATAAAAATGTTAGAGTTAGCCATGTTACATTGTAAATGAGTGATTCCCATTTGGGACATGAACTATTTTCATTTCCCTACTCCGGTAAGGCTAAATGTGGCATTGACTTTTGCTACTTAATACAACCAGTCATTAGATTGAGATAGAAAGTGCGGAATGGTGTGCCTTAACATACAAAAGTATAAGTAAGGCAAGTGTGAAACTATTACAAATGTATTGTAATTTTTTAATAAATATTATTATTATTTAATAGAATCTCATGTTAAATAATAAAACAAACTTATTTTAGTATTTATTATATTTTTTTTTCAGGAAGCAAAAATATCAGGCAGCTCCAGATTAGATTTCCATGTGTTAGAATGGAACAATGCCAGGTCATTTTATGAAGGCAAAGGTGCTTTGAACTTGACCAAAAGTGAACAGTGGTGCTACTATCGTCTTACTGGAGGTGCTCTACATGAGGTGGCGGAACAAGCTGGAGACATTCATTGAAATTGTGATATTTTTATTAAAGGTTGTTTTTTTAATATTTTAAGATATATTTGAATAAAAGTTAGTTATTTATGATATATATTTTTTATCCTTCATTCCTGTGGATAGATGAGTTTCTAGGGTCAGTTCTCTGGTCTGAAGCAGTAACTTTAGAGAATTGATGCTAAGTTATAGTATATGTATATAGTTGTCTTCTAAATTTGAATTTAATTATTTTGATCATAAATAGAAAAAAACTTTTTTATATTTTTAGCTTATTTCATTTATATAAAAATAATAGATTCTCGATTTTTTTAAATAGCCAATACTTGGACGATTTGAAATTATATACTTAAAAAATCATAATTATTCTGTTGTGAGTGGACCATTGCTAGAACAATTGTTTTTTTTAGCTTCACGCTGTATTCCTCACAGGAGGAAGAGGGTAGGCAGAGGGTACCTGGGAACTTAGTGTTAAGACTCTCCGTTCTATTCAATTTCAAAATATTCTTTATTCAAAAAGACTTTTGCAAGCACTTGTAAATCGTCGCAAACATAAAATTACCACCGGCTCGGAATGCGGTTCAGCCGAGAAGAGCCGGTAACAAACTCAACAGTTGCTCTTTACAATATTGAATAGTTACAGTTTCATTCTTTAAAACAATAGTGAGTTTTTATGTGAGGACTGTCGTGCCGCAGCGGCACAAGCGTGTGACTAACCGACAGGTTCTGGGTTCAATCCCCAGTCGAGGAAATGAAATATTTAATATTTTCAATTTAAATATTTAATGTTTCATTTCTTCGCTCTGGTAACAAGGCAAAACGCGGCGTCGAGTTCCGCCACTCAACACGCAATGCCTCAAATTCGGCGGAAAGTGGGGAACGGAAGTGGAATGGAGTGTCTTAACACTAGGTTCCCGGGTTCCCTCTACCTACCCTGCCTCGTGCGGGATACAGCGTGAAGCTAAGAAAGAAAGAGTGAGTTTTTATCATTCAAATATACTTCGACAGTGTAGTACGCTTTCTTAATTAACATTCCTTTAACATTTACTTTAAGCTTCTCATGTGACAAATTCAAATTACACTGCGGAATACTATTGTAGATACGTATACTCAGACCCATAAATGATTTATTTACTTTTTGAAGGCGATAACTAGGCTTCACAAGTTCGTCCTTGTTTCTCGTCCCAATCGTGTGTCCGTCACTGTTTTTGCTAAAGCACTGAATATGTTTCCGGACAAACAAAATATTGTAAAATATATATTGAGAAGCAACCGTAAGAATATCTGTATCCTTAAAAACATTCCCCACTTTGCTTGTTAGGTGGCGGAGCTCAAGGCCTCGCTTTGCCTTGTTTTCAAGAAAAAATGAAAACATTAAATATGTCATTTACAAATATGAAATATTTCACTTCTTTGAATGGGGATTGAACCCACAAGTCACAGGGTTGTGCCCCTTGTACATTACATTTTGCTTTTGTGTCATACGACTTTTGTTAAATCAGGTACTTTGCGTTTATTTCACTAAGTTGTATATAGATAAGTACTATATGCAGAGACAACCTTGTGCAGAGACACTCCATTTCCAGATTTTTGCTACAATTGAAACATTACATGTTGTGTTGTGGAACTCAACGCCGCGTTTTAACAGTCCGGTCCTGTTCTAGTGTGGCACGGTGGACTCCTCACTTATATTAGATATTATTTTTTAAATTGTCTCAAATAAAACCAAATGTTAAGTGCATCAGTATTTAATAGTTATATAATATAGTACAAAGAACGGACTTTACAACTATAGAGATCCAATATAACTTTTAAAAGACCATTTAAATATTCACAAAATGCACTACAATTTTTACTATTTACAACTAACAATAAATGCCATTTAACTTAGGTCTACTCTGAAATTTGCTATAGTGAAAAACAGGATTGCCTCATGAGACGATTTTGATAATATTTCCCGTGTCTCGATAGCCTGTTATTTACTACCGATTATTTATAATAATGTGTTAAAAGATATAAAGTAATTGGAAAATACGGCACATTTCAATAAAAATCAATTTCGACTACAAATTTGTTCGAGGCACGGAATTTTAATGTTTTCTTAAAGTGGCAACCCTGATGAGAAGGCAGGTGAGGTGGACAAATGGGTGTAAGTTAATTAGAATACTGTCTATATTTAATACTAATTTATGCATGCGGCATTGCATACATAAACATTCAATGCTTTACAACTTAACATATATACTACATTTCATATAATATGTATTTAAAACAAGGATGGTCAGAACAACTGACGATAAAATGAGGCTACATAGTACCTACATACAATGTGTAAACGTAAGTTAATTGTACAAATGTCAATTAATATATATTTCAATGCTTTTTACATATTTTTTTGAATATTTTTAAAACGTGAACAAAACAAATATACATATACCTACTACCAAATATTCGAAAAGCAAAAATACAAATTTAATATTCACAATTTTTTTTTGACAGAGACACATTAATATTTTTATTACTCTTTTTAATCTATGATATGTCACCGATAGTTAATTATATTTTTATGTACAAAATCAATTTAGGGTTTTCTATAAAAACAATATTTATAATTTTAGAGAATAATAATTAGAGAAATAATCGCACATTAAAAGTAAAAGTGGCCTAAATAAAGTAAATACAATTTGATTAATATCATAAAATCGATTTTTATGATAAAAAAAACTAATTGATTACAGATATTTACTTTCATCAAAAAAGAATTATCAAATGACAAATATCATAATACGAAGTAAGTATACACTTATTTCATGTAATATTTTATAAAAACAAATATTTAGGGACTAATTAATAAACTATTACTTATCACGCTTACAACTTTGTTATTTTACTTCACTGTCAAAATCAGTATCGTTAAAAATATATGTATTTATATAAAAACAATACAAGTGTTGACGAGAAAAAAAAAAACGACAATTCCAATAGAAATCCCTCAAATGACACTCAGTATACTTAAACGCTATTAAGCGACCGAAATGGCAAGAACTGTAAGAAACACTGTTATAAATACACCTGACTACTCAGTCGAGAACACTTAATGATATTTACAAACTAAATACAACTAAATCATTAACAATTCTACGCTACAATGTACACAGACCCACGGACTCGACAGGCGACTGAGAAACGACTAGCCTTCGAGCCTTTTTAAACTAAATTATCTAATTAAATTTACAACCAACCACTCTACCTACTCTTTCAATATGGTAGAGCACGTAAAAGTGAAATAATATTCCCAATTTATGGTTAAAACGTTTGAATTTCCTTTTTTAACGTTTGAATTTCTTTTTTTTAGTAGGATGATGTGAGTTATTGTACGTGCTACGTAGAGGCCATGAGCTTGGCGTGAGCAGTCACGTTGCGTTGGTGCAGGAACCCACTACCCTCTTCTTCTTCGCCATTGCTTAGACCATACTGCAAACAAAACAATACATTTTATAGGTACTACAACTATAGTTAATTTATTGCTATCTATTAACGCAATTATTACTTATAATTTGATGAATTGAATTTGAAATTGTAAGATTGTAATGCTAATGCAGATATGTGATATATAATTTCTTATTTTCACTCTCGTAGAATGGTACAAGTTTAATACGAAGTAATAGAAAAAAAACCAGAATGGAGAGCGGTTAACACTAATGTAAGAACTAAAGTAGTTAAATATATCGAGAGATCTGCAGCCCCTGCTGTGTGTTATCATAAGTGGCAAAAACAATTGGTTAAAAAAATGTTTTAATCCAGCTTTATTTATTTTTAAGTAGCAAAATTCATTTTGTTCACAAATTATTTTATACCCACTGTATGCCGCACATCGTAGTTTGGGCAGAGGGAACCCAATGTTAAGACACTCTCCCCACAAAAGAAAGAAAACAAAGCCTTGTGTCCAAGGCTTTGTTTTCTTTACCAGTGCGAAGAAATAAAAATAAGTAACGTGACGTTTACAAAATTATAAAGTCTCGTCCTTTACAAAATTATAAAGAATATTTATCAAAATTAAATACATACATGTTGCAAAGCGTGTAAATAATGTTGCTGCGAGTGATAGGGCCCATTTGAGCCAGAATGCGATCCGTACCCTTCGTACTGCGCGGCGGAGTTCGGTTCACTCTTGATATTAAATAGTGAAGGGTTGGAAAGGAACGCCGGCGTGGAGGGGATGCCCAGCGCTGGGTATTGGGAGTTCTGGCCGTGGGCGTGGTGGTGGGAGTGGGCGTGGGCATGGTGAGGGGACGGCGTGGGACCTTCGCGTGTCTGCTTGTTCGTGTGTGACATTGTAGCGGTCAAAGGGAGAGGCACTTCGGCTATCGGAGGCTTGCTTTCTGTAATTAAGTTGTTGAGATTAAATTATATAAATGTTCGTAAGTTGAAAATAAATATTATAGGTAGCAGTAATTCTTTACTAAAGAAAGTTTGTATGGTATAGTAAGATTTGCAAGATTAAGTATAGAGTTTTATATCATTTTAGTGTTAAGTTACAAATTTTTTCAACATTTTTAAAATGTTCATCCAGACTAAGAATAGAACATTTAATTGAAAAATATATAAAAAATATTATATTACCAAAATCCACACACTCTTGGAGATCAACCAAGCACTCGAAAACAGCTATATTGATTTTTTTATACATTTTAGAATAGTAAAAATTTAGTTCACATACCGTCTATTCCAGGAGAGTTCTGGCCATCTTTCTTGGCAGTCTCTTGCGGGGGCTTCACACCGTTGGAAGACTTCTTAGGCTTTCGCTTTCTCGTTTGTATTCCATCTTTTCGCATTGCAAGCGGTCTGTGGAGTAATATTATAGGTATATGAAACATTTTCATATCGAATTTAACAAAATTAATCAACAAAGACTTTTTTGAAGTCTTTGTCTTGTTTCGAGATAAACCTTAATTTTTATCTAATAAAATATTAAATACTTTCTTTAAAATAATAGATCTCTATTTTCCTATAAATTGTAGTGTAGGTAAACACTTGGGTCTTCACAATTTCCGCCGAATTCCTAAAGCACTGCGTGTTAAGTGGCGCAACCCAGCACCGAGTTTTGCCTTGTAACTAGAGCTAGATAATGAAAATATTAAATATTTCATTGTCTCGAGTGGGAATTGAAACGCGAACCTCTCGCGTTTACATTTAAACGCTTGTGCCCCTACACCGTGCCAGACCTCTACTAAATTTATAATGTAGAGTAAATACTTAATTGTAATACAATTATTGAGACAGAACTGTATGAATGTGTATAAAATAATCAAAAGTAATATGTACCTACTGAGAATACAAATTACTTTCAATTATTTTAAAATCAAGAATTAATAGTCTTTCGTAATTCATATATGTACATACATTTTAAAATTATATCACTTATTAGTGTTTTAATATGATGTTGGCAATACTGTGTTGCATGTATAGTTTACGTTTAGCAAGATGCGGGCGTTACCAACTTTCTATGAATAGATAAACAAACGGTGAAAATCGTACGAGAATGAAATATAGCTGTAATGAATGATACGTCGATATAATTGTGTAATACTGTGTATTTTTTTGTATGGAAAAGACGGCAAATGAGCGTACGTGTCACCTGATGGTAAGTAAGCACCGTCGCCAACGGCACTGTGTAACTCTAGAGAAGCCACAGGAGCTTGCCGGCCTTTAACGTGGATGGGTACCGGGGCCCTGTCATTACCCAATGCGAAAGGCAGTGACCGAAGCCGCTACTTGACGCCGGTTTTTTAATACTGTGTATATTATTCAGTATCCAAATTTATTACATAAAACCTTAATGTTAAGACACTTGTTACGTTCACATCATTACGAATGTTGTCGAACCAAAGATTTTTTACAATTTTTTTCACAATAAAATGATAAATATTTATGCCGTAATATTATCTGTGATTTACACATTCGTTAGAAATAATATTTCAATAATCTGTACGCTGAGTACAAGTAGATACTAATATTACGAGATTAATTGGAGATCCTATACAATATGTTTTACGATAAAAAAAGCGTTCACTTTATATATAAGGAAAAAAATCAATCTGACAGATTCTTTTTTATTTATTGGAATAAAAAAATGTAAAGCAATTAGACGGTAGACATATTATGTATAGTGTCAATATCTATAGGTACTTATAGTAAATCTGTAGCAGATCACTGCTGTACATGGAAGATGTATTAAATAAATCGTATAAGCGTCCTATACGTTTATTAATGTAATAAGGTCTTAAATAGTATTTTGTTTTTAATTTTTGTCTGTTTGTCTTTTTATCTCTTGATGTATTTTGGTCGTTTGGTCTCACAAACGGCTAAATTCAGTTTTTTCTATTAGATATTAGCAACTTTCCATTAATATTTAGTGTTTGTTTTATTTTTGGTGTGTTGATACTTTATTTAGGATAGGAAAAAAATATGTAATTCAATCGGCGAAGCTGCGGGCGGGTCGCTCTAGTATGAAATATATTAGTAAAATTATCCTTTTAATTACATACTTAGACATTTTGTAGTATTTAACAACTAAAAATGAACTACTCTAACTACCTGTTAATCCCATGTAGCTTGTAGTACAGTCCACACGCGTTGCACACGGGCTCGCCGTCGTTGTTGCGTCGCCACAGCGTTGTGTTCCGCGAGCCGCAGTTAGTGCAGCACTGGCCGTGTCTCCGCGCCGCCGACTGTAAGACCAGGACACTTTGCTTATCACACAGCCGTCGGTACCAACGTTGTATGAGAAAGAGACATTAACAAAAATCATGCAACAGTGCTTGGACTAAAATACTTGGTAAATAAAGAAAAGATTTGAAAGTTAAAATAGAGGAGAAGTCGCTTATCTAAGACAATATGAGTAGAAGCATGCATTGTGTATATTAATAGTCGAAAATTAACAAAATGTCTAACAGTAAAGTGGAAATGTAAATGACGACCACCATACGATCTGGGAACGGCAGTGATACGTGAGGTAGCTTCCCTTCACCATGTTGACTGTTATCAATTGAGCGATAAAAGATATAGTCTACTGTCTCCTGCCCAGCGCCGGCGTCACCGTCCAATGAGGGCCGCGCCGCGCCCCCATTGGCCGGCGCCACCTGCGCGATACATAATGCATGCGAGTCCTCGAGATAGCTCATCATTATTGTTACCGGCGTTAGACTCAAAGTGCCGCGGCCGTCGGGACAGCAACTATCAACGTAATACTACTCAAGCGGCTCCCAATGAGCTATCTCGGTGTTCTAATTCGGTACTGGGAACATAGCCAAGAGATCGGGCGCCGATCGAAGTGGGGAGCGGTAGCGTGTAGTTCCCTAGTCGGAATATACGCGGGCGGGGGTTACAGGGGTCGTGCCAAGGTCGCAGAGGTGAGAGCAAGCATGCACTAGTCTACACGCCACCGACTCACCTTCTTCATGCCCCTGGCCATGCCTTCAACGCTCATCCAGCGCTGCACGGAGCCGTCCTTATAGAAGCGTGTGAGCAGCTCCGCGTCAGCACCTGTTCGCAAGGACACATAGCTTTAGGATACCGAGTGGAAGTGACTGACCAGCCGTTTGCTCGGCTTGACGAGCGGCCGGTTGACCCCGTTGATCTTGTGGTAGAGGCCGCACGCGTTGCACAGGTAGTGGCCGGTGGCGTCGCGGCGCCACAGCGGCGTGTTGTTGGCGCCGCAGTTGACGCACTCGCGGCCCTCCTCGTACGCCTCCAGTACGCCATCTGTACGTCGCCTTGCCTCTTAAAATACTACGCTCCACCAATACAATAACTTGTACGCTAAGACTAACCAACGCCCACTAGACTCTATGGTATAGTCTAGGTATAGATGCAGTAGAGCAAAAAATAAAATTTAGTAATTTAGTGTAAAATAACTCTAGAATTATTTTTAAATTCTTAACTAGTAATGAAGAATTCATTATCGAGACTCGTACAGGATGATGGCACTAACTAATATATGTACTAAACTAATGACTAACTAATAACTAAGGAACCTCAAAACCTAATGTTAAATCACTCAGTTCAGATACAGACACTTCTATTCCCCACTTTCCGTCAAATTCTGGAGGCAATGCGCGTTTAGTGGCGGATATTAATGCCTCATTTACGAAAATTTCCTAGAACGAGAATCGAACCGCCACCGTGACTGGCCTCTATAACCAATGAAGCATATTAGCTTACTGATCATAATTAGATCGCAACGTTACCAGTGCGTAGGCACCTAGTGTAAATAGTATGTAACGTGAACGACGATACATTGTAGCGATCTCTTATCACTTCCTAGAAGGTTAGGAACAATAATGAACGGTACTCGCTATCGCTATCGATAACGTGCATCTGTTCGAACAGAATAACCTAAATCCATTAATTTGTTATTATCACTAATTGTAAGTACATGAGGTACGCAAGTGAGCGCCGCGACTCGCGAGCCGACTGCGCTATCTAACAGTGTCTCGATGCAGGAATTAACGCGCCTTATCGTATTCTAATATATTAGGCTATGTAAGATATGTGTTTTTACCTACAATATGCTATCACGTTAGGTACGTACGTGTATCTGGTTCATTCGTTTTGGTTGTTAAAATAATTATTATTTGCTTCACGCTGTAACTCGCATATAGCTTTATATAGATACCTATATAAAGTATAGGCATTAACATCCGCCACTTAAAACGTAATGCACTCCGTTTCGTACTTAACCTGGGAACCTGGTGTTTAGACAAACACTAGGTTCCCAAGTACGCTCTGCTTGCCCTGCCATACGCGGGATACAGCGTGAAGCTGAGAAAGTGTTGAGATATTCTATATTTTCCATTTTTGTTATTTCTTTTTATTTGAATTTATTCAAATTTTAAGACATTGCGTGTTGACTGGCGGTGATTAACACCGCGCCTTGTATTATTACTCAATGTAACACCGTTTCACTTACAGTCAAACCCTGTATCAATGACGGCCTCTTCTATTTTTTTTAGCTTCACGCTGTATCCCGCACGAGGCACGGTAGGCAGAGGGAACCCGGGAACCTAGTGTCAAGACACACCATTCCACTTCCGTTCCCCACTTTCCGCCGAATTTAAGGCATTGCGTGTTGAGTGGCGGAACTCAACGCCGCGCTTTGCCTTATTACCAGAGCGAAGAAAATGAAACATTAAATATTAAAATTGAAAATATTAAATATTTAATTTCCTAGACCGGGGATCGAACCCAGACCCTGTCGGTTACAGTCACACGCTTGTGCCGCTGCGCCACGACAGACCTCTTTTCTCTTCTATTCCTAGTTTTTATTATGTAAATTATGTTAAATTGTGTTTGTCGTCCAACAAATATTTATATATATATATATATATATATATATATATATATATATATATATATATATATATATATATATATATATATATATATATATATATATATATATATATGTATATATATATATATATATATATATATATATATATATATATATATATATATATATATATATATATATATATATATATATATATATATATATATATATATATATATATATATGTATATATATATATATATATATATATATATATATATATATATATATATATATATATATATATTTATATATATATCCTTTAAATTTATACAATTTAAAACAAACAAATACGAATTACGCAGGACACAGAGCTGCTAGGGATAAGCTTGCGATCGTATTGTTATCACCACTGTACCTACTGCGGTCGGGGATTTACGCTGACATGTCCCTTTAACTGGTACGCTTTGAAAAACAATCGATGTTCAATATAAGTAACGCTATATTTTATGTCAATCACATTTATAGTTATGGAACTAATTTAGGTATGTCATCGAATTTGTATAGTAAAATTATTGTACCTTTTAAACTATGTATTTAAATGACAGTAGTAAAAAAAAGAAAAATTATTACAGTTATGTTATTAACTGTTTATGTTGTAGTTAAGAAAAACTTTTAATAACTAAATAAAGTAATTAAAACATATAATAAGTATACATAAATATATAAAATTAAAGCTCTATAATACTTTGATGTTGGCTCCGAACTATCAAAGGGTACGATTACGGCCGTAGGTATTGAGATAACACTGTACAACTGTCCATCGCTTATTTGGACGATGATTCATTTCAATTTAAATCTTATCGGTTAGTTGAAATAATAAAGAGTACAAGAGATAAGCGGAAACAATCATATTATACATATATATAGTAGAGTATATTCATAATGGACTCGATCGCTTTGTCTCTTAAAGGAATATTGAAATTTAGTTGTAATTTTAATATAATTTGAGTGCAATTATATAGTTGTAATTAATAATTATTAATCTTTGTTTTGCTCTACACGAAGTATAGCTGTCCGCTTCCCACTGTATTCGAAACATTGCGTGTAGAGTGGTGGAAGTAGAGACTGTTCTTATGATTTTCTTATTCAATGTTATATTTAACTAATGCTTGAGAAATTCCAGAAAATTTTATAGAGCGCTTGCTCTACAATTCTACAGTAATTAAAAAATATTTTTTATATAGATAGGTACTTTTAAATATGACTAATACAGCGGCCGCACTTGCCAAAAAGGATAAATCATTGTTACATACAAATGTATAATTACGATAAATCACATCCTGTAAATAACCCGGGCCTAAAATGTAAAAATTAATTTAAATTATTTTTTTCCTGACAACAATTAAATCATATTGAAAGTTGGATTTACCTAATAACTAGATGCAGATGCACAGCCAAAGTGTGTGTTTGTCTGTATTGTTTCCAACAAAAGTGCATGCTATAAAGACAGATCTGAGAAGTATTCGAACCCACGAACGTCATTCCGATTCCGCTAGAAGAACTAATATACTTTCAATATAATGATTTTTATCTATAAAAGTTAAGTAGGTACTACGTATTGAGGACGGTTTCTAGCGTGATTCTATTCATTTCAAATATTAACGTATCCTTCATGTGGTTAGGTAACTTATGTCTTTTCTCCTTTTCACAAAGGCCCTAGGTTTTCAGTATCAATTTGAAGATTGTAGGTCAAAGGAGCAAAAACATGTTAATTTTAATATTTAGATTTTTTTCCTTTGTTTGTGTTATAAATTTTCAATTCGTATCTTTAACAACTGTAGATCCACGGCAAGGGCATACACCTTCATATCTTTCAGTTTGTTTTGATTTAAAACTAATTTCTTTTTTATATGTTTTAATTGACTGTGTATTAACTGATTATTTGATATTAGTTTCCACGTGATCTCGAGATAAATCATGTTTACAGATCGACAGTCAGACAATTAAGTGGTTTAAGGGTTCCGTTTTTCCTTTGACGAGCCCTAAGATTAATATTAATGAGCAAGTCAAAGCCGTTAACTATTGAACATGTTTTAATAACACAACAACCTACAAGTAGGTAATGTATGTACATGTGTAGATAAGTATGTAATTGTGACGGGCCTCGTCGTGTTGTTATTCATTTGAGTGTAATCGCTACATGAATACGGAGTCCATGCTAATTTGACGTCAACTTAACCGCGAGATAGCGGTTGATTCATAGATTCTGTTTAAATATAATTACTTAGTTGTGCTAATTACAATTAAATGGTAAAAACTTGAGGCCTGTCGAGGCGCAGGGCCACAAATATGCGACGTTTCTTCGCTCTGGCAACAAGGCGGAGTTGAGTTCCGCCACTCAACACGCAACGCATCGAATTCGGCGGAAAGTGGGGAATGAAACGGAGTGTATGCAACACAACACTTGATTCCCAAATCCCCTAAACCTAAGCCATGTGTGGGATACAACGGAAGCTGAAGAAGAAGGTAACAACCTATCTGTTATACCTATAATCGAATTTTGTATATAATAATGTACATTACTCTATTTATTACTAATCATATAAATTTAAAATAGCTTTGTACTTTGTTATCTGTCGCATTATGGCTGTAAATATGTCTATGAAACAAGATATTTTATTTAATAACTGATATTGGCAATGTAGCTGCTGGCTATCAGATCTATCAATTTCACAGGCAACTATCTTCATGGTTTTTTTTTAAAATGTTTAATTAACTTCTAGACGGTGATACGTGTATAAGAACTAGTAGGATAAGCAGAGAGAACCTAGGATTATAGTGTTAAGACTCTCCGTTCTCATTAAATCACTTAAGGAAATATAGTTTTTATGAAAAAATATATTATGGTAAATCCACATATCATATCTTTAGAATCTATTCTAACTGCTGACTTGCCCGCGCGGGGCAAAGTAAAGTACCTAAGAGTCTTCGTTGGTCAATATACTCGTAGTATCGAGGAGGACCGAACAGCTATAAACATTTTTTTCAATTAGAAACATACTGTAAATTAAATATATAACAATTAAATATTTACCATAAGCAGGAGGACGCTGCAGCGCGTCGTAGGGCGCGCACCACGAGCCCATCACCATGTTCTGGCCGTACAGGCCGCCGGCCACGCCGCCCACGCCGCCCACACCGCCCACGCCGCCCACGCCGCTGCTGCTCGCTAAAATAGTACATTCATGTTTAATTATTGAATTATAGAGATGCGGTGTTAAGCTCCGCCACTTAACACGCAATGTCTCACTGGTGACCCAGCTAAATATATAACTAACCGATGTCTGTATATAAAAGATGTATGAGAAAATTATTATTGAGGGCATTTGTTAATGCAATAGAACACGAAAATATGCTTTTATTAATGTTTGCCTGTTTGTTTGCGCTTATGTCAAAAACAGCTATTTTGGTCACTTTCTTTTAATTTTTACTGCTTATTTCATTTCAACTAGTTCATAAATAAGAAAGTTCTATCATTATAAAGTATTTTGTTCGCCAAAACGACTATAGCAGTTAAGAAATAATTGTATAGTTTGAGCAGACGAAGCCGCGACGTTGCCGCTAGTATATAAAATATATATAGCTAAGATATTATTGTTATATGTTTTATTGTTTTTAATGATAACTTATTGAAGTTGTACGAATATAAAAAAGTCGATATACAATATTTATATTATTTTTTATATATTTTAAACAAATAAAATACCCACAGAAATCAATATTCAAAATGATTAATTAGAGAATTTACTATAGGAAAATATATATAAATGTGTTGAGGATGATTTTTTAGTATACAATCTGAAATATTTCTCAAATATATATTTATTTTCAGGTTAAAGCTAACTTTCTGTATATGCGCATAAAATATTTTTCAAAAATTAACAAAAAAAAAAACCACAGAGTAAAAACTTGTCACAACAAACGCTATCACCAACACTATTAACACAAAATGAACAAATAACACATTATAGAGATAAGAAAATTAATAACGATTCAATAATATACACGTAATACCCCATTACCAACTGTGAAACTACGCTCACCTGCTAACAAAGCAATGTTCTGTAACCAATGCGCCTCTATGTTGATATCCATTGTAGTATATTCTAGTATTATATAGTAGTAGAAACTAGTTGTAGTTGTACTGTAGTAGTAAGTTAGTTAGTTGAATAGGTACGACACGGCGGTCAGGGGTCACGCGGCGTACTGGCGGGCCGGTGGCGAGCGCGCGCTTATCTCTGTCCAGTAAGCATTGTTACGTGACGTAATTATAATCTGTTAATAGACTAGTGTGCCTTAGAGCTTTGGTTGGACAAGCTTTTTATGTGGGTTTGCTTGGGTTTGGTTGGTTTTTTTAGGGAAAATACTAGTATAAATTTAGTTATTTTATTAAGGATTTGTGGCCCGATCGCGGCTTCGCCTGCTTTAAATACACAATTATATACAAAATGGATGTTAAGGAAAGACATCACGAAAGAGAGTGGATACGTAATAAATTAATTTTAATTTACATATATACGAATAGTTATTAATAACAATTTGTATAGATTTGTGTATGTAATATTTCGTTGCCGATAATGCATTTTTCCTTCCTGATTAAGGAAAGCCTTTTCTAATTCGCGTTTCCAAGCGTTAATGCAACAGTTGAGTTTACGTTGAATTACGTCACTGTATACTCAATATCTTAATATTTCATCATTCAGCTAGTCCGTTGGGAACAAAGTGTCTAAACACTACGAAAGAGGGAAAAAACGCAGTGTAAAGACAAAATTGAGGCTTGGTTACATTTTAAGGACATGGGTTAACACGCATTAACAATGGATTAGTTAAAACCATTATTATCCTGTTATGCGACAATCATATCGTTCTGGGAATGACCCTCGATAGCTTCGATTCACGACGTCGCTTGCGGTCGCGTGCGCAACCTGCCAGATACTGTATACTTCGTTTACACGCTCGACGCTCGTGCGACGTGCGTCCATACAATCGCGCTAGTTTCGATTAGCCAGCTTTCCTCTAACTATATACACTGAAGCCTGTCGTGGTACAGGGGCACAAGCGTATGACTGCTAAAGTGATAGGTTCTGGATTCGATTCCCACTTCAGGAAACAAAATATTTTATATAACAAGTCAAAGCGCAGTGTTTAGTTTTACTACAATACGTAATGTCTCGGTATACGCCAATATCTACACAATAATATTAATAATTTGACATGCGCCATGTTATATCTGTATTTATGTACAAATTGTATTCTCTTGTTAATACGAGTATCCTATTATCATTATATTCGTTCCGTTTTCATTAAATATTTTAGCTTCACGCTATAAAACGTGGCCAGATGGAACCTGGGAACCTAGAGTTAAAACACTTCGTTCTCATTGATATAATTAATTTTAATTCAACCTATATTTAATTGTCTGTCTGTAAGAGATACGTGTAAAAGCGTTTACATAGAGATGATCTAATGACCTATCGACACAGAAAAGAAGATGATGTTATTTTTTTATATTTATAATTGTAGATGTGTGTGTGTGTGTATTTTTATTCTAATCTACAACTGCTGATATTTTATGTACATATTTTGATAAAAAACGAGAAATCATGTTCACGCTTTTTAATAGAACCTTAGATTAACCTTTTCTTTAAAGTTGGTAACTAAACTGACTTTTACTGAAAGAAGTATATAGGGACATTAGCAATATAAATTACTCATAGTATTTCCCTTTAGTGGGGATCGAATCCTCATCTTTTGCTTTTATTGTCAAATTAATGTCTGAGTTCACCGTAGTGGAGCGGCACATCACTTCACTGTAAACTACGATCTCTCTCGATCTCTCTCAACTTCAGTTCTCCAGAGAGAGAGAGAGAGACGCCAGAAATAAATGTTTTCATTTTCTAAATCCAGTAAAAAGAGAAGTCACGGTGTTGAGTTACGCCACTTAATACGCAATGTTTAGAAATTGAACGGAAAGTGGGAAACGGGATGTACTTTCAACATGCATTTGATTTTTACGGGATACAGCGTGAAGCTGATGAAACTGGTTTAACATAAAATTTTCTCTGCTGCTTACCCTTGTTACTTGCGGTACACTCTTGGTAACTTATTTACTTTGTATTCTACATGACGTCTTGTGACTGGCGCGTATTTACGCGACCATTATTAATTTGTTGTTATTGTTATTGTTCAACATAAAACAACAAAATGTGGTGAATCACTTTGAAAATCATAGTTTATTTTTGAAATATTATAGTTAATATATATTTTTTAATCTATATTATTTATATGTTATGACGCGGCGACAGTTGTCCCTCCAAGAACATCAAGATTATGCCACTTAAATAAAAAAAAAGTGAATAAAAAAATTGAGTGAGAGCTCAGTTGTTTTTGTCGAGTGTGGTTTCTGCAAAATTCGTTATTACCTACCTATTACTTACCAATTTTGTTAATTATAACTCGTAAAGTTAAACTTGAATCATAGTTATCGCTATTTTTCCTGTTTTCAATAGATTTCGTTGACGCTTACTGACGCAAATTCGCTCAATGAGAAACATATTAAAGTCACAAGAGGCCAATGTCTCACACACATATACTTATAGAGCTCTTGTGAAAAAGTGGTGAATGGGGTGATCTCCCCTAAAAGAGATATGAACTCACACCAGTGGCCTCTAAGAGTACACACGGTCCATCTCTAGATTGATAAGCAAATAGAAAATATTTAAACGACTACTTTTGCTTTCTTACTTCACGCGGATTTTAGCACATCGTAGGGTAGGGTAGGGTAGCCCTACTCTACCCTAGGGCGAAGGAATCTGGGAACCTAGTGTTAAGATATTTTCGTTACTAATTTTCTGTCGAAATGAAGCAATATGCATTGAATGATAGAAATTAACGCCGTGTATAAATATTATCTAATAAATTGAATAAAGATAATTATTTATCACGCTTATTATTTATTCTATTCAGCTTCATGCTACATGCCACACATGGCAGGGTAGGCAGAGGGAACCTGGGAACCTAATGTTAAGACACTCTGTTCCGTTACCCAGTTTACGTCTCCGTTGAGGTATTGTGCACGAATGCCTAAACTATTTAATTTAAATTTCAAGTTAAATATTTATATTGAAAATTCATATATTTTTTTATATCTATATCTTTTTTAAGTCGAAGTGAAACGAAAGTTCCCTCTCATGTGCGGACATGCATACAACGTGAATGTAAAAGAATACGTACCATAAGTATCATGATGGGCATGATGATGCCAAGTCTGGTGTGGAGCGAAGTGCGCGTACTGCTGCAGCCGCCCGCCCCCCGCCACGTATCCGAGCCCGTAGCCCTCGCCGCACTCGCCGCCGTACGTGCCGCCGTTGCCCCCGAACATTGTGATTGATGACGGTGACAGATGGATGGTTCAAGCGTTCATCCTCTGGATGTGATGGTATCTGTAGATTAACAAAGTTATTAGCTCTTCTTTTAATATAGCTGTAGAGCAACAAACGTTTAGTATTGAGCCTCTCAAACGTCTTTTGTCTTATTTTTTTTTCGGTTTTGTACTTCAAAAGCTCAAATGGAACCTTTAAAAGCTTACTTTCTTGTCCATTCCTTATCACTAGATTTTCTCAGCAAACCTGAGTACGCGCATACTAACTTTTTAAATTTTAAGTACATAATAAGATCGTTGTTTGTGTATGTCCGAGTACGAATACGTTATATGTTCTAATTAATTTTATCCAAAAGATAAAATAAGTCCAGTTTTAATTTTAAAACTGCAGTTTTAGAATATTCTCTATTAAATACGAGTAGTTGTTATATGTCTTTGTAAGCTGTTTTGTTCAGGTACATTGCTTTATGGGGGTTTCTATTTGTTCTCGAAAAGTAAAGTATTTGTAAAGTAAAGTGTTAAATATATGATTCTTAAAATCAGATTTAATCCAGATATATTATAAAAGAATATATTTTTAGATAACTTATGTAGAACATATTTTATGAACTATGAATAAAGAGACAAAAGGTAGAGTGAACTTTAGAACCTTGTGATCGGCACTGCTTTTCCTAACTTTTCGCTAATTTTTAGGCATCGCGTGGTGAGTGACAAAACTCAACCAGGCGCTTTGCCTTCAGAGCGAAGAAATTAAAATATTAGATATTTATTCGAGTGGGTATCGAACTTGTAGCTGTTACAGCCGCACCCTTGTGCCCCTGAGACACAATAGGCCTCAAACATTTAAAAAAATATTATTCTTTCCTAATTGTGTACAATGTATGTAGTGTATTGTATTAACACTTTTAAAAGTTTTAAATAAATACCATTATCTTTTAATAAATCATGATTCTAAACAGTTTTCCAATAATCTTTCTACAAATATACTAATGACATAATTAAATAAGTTGCTTATTAAGAATATCAATATTGCTTGATATGATCATCTCTTCGTTCTCTCCGGGAGAGCAGGATACCACCCTGCTCTATATGAAATTATGTACAAAATGACATATTTTCATGTAAGTTCATAAACTGTAGATAAAACTCAACGTAGAGTCATAGCTGATACATATTTTGTATGAGCTTAGTTAATTGTAATGCGCCTTAGATATCACGGAGTATCGCACACAACCGCTCACCGATAGTTGCGTATGTACAAGGAGATAGAGCACGCGCTCTTTACAACGACAATTAAAACATGGCTAAATTTATATTATAATATTATATACTCTATTCAATTGAAATAAGGTCGATAAGTGATGTTTCACAAAGGTAATTTTCAGTATTTATAATTTTGTATTTCTTGCCACAGTAACTCAGTTACCTAATATCAAAATATTGTAATGCTATCATTGCGACAAGTGGCTTGCATATTTAGAATTAACTAATTATTTGATATTTTTATCGTTTTTTTATTGTGTTATATGTATTGTTTATGTGTTTTATAATTTAATTGGAGATTTCAATAACCTCTATATAAAGATCTTCAAATGAGTATGCAGGTTCGATTCCGTTCTGTTGTTTCAAGAGTTATATATATATATATATATATATATATATATATATATATATATATATATATATATATATATATATATATATATATATATATATATATATATATATATATATATATATATATATATATATATATATATATATATATATATATATATATATATATATATATATATATATATATATATATATATATATATATATATATATATTAAATTGCTTAAGGGTACATTAAAAATAAAATATATCATATTATTTTTTCCCCAATCTATATATCCAAATATATATATATATATATATATATATATATATATATATATAATCTATATATCCAAATATATATATATATATATATATATATATATATATATATATATATATATATATATATATATATATATATATATATATATATATATATATTAAATTGCTTAAGGGTACATTAAAAATAAAATATATCATATTATTTTTTCCCCAATCTGGTAAAGAGGCAAAGAGCGACGTTGAGTTAGATGGAAGTATTTTACTTCCTTAGGTTCCCAAGTTCTTTCTGTCTATCCTGTTATAAGAGTGAAGTTCTCGCCATTTTTCACCACTATTATGTTAACTATAGTTTCCCTCTTCCTACTCCGCTACACGCGGGATACAGCCTGAAGTTTCATATTGTTTTTAAGAATAATAAGTATATCTATTTATCTCAGCTTCACGCTGTATCCCGCACTAGGCAGGGTAGGCAGAGGGAACGAAAGTGAAACCTAGTGTTATGACACTCCGTTCCACTTCCGTTCCCCACTTTCCGCCGAATTTGAGGCATTGCGTTTTGAGTGGCAGAACTCAACGCCGCGCTTTGCCTTATTACCAGAGCGAAGAAATGAAACATTAAATATTTAAATTGAAAATATTAAATATTTCATTTCCTCGACTGGGGATCGAACCCAGAACCTGTCGGTTACAGTCACACTCTTGTGCCGCTGCGCCACGACAGGCCTCAAATCAGGTATATCTATTAAATTTTTATTATTTATTAGTATCGCTATTGTGGTCTAGTGGTAAGGTCTGACGTGACTGTGGTAGGTTCAATCCGTAACCGGGATTACGTTTATGGTTTAAAGTACTCCAACTTAAGGCCGTGTCTCGTCTAATAAAGTATTGTGCCACGATATTAAGCACATATTTGTAATGTACAAACAGTGAATAGCGAAGAAAATCAATTTCAAAATAACTGTTTTTCCCTATAAAAAATAGTATGAAAGAAAAATGTTTCTATTTTAGCTAAAATTTAATCAGCTTCACATTGTATCGCGCACATGATAGGATATTCAGAGGGAACATGGGAACATAGAGTTAAGACACTCCGTTCCGTTTACCAGTTTCTGATGAATTTGAAACGTTGTGCGTGTTGAGTGGTTTAATTCAATGTCGCGTTTTACGTTGATTCTAGAGCGAAATGAAATCATTACATATTTAAATTGAAAATATTAAATATTTCATTTCCTCGACTGGGGATCGAACCCAGAACCTGTCGGTTACAGTCACACTCTTGTGCCGCTGCGCCACGACAGGCCTCAAATCAGGTATATCTATTAAATTTTTATTATTATTAGTATCGCTATTGTGGTCTAGTGGTAAGGTCTGACGTGACTGTGGTAGGTTCAATCCGTAACCGGGATTACGTTAATGGTTTAAAATACTCCAACTTAAGGCCGCGTCTTGTCTAATAAAGTATTGTGCTACGATATTAAGCATACGATATTTGTAATGTACAAACAGTGAATAGCGAAGAGAATCAATTTAAAATTACTATTTTTCCCTATAAAAAACAGTATGAAAGAAAAATGTGTCTATTTTAGCTAACATTTAATCAGCTTCACATTGTATCGCGCACATGATAGGATATTCAGAGGGAACATGGGAACATAGAGTTAAGACACTCCGTTCCGTTTACCAGTTTCTGATGAATTTGAAACGTTGTGCGTGTTGAGTGGTTTAATTCAATATCGCGTTTTACGTTGATTCCAGAGCGAAATGAAATCATTACATATTTAAATTGAAAATATTAAATATTTCATTTTCTCGAGTGAGATCGAACCCACTACCTGTTGTTTCTATAGACATGCCTGTGTCTCTGCGCCACGATAGTCCTCAAGGAACATAATAACTGTAAAGCCAGTAGTGTTTCTACATATTATGACGCCACGATTTTTGTAGGTACATTCGTATAAATGAATAATACAAATATTTAAATCATTTACCCATAAATCTTAATTAGTTTCTCAAAGCTGAAGTTACCGTTACAAAACGTGTATTTTGATTGGGCTGCATTACATTAGTACGTAGTTTTGTTTTTTTTCTATCAGAATAATCAGTTATTTATTATTCTCATTAAATCTATTGTTTTTCCATAGTTATTTAACATAAAAATTCGTTCGGATGAAAACGCAGTTCCATTTTTCCCCGAATTCTGGAAGCATTGCGTCTTGAGCGGTGGAAGTTAACGACGCTTTGCTTTGTAACCAGAACTAGGAAATAAAAAAAATAACTAAATATTACCTGACATCGTGTACAGTTGCATGCTCGTGCCCTTTATCAAGTCGGTCTCGTTTTTTAAAATATATCAATAAATAATTAAACTCATTGTAGTGTAGTGGGGACGCCGGATTGGAGGTGTTTTCCTCGACAATTGGGTTTTGCAAGAAGATCGGAGTGTTTCAACACTGTAATCCAGTGTTTGGTTTGATATGCGAGAAACAGAGTGAAACTCCGTTGTTGTTTATCATTTATCTCTAAAAATTTGGAGGTATCATACTGAAATTAATACAACATTTTTGCGTGTAGATACTAACACAATCAAAAGAAACGATTATAAATTCATCATTTTTGCTACATTATGTAAGAAATTTACATAATCAAAACCTATAAGATGCTTCCGTGGAACTACAGTTACAAAAATTGGTACCAAGTGAGAATATTGAAAACTTATAGATATTTCATCGTAAAAAACAGCATTTCATATTTATTGTTCATTCCATACAAAATGAGCGCTTACATTCGCAATGTTAAGTTTGTCAACTTTAGTGAACATCTGACATTGGTAAGGAACCCTCGGCGGGCGAGCGCTTGCTCCTTCTTGTGTGTTTTGAAGTGTAGCGTTTGACATTTAACATTGAAAAGGATATCGCAAGTTCAAACCTGTCACTTAGTAAAGTAAGTAGATGGTTTATTCATGAAACAATTCTTTTTAATAAGCATTTGCTATTTATAATATGGAGATTTATATTGAAATACACTTTAAAAGGGCATGTGTGGTAATTATGTATGTATGTTTTGCTTCACGCTGCCGCACAGAGCAGGGTACACAGAGGCAACTTGAGATCTTTAAGAAATTCCGTTTCCATTAAGACCTCAATTGCCCTTTATCCGTCGAATTTGCGGTAAACAAAAACAACAAACACTTCGCCTTGGTAACAGAGCGAAGACATAAAAATATTGAATATTTCATTTCCTCGAGTGGGGATAGAGACCACATTATTTTCAATTATTTTCAATCATGCATACAAAAGGAAATATCGATAAATAATATTTAATGAAACATTTTGAACTTTAATGCTGAATATTATCGAACACTATATTATGTATGTATTTATGTTAACTATTTATACATTTAAGGATTCTCTTATAATAATATCCAACATAAAAATAATATTTCGATTCTAAACATTAGTTAATGAGATAAGCACGTTCAAACAAACAGACTATTCAATTTTACATTGTTGATATTAATTTATAGTAAAGATAGAGACAGCTAACCTAAAGAACAGTCAAAGATATGCGATTGGCAATAACAGTGCCATAAGGCGAGTGGTTCCGGGAGGCGAGCCTATCTTATCAGCAGCTGGCACGCGCCTTTTAACACTATCTACAAATGATACTATTACGTACAGATGCAGATAAGATCTTCTTATCACTACTCACTTAGCGTCAATTTGCCTGAGCTCAGTCTTAGATCTAACGTCTGGTGTATTTGTAGAGGTGACCGGGTACTTGTTGTATAATAAATAATAGCTGAGGCCGGTCGTGGCGCAGGAGCACAAGCGTGCGAATGCACACGCAACAGGCAGTGACTTCAATCTCCACTGGAGAAATTGAAATATTTAATATTTTAATTTTTTCGTTCTGATAAAGAGGCGCGGTGTTGAGTTCCGCATCAGTATGCAAAGTCTCCAAATTAACGGCGGAGAACAGAAATGTTTTAACTTTTAGTGTCCAATTGGAACGGATTTGCCCTAACTAAGTTACAGACAGCGTAAAGTTAAGTAAGAAAGAAAAAAAATAACGGATTTTATATATATTATATACTCAGTGATTCTACAAGCATCCTCCAATCTTCATGATTGAATTGAAGCGTCATGTTTAGTCGTGCAGTCAGACGCAGTACCGCTGCCGCTGTGCCGCAACGATCTCAACTCAATTAAAAACCATATGATAGATATGCAGGTTCATGTTAGTGACATAGAACATAGCTATAATAGTTGTATGACAATGTCAAAGGCGTTCACGTGTTTTTGTATTACAGTAAAAAGCTTTACGGAGGCTATTCCAAATGCAATCGTTTTTTTAAAGCAAAAACTAAAGGCGTGGGCGAAGGCACCTGACGTTGGTTGAGCGCTGTGGGTGCCCACTTGAGACCACATGGAGGCACCTTGTATTCAAAACGATACACTCAAAAGAATATTTTTTAATAATTAAAAAAAATGTAAAAGTTTTTTTGCATATTCCTTGTTCATTAGTTGGGAAAAGTACCGTTATACACATTTTAGGGATCCGTACCTCAAAACAAAAAATATGACTTAGTTTTATATATGCACGCTGTCCGTATATCTCTCTGTTACAACCATCTTTTCAAGTTGGGATGTCGATCTAAAATTATATCCTAAGCTAATGCAACAAAATGGTACGAACGTTCATACATTGTTTTTACCGTATTTTGTATGAAATTCGTCGCGTAATAAAAACCCATAAGACTTACTGTTGACATATTATTAAGTTGGCCAATAATTGAGAAATTATAATACAAATAAAAGTACAAATTGTATGGTAGAACAATTTATGTATAGATATACCGTTACAAAATTATTTTTCTAATACTTCACGTCGTACAAAATTTAGCTTGAAACCATAAATTTGTCAACTTTTTTGTATGTTATACCTCCTGTTCTCCCTTACTAATGAAATTGGTACAAAATCCAGTATAGAGTCCGATTCGCGCTTTTTCAGTTTCAATATGTTATTATTCCTTTAGTTCCTTGAAGAAATTAAATTAGATTAAACTACGAGTTTAATTATTTATTGTTAATTACTTAGGTATATTCAACGACTTAAAAAATTTTGCAATTAGGTTTACTTTTTCTATATAGCTAAATAAAGGTATTTTTTTAGCACCACCTATTACAGAGCTTGTAGAACGAACAGAATGTTAAGATACTGTTCAATTTTGTTTTACCTTTTTCGCAACATTTAAGGGACTGTCTGTTAAGTTGCGGAATTCAACGCCGCGTTTTGCCTTATTACCATAGAGAAGAAATAAAATATTATATATTTAATTTTCTCCAGATTGAAAATTCAACCTTGTTTGTTTCAATACCATTGACCACTAATAAACCGACAATATTGCTGAGTAATAATTTAATTTCAATATCATTTTTCAATATACGTATAGATATTTTTTTTTAAAAGAAATTAGATTAGTATATTAGTAATTATGAAGTTGAAGCAGCCGAAACCGCGAGCAGGTCGCTAGTGAACAAACACAAGCCACATATCGCACAGACATGTGTCGATTGTGACTAGATAGTACATCATTAGGCAAATTATTTCCATCATTAAAATAATTATTAATATCAGGTTATTTCTGATAGCGTTTAATGATGATTGTATAAAATAAAATGATACTATATTTACACTTTAAATTTAACTGCGTGTTTATTTTCATATGAAAATACGATGTGATGTTGATTTGAAAATATTTTTTGTTTCGATCTAAACTGTCACACACATCACATGTGATTTTAATTTTGTGTTTTGACAATAAGTAACCACTTTACTTCCGCTCATTTAAACTATAAATGGAAGTATTATTAAGGTTCCCTGACAAGGCCAAGTTAACAAATAAATGAAATATAAATATTCCTACAAGTCAGAAGTGAACCCCCAACTACATTGTTAAGTTACTTTTATAATAAAGCCCTCAATTGATCACACCTCAGTGAAATTAAAACGCTACGGTCTCGGCATACCTCTTTCGCCCCGTCCACTGTCATCAACTTCTTCATACATGCCCTCATGCTTTTTACGTGACCTTCCTCCAGTATCGTCAATACTGTGTTTTCGAAGGTCAACCGAGGTCTCCTCGTCATGTAATGTAACGTTATACGTACAAAATTTCATTAAAAAATCAGTCTTTTAGGAAAACAGAGATGATAAACACATACAGACTGATTTCTTTATACGTATTATAAATATTACGTCCACATTATTACTATTTACCATCCGAGTCCTCTACTCATAGGTACATTACATTTTAAAGTGCGCCAATCCATCATAGCAGCTATCTAATTTGTATCTAGAAAGTAAAAGTTTGTTCTATAGCTGTGTACGATATAATGTATGACAACCATTACTTCTGTTTTAACATTTTAGTCTACAAGAAATAATAATTATTAATTATTATTAGTAATTAAATATAAATATTGAAGCCTGTTGGTGGAGAACAAGCGTACATCTGTAAACACAATGTGTTATGGGTTCCATATCCAGTGTAAGAAATGTAAAATTATACATTTTTATTCGCTCTATCTACTATTTAATCATTTATCTTGTACCAAAGCGGGAACAGCATTATACAGCAGTGCAAGTCTCTACCGAATAATGTCAACTAGAAATAATTAATTTATATTAATTATAAAATATATGTACTTAATAACTGAATCTACGTATATGTAAGAACTCATACGCTGTTTTTGTCTTTCAAGGTTGTAGAAAAATAAACATTGTTTTATCAATTATATTCCAGTTCCATTATCAAACGAACGAAATGTTAATGTCTCTATATTAAGAACAAACGTGTAACGTGGCTGTAACCGATGGGCTGTGAGTTCGATTCCCACTCGAGGAAGTGAAATATTTAATCTTTTCAATTTAAATATTGAATGTTTTCTTTTCTTCGCTGGCACAAGGTAAAACGCGGCGTTGAGTTTCGCCACTCAACACGCTATGCCTCAAAATTCGGCGGAACGTGGGGAACGGAAGTGGAACGGAGTGTCTTAACACTAGGTTCCCAAGTTCCTCTTTCTACCCTGCCATGTGTAGGATACAGCGTGAAGCTGAGTCTATATTAAGAAGTAGTTTATGGCCGCGGTTCCGCCCGCTAGGTCGAATGAAAATAGCTATAAGTTATATATGACACATGACATAATACTAAGCGCTCGTTTACTCTGACCGTAGGTACAGTGGGTTACGTTGAGATTATTACTATATAGTTATTAAAGCCTTGGTTTTCCTCTATGAGTAGACAACCAGTAGCTGCTGATATTAATGATCAATATAATATATAATAAATATTATTATTATTTATAATTTGATAAGAAACAGCAGTTTACGGTTAAGGTAATTTAGAAAATGTCCCGTTATTTTGTTGTGATTTGTTAAACATAGAAGTGATTACTGCGGGTTACGCTTGAGAGATGTGACAGACGTTTGCTGTCGCAGAACTTCTTAAAAGGTAAAGAATAGAATTATTCCTTCTAAGTTCCTTCTAAGATCTGTTCAAAATCTAGGCCAGTTGATTTATTATTTGCACAATAGCGTGTAATAATATTAAAATGATAAACATGTATATTTGAATGTAGATATCCTCGCGGAACACGCAAGTGGCTCATGTGGCGTATGCTTCGATCTCAAATAGATCAGGGCATTGATTGATCATCGCGCCGATACGCAGATACTGTATCACGTCACCTCGGGTACTAGGGTTGTCTGTTGCTACTGTGCCCACCATAATGTCTATGGTTAGACGTTTTCCAGTGTTATAAATTAATGTTATTATTTAGTATCTGCAAATAACATGCAAATAGAATATTTTTGAGTTAATATTTCTCTCATACAAACTTACAAATAAATATCGTTAGACATATATAAGTGAAACTGAAAAGGAGAGATTTCTCGCTTTTTGTATTACAAAACATTTTTGTTCCTTTTATATAAATGTAAAAGTTTAAATGTGTAATGTTAAAACATTAGATTAATATCAAAGCTGCAGTTTATGTTAATAATTTATACAATTAAAGGGGCGAAGTCACCATATTATATTTAAAGTATCGATTTTTTGGCATACCTAGGTAATGTAGATATGACATTTACAAAATTCACTTTCACACAAAATTCCACTTACAAAATGTACCCAATTTTTTAGTAAAATAAAAGCCACTTTTGCTCCTATGAATTATAAATTAATAATAAAATAAGAGATGAGGTCTGTCGGCACAAGCATGCATCGCGACTGGTTGTTGGTTTGACTTCCACTCGAGAAAACAATATATTTAGTGTTTTCATTCTCCGCTTACTTAATGTTGTAAGTCTCCAGAATTAGGCGGAAAGTGGGAAATAGAGTGCAGCTGGAGAAATATAAACTGAAAAGTTTCATTAATAATCGTTCAGTAGTATTTGCGTGGAAATGAAACAAACATCCACTCTCACAATGTTTTATATTAATAATATATATGGATTAAAAATTTAAAATAAGTCCACTTTCCGCACATCTCCTGGTGAGAATTGAACCTATTACCATTGCGTTGAATCCCACACTGTTCCAGCATCATTAAAAAACAAATTAAAAATACGAATAACCAAAACAAAATGAACCAGTCGTCATCCTTGCGCAGGCTGGCTGAGTGGTGCGCCGGCGCCGCCGCCAGACGGCTCAAGTGCTCTAAAAGCGTTGCCTTGCCCTAGGTCGGACTTGTGTGATACAAGCCGACACCAATACACCACTTATCGACTCAATTATACCTTGGACATATGCCTATGCTTGGTTCTCATCAAAGGGAGCATCGACTAGCTCTGCTTATATATTTCTGTATAGAATGTGCCAGAATTTTCGTTTCATTATATTGTAAGCGGGTTAAAGAGTGTTTAGGCGTGTTTCAAGAATTGTGTCCCGCATATAGCAGGATAGGACGAGGGAAACTAGTAAGATTCCGTTCTTCACGCACCGTTTATATAAAAGATGGAAATAATTTATTTTTATTGATATTAAAAAAATAATATTTAAGCTATCATTAATTAATTTAGTCATCATTGATGCTCGATATTTTAATTATATTCATTTGTAAAGTAGTCTAATCTCCGATTCCAATAGATTCCCTATTGCACTACTAACTACTTTCCTTTACTTCCCCGCTCAGGTAACAAACAACCGTGCCGTTGAAATCCGCTTCTTAACACGCAGTTGTCATAATTCTTGGTTCTCTCTCTCTATATGCTATATGTAGGCATGTATACAGCGTAAGCGAAGCGAAGCTAAAAAAATATGAACAAATAGTTTCAAGTATTCGTGTGCGGAGTGGTTCAAACAGGTACATTAGATGCGTGTTCCCGCGCGCCGCGGGGTATATCACGAGTCGTAAAAATGTAAACGAAGCTCTACATATCGGCCGATAGCCCGTTATTCATGTATTTAAGTGACGTCGCCGCCGCCCGGTGACACCGTCGGGTGGCCAATTCAGATGTTTTTATAGGATATGACTTATATTAGCTTCACGCTGTATCCAGCAGAGTAGATGGTGTTAACTTGGGAACATCGTGTTTCGATTATACTCCCGTTCCCAACTTCACGCCGAGTTCATTTTACCTTGTTACCGGAGTGAGCTACGAAAATATTAAATACTATATTTCTCTGTGCGGGAATTCAACCACAATACCTCGCTTACCAATCGACTGGCCTCATAGGAGGATACGTACTAATGATATATATTTTATTATAATTATCATAAGTTCCGCCACTCAACACGCAATACCTGAAATTCGGCGGAAAGTGGGAAACGGAAGTGGAACGGAGTGTCTTAACACTAGGTTCCCGGGTTCCCTCTGCCTACCCTGCCTCGTGCGGGATACAGCGTGAAGCTGAGAGAGAAATAATTATTATATAAAATTATTTATGCACAATACCGATTTACATATCTCTGACATCTTCATTACAAGAATATCATAGATATATAAACAAATATAGAAATACTCATTATTTTTTTTATTTATCAAGGGATTTTCGAATTGTGACTATGACATAAGAATTGAGAGAAATGTATAAAAATACTCGTACATGTAATGCTTAGTATAGATATATGTACATTCCATCGACCGGAGCAGAGTTGGTTATATCACTTATCCCGAGGTATAATAATTTTGGCTCGCGCATAAATCGCGGGCGGCCGCTAGCGGCTAATGCACTACATAAATCCTACCTAGCCGAGTGCAACCTTAGACCGGACTCACACTGGCCAGAGCTAAATTATATTTATATATTGTTCCGCTACAGTTTTAATATTTATTCAATACTAGCGACCCAAACGTGACGTCCGCTTTCGATTATTTTTATATTATACGTTAATTATGAAAAAAACAATATATAAATTGTATATGTGATTATGATGTATAAGATATATTACGAGGATAATGTACATTAGAAGTCAGTCAGGCTGTCAGGGCGCAGGGTCACAGGCGTGTGACTGTAAACGGCAGGTTGTCGATTAGATCTGCACTTCAGTAAACGGAATATTTTTAATTTCTACATGAACTATTTAATATTTTAATTTCTATGCTGTGCTAACAAGGCAAAGAGCGGAGTTGAGTTCCGCCACTCAACACGCTAATGTCTTTAATTTGGCAGAAAGTGGAAAACGAAACGGAGTGTCTTAACACTGAGTTCTCAAGTTCCCTCTGCCTACCCTGTCACGTGCGGGATACAGAACAAAAAAAAATAACTGAAGGGTTACATTTAAATTTGCTCTGTATTTTTTGTGTAAAAAACATCCACCCTTACAATTTTTCATATAAATAATATTAACAGTAATAATAATAACATTAATAAAAAATATTGACATATTTTTTTTGTGTATCTTTAGTGAATGTAATTTAACGTTGATATTATTAAACAATGTCATATAGAATTCCTAAGATAATAACCAGTACGTAGAGTAAAAACTAAAATATGTAGAATATTCATGTTATGTATCTACCTACGTTACAACTATAATGCGTATATAAAAGTATTTTTCAAATAATAAATATCTTATTACAAAATATATATAGAAAGGAAGCCGTGGTCGTATCGTGGTGGTGGTATAGAGGCACAAACACGTGACTAAGCATGACAGGTTGTGGGTTCATATCCCCACTCGACGATATGTCGATATCGTTTTGTTATATTTTTGACGACGTATGAAAAATTGAGGTTAGCGTCACTCGAGCTCACGTGTCTTCAATAGCAACTAAGGTTGCATCCTGCACGTTGCGATGTAGGCAGAAGGAACATGGGAACCTAATGTCAAACACTCTACCCATTAAGACATTTTAGTAATCTATGTTCCGACAAATTCTTGAGGCATTTCGTATTAGGTGGCGGAACTCAACGCAGCATTTGGCCTCAAGGTATAACACAATTGTAAAGGAAGAATGAATATTTTTTCTCTAAATAGAATTCAAATCCGCAATCACCATTTCTATACGATGCGACTGAACTTAAGAACTAAATATGTCTGTATATGTGAGACAGGAATGTCATTAGTAACAAGCAAGGGGCAGCGAGCGTGGTGTTGGATACAAGATTTACTGCCCATAAATATTTGTTAACACCCCTTCCCCTTACTTGTAGTTACACCGGTTTGGAACTAATATCAAATTATTTTGTATTTCTTATTATTTTCTTTGTAGTTTTAGCTATTGATAGCTGTTTCTATTTTGTAAATATATTTCAATGGAAGTATTATATTTCTTTTTAGTTTCACGCTGTTTGCCGCATATAGCGGGATAGATAGAGGGAAATAGAGAAGCTCGTGTTAAGGATCCCCAAATCGAGGTATTGCAAGTTAACTAACGGAACTCAACGCCGTACTCGGTACTAGAGTGAGGTAAATATAAGTATTAGGTAAATATTTTATTTACTTGAGTGGGGTTGATCCTAGAACCCTTCTGTTGACAGTTGCACGCTTGTGCTCCTGCACCACGACAGGCTCAAAGGATTTTCATAATTGTAAAATTTACATTTTATAAATATTTTCTGTTTCTGTTATCTCATTGTAAATAAGTTTGGTGTTTATTTCATTTTGTCTCGCATTTCGTCTTTATTTCAATGACATTGTAACTAACTGTACCTACCTATTGATTTTTAGTAGATTATATCATATTATTTGTCGAATATATCCTATGGCGAAGCTTTTACATATTTTTAAAAGTGTTTTTTGTTTGTAATTTTATGTATAAAATTGTATTCTTATTTATAAAAAATAATTTTTATTTATAATATGTGCAATCTCTCTTTAAGCAAAATAAAAAAAACAGTAAAATTCATCTTTTCATCTACATATTAAAAATATTTATGCGAAAGTATGATTTTCTTTTTTCTCTTGATGTATGTCTGTTTGTCTTATGAAAAATCTATACTATAGATGGATTTGAATATATCTACTTTTAAGAAAAAATATAAAAAAATTAAATAAGCTGGATTTTTAGAGTTCTCTAAAAACGTATTTTTATTTCCCAAGTGTGGACGACGCTTTAAAAATATAATAAGAATATCCTTTAATAATGTCTTTGATTTACACGATTGTTACACATTTTAAATGAAACACTTTTAAACGCGCTTTTTTACGCGTTAATCCGTTTAAAAGTGTTTCATTTAATACGCGATTAATCCGTTTAAAAGTGTTTCATTTAAAATAAGAATATCCTTTTTAGGTAGCATCCAAAAATTAGATACTTAAAAAGAAATTTGTACGAAGTCTGCACACAACATGTGTTCATATTTTTTGCGCCTATGTCTATGAACTAGCAACACCGCGGGCGACAAATCGTACCGGGGTAATTATAGTAACAAACTTCGACACGTGTCTGCAAGTTGATACGGCGGTACGGAGACTGAGCCAGGTGATGAATGCCAGGCAGTGTCACTAATATATCATTAGAGCAAGGGTTAGGAATGGGAACTAATGACTTGTTGCTTAATGCACATGTGTCATCACGCATCACGCATCACGCTGTGTCCTGCACATTCAGGGCCGAATTTAAGGCATTGCGTGTTACCAAAACGAATAAATGAAAATGTTACGCATTTTATTTCTTTAGTTGGGAAACAAACTCACGATCTGTTCCGTCTATAATAATACGTTTGTGCCCCTGTGCCACCACAGCCCCAAAATATATATATATAAGCTAAAAAGTTTATTTGGTTATGTTTGCTGCTCTCAGGAACTACCTACAAGGAAAAACTAATTTTGTTGTTATAACTCCATTAACTGAGGTATTGTACATTAGGATTATTTTCATCTGGGTTAGATGTACTGTACCAATTGAAACAACTCAAATAAGTTCAATAGTTGTAATTTCTTTTTATTGTAAACATAAAGATACCTACTTTCATTTCATTTCTTATTTCATATCGGAATGAACTAATTATATACCTTAAAATATATCTCTAAGTTGTTATAGTTTGAAAGTTTGATTCCCTCTCGAATAAATGAAATACTCATCATTTTCATGCAGTCACTCTGGTAGCAAGGCAAAGCGCAGCGTTGAATTACGCTACTCAGCACACTACGCCTTCATATAATGCAACAAATTCGGCGGAAAGTTGGAAAGTGAAATCTTAGCGCTTTAACACTAAGTCAGTAAATTCTCACTGCTTACCATGCTATGTGCGGCATAAAGAAAATCTATAAAAAAATCATAATAAACTAAAAAAAATCGTGCATTTCTATGAAATTTTATATTGGCACATTAAACAGCAATAAATAATCAATTACCGCTAGGTATTGACAGCACGCGTAGGTAGGTAGCTAGCGGTACAAACAAATTAGACAAGAATTACCCAACTAACCGTATATTTGTTCGTTGATTGCACATCGCTTATCACTTTATGGGGGCTCATAAAACAAATTAGAGTACGACATATGTAAGAAAGGTTGTCGTGGCCCGGTGGCACAGTGTGCGACTGTTAAACACAAGAGCTGTGAGTTGAATTCCCATTTAAGGAATTAACTATTTTATTTTATTTTTTTCGTTTCTCTGGTAACATGCCAAAGTCTAGCGTTGAGTTTCTCACTCACGTAATATTTAGTAAATTGGGCAGTGCGTGGGAAGTTAATTAGCACTAGGTTCCCAGGTTCCCTCTTCCCACCTTCTTACTGCGCGATGCAACGTAGAGACACAAAAAAAGGAAGAAAAACTATTAAAGTACCTACTTGTAAAGGAGGCAGTACTTGACATGAGATAATTATATCGTAAAACGACTGGTCGAGGCTGGGTGCTATAAATTCGTTAACTCGTTCACTATCGGAGGGTATGTCTATGAATTAACCGTTTTTTTATTGCTTAGTCTGATTGCTGTGGTTGTTAAATATTCGTATTCTAAGGCAGAGGACGTAGCATTAGGAGGATCCACACTTTAGTGCCGGTCACGGTTCTTTTTCGGTGCAATCTGGTAAACTATTTCCATACGCGAACAATGAAAGATCGGGCCGAGAAGTAACGGGGATCGGCACTATAGTGTGAATAGTGCCTTATTCTGCTTGAAGTAGAGCCATCAGTGAGAATATGTAGTTAAAATACTGTTGTCCCCTTTTCTCCGTTACAAACGTGGATATGGCGATGTCAAAAAAATAATTAAATGCACGCAAGGTATCAGTTAAAAATAAATATATGTAATTATATTTTTATTGATCTTTTTATATTCAGAGCCCGAAGCAAAACAAATAATGTATTAATTGCATAGGCAAGTACTTACTTCGCTTCTATTAGACTTGTCTAATTATTTATTTAGAAGGTTATTCTATCAAAGTGCTCTCTTATCAATGTCAGATTTAACGTTTTTTTTTATTATTTAATTGCTTATGAGCGTTCATAATGAACTGCACTTGGAACTCAATGAAACAGTTGACTACTGGTTCTTAAATTTTACAATCTGAGATAACTACACGCGATGAGAGCTTTACGACTGCTACCGTTCATATGTACCTAATTAAAATGCGACGCAATATTTATAACACTTTCATAAACTACATGTGAATTTCTTCTTCAGCTTCGTACTGTACCTATGCCATACACGGCAGGGTAGGGTAGGGAACTTGGGAACCTAGTGTTAAGATACTCTGGCAAAATTAACGTTCGTTTCCCACTTTCTGATGAAGTTGAGGCATTGAGTATTGAGTGGCGGAGATCATCGCCGTTACCAAAGCGAAGAAATGAAAATATTAAAGATATAATTTCCTCGGATGGACACAGAATTCAAAATTTGTCGTTTACAGTTACATTCTCGTGCCTCTATGCTACGACAGGCTAGATTTTTCTATTCATGTTTATTCTTAATAATTACAAGTTTAAAATGAAATTTATAAAAAATAGCGAAAAGATCGAGGAAAATGAAATAGGTAATACATTTTTAGAATAATTTTAAGTAAAGTCAAGAATAAATTAGTTGCTTTGATGCCAAGTTTAATTTTATTTCCATACCGTACCTACTTAGATTATTATTAGACACGTGATTGTGCAACAAATATTTAACTGAGCATTTAATGTTTTTCTATTCGGACGTGAGGTTAATGGCGTCTGTACTGGTTTTTACAGGCGACGAAGGCGAAGGAAGGAACCAGAAGAAGCAGCAAGCACTATAGATGTTTCTGGATATTGAATTCATTTATAGTTTATTAAAATCCTATCGTAGCCTATCGTGGTGCAGTGGCGTAAGTGTGCGACTGTTGACGCGACAAGTTCTGAGTTCGATCTCCACTCGAGGAAATGAAATAGCTATTTAATATTTTCAAAATATTTTTTTTATGTTTTCATTTCTTTGCTCTGGTAGCAAGGCAAAGCGCGGCGTTCTGTGGCTCGAACGAAAGTGGGGAACGGAACGAAGTGTTTTAATATTAGGTTCCCAAGTTCCCTATGCTAACCATGTTTGGGATACAGTGTTAAACTGAAAAAAAAAATCAAAAAGTCACATTGTAGCTAGCAGTATTTAGTTCTGCAAAGAAATAAAATTTCAATAAAGTCTTCATGTGCCTTATTTCTTCACACTATGTTCATTGCAGTAAAGAGTAGTTAATATAATTAATTAGGTATATAAATAAATACCAAACACTGTAAATAATTCAAAATCAGGAGCAACGCTTTTTTATTTTGTTTTAATGATCACACTCATTTAAATATTCTGAATATGATGTAGTCCGTGTTGTAATGTGCAGCAGCAAAACATTAATTCCTTACATCTTTACAATGTACCGCCGCCGCGCCGCCTCTACATTATTATTTAATTGAATCCAAGCATTTTAATTTCACACAATAGATTCTATTGCGCGCTTTAAAATTAAATTAAGTAAAATTTTCAGTTAAAATAGACTGCCGTAAAACTGTAACTGGTCGTTAATCGCGGTGGTTTTACGGCGCCGTGGTCTGATTTACCGCGTACACTCCCGAACCATTACTATCAAATTATTAATAATTAACAAATAATCTTTATTGCACAGATAGTGAAAGCACTCGTGATAAGAATAGAATTAGTATGCAAATGGCGGCTCAACATAAAAGTCAGTCAGACGGTGCAGACGTAGTTTTTATTTGGTGGTTTTTTAAGTTTTAGTAAGTATTGCTGTAAATAATGTTAACATATAATGGTTAATATGTAGATATAGTTAACTGTCAATATATATCGTACATACTCGTATTTGTAAAGAATACTTATAAAAATGAGAAGTTAAATAATATAATAAATCAGAGTATTTTTTTTAAATCAATAAGTAACCTTCATTGACGTGTCGTTATATCTATATATTATTTGTATCTAATTTTTAAAATAATATTGTACTATCACTTTCTATTGAAGTTGAGGCATTGATTGTTGAGTTGCAGAGATCATCGCCACGCTCTGCCTCCTTATCAAAGCGAAGAAATGAAAATATTAAATATATAATTTAATCGGGTGAAGACAGAAAAAGTCTGTCGCCTACAGTCGCATCCTCGTGCCCCTGTGCCGCTACAGGCTGGTTTTGTCTTTTAATGTTTCTTCTTAATAATTAGTACATAATTTAGTTTAAAATGAAATTTATAAAAAATAACGTATGATCTAATTATAGGGTGGGGTTAATACGTGGATTACAGATTTTTCTAAAAAATACAGGCCACTCTGCATATCGTTCGTTTATCGTTTAGTTTTTATCTTCAATAAATAAGATACATAGAAATTTCAAATATAATCTAATTTTAGATAATTTTAAGTAAAGATTTTAAAAAATTACCTATTTTTAAATCATAAAAGTTGGCAAAACAATTAAATAAAGAAAATTATACCTAAAACTTACTTGAAGAATGCTTGCTATGAAGGTGTTGTGTATCTACTGATCCGCGAAACAACGTACACAAGTGTTAGATATTTTTGGTAAAATAGGGTAATTTACGCTAAATACATTCATTTTATATTTAATGTTATCGTCAGTAAAACAGTTTTTACCTTCAACAGAATAACATATAACAATATTATTGAAATTAATTGTAATTACTAGAAAACTTTCATTTGAACAAAAACAAGTTATTTCATAGAAATAACAACATTCCATTTACAAATAACGTACTTGTTATCAGATAATACACAGCAGAAACAAATTACAAGCATCTGCCAACAATATAATGTGAAGACATAATGAAATAATAAAAATAGAGCCTTAATTCGTATATAAGTATTGGCACTGTGTACCCGCGGCCCCGCCCACACCCCGCCCACGCCCCGCCCGCCGCGCCCCGCCCCTACAGCCTTCACGATTAATGGAGGGCCTGCTATTGTCATAAGTTATTCTGAGGCTAGGGTGACCATGGTACCCTCGCCTACAAAATATATTTAATTATTCTTTTTTACGACACTCCATTTCCCACTTTCCGCCGAATTTAATTTTGTGTTAAGTGGCGGAACTAAACGCCGCGCATTGGTTGTTACCGGAGCGAAGAAATGAAAATATTAAATACTTCATTTTCTAGTAATATATAATTTTCGAAGAGCTAAAATTTTATTGATAATATTTATTTTTATTAATTATTAATATTTATTTTTAAAAGTATGTGTAGGATTCCCATCGTTAAAACCCTCTGTTCTGTTGTCTCCGTTAAATTTTTAAGATATTTATTTTTTATTTAAACTGATGGAAGCCAGCGTCTACTTTTGTCTTGTTACCAGAGCGTAGGTATTAATGTTAATTCTTCCCCCATATATATTTTAGTACATTAAAATATATACTCCGTTCCGTTTCCCTCTTTCCGGCGAATATTGCGTATTACGTGTTGATTTGCGGGATTCAACGCCGTTCTTTGCCGAGATTCCAGAACTAAAAAATGAAAACATTAAATATTTAAGTTGAAAATATGAAAAAAAACATTTCCTCGATAGATCGATCATGTGGGGATCGAACCTACGAACCTACCTATCGTATTTACAGTCACACATATATGTGCCTCTGCGCCACGACGGGCCTCTTATACCAATTAGTATATGATATGATTTCCAAAGTACAAAAACCTTATCAAGCATATACTGCTAGTGTCATACGTCCAAGTTTATAGAAAACTCATACGGTTAATTACAACTACGTAATTGCTAATTAATATGATGAGGCGGTTGGGACTTATATTTTATCATATGTCATGTCAGGAAATTGACGTTTTGCTCAATAAATCTGAACGCGGCCGTATTTTTCTATGAATTGGCAGGTTTTTTATCTATTTTTTATTAATAAAATACAGTACAGATTATAATTAGAAATAGAAATGTCACTCTTATACGAGGTCTGTGGTTAAAAAATAATTTAATTAAAATTTAAGTAAGCGTCAATAACATCCAACCAATGTTTTTGTTTAAGTATTTTTAAATAGCAGTTCATATGTAGAGGTCTCGTTCTGATTATTTTTAATTAACATTTTCTTTTATTATTTTTTAAAGCGTAAAGTCTGTTGACATCTTTGTTTCGTTCTCTAATGACGTTCATTAAAATTGCGTTAAGTCAACTAAAATCTTCGTATACTGAAAGCTGGACAGTTTATAGCCTCTAGGTACCTTTTAATTTCATTATTGAAAAACCATATAAAAACGAAATAATTATTTTTATATTTTTTTTAAAAGAATATTATTATTTTATTTTTATTGTTATTATAACGGTGCATCTTGTGTCGGCTAAAGGTTTCCAGTTTGCAACTCGGAGAACATTTTTTAGAATTTCTTACTTTCTCTCTCTCAGCTTCACGCTGTATCCCACACATGGCAGGGTGGGCAGAGGGAACTTGGGAACCTAGTGTTAAGACACTCCGTTCCACTTCTGTTCCCCCCTTTCGCCGAACGTGAGGCATTGCGTGTTGAGTGGCGGAATTTAACGCCGCGTTTTGCCTTGTACCAGAACAGAGTGTCTTAACATTAGGTTCCTTAGTTCCCTCTGCCCACTACGCTGTCACAGATAGCTATCTATAACAGATATAGCGTGAACCTAAAAAAAAACAATTCAAAGTAATCTAAAGTAAGTAGGTACCCACAGCTATAAATTTAAAAACCATCGCCGTCATAAACTTGTGTAAGACTAATAATACATTTAAATGGTTTTTATGTAATAAAATGTCCGTACACTTAATGCTAGATTAAAGATTAATTTGTTAACTTTTTTTCATATAAATTTAAATAAGTCATAAAATCATAAACATAAAAGTAGAGTTACTTAAGTACGTACATACATACATATATCTATATACATACATTTACCGCAGCAGGTAGTACCACACAAGCTCTGTCATTATAAAATCAAAAACAATCGCACGTTTTATTACCGACTACTTTTTCTAAGGCTCTAGGAAATTTAAATTTGAATAATCATTTATGTATTGTCTAATTTTAATGTTGTTAATATATATGTATTTGTTATATTGATGATTTGATCGCAATTATGCTGTTGGTATTATAAGTATGTGAATATCAATTTTAATTGCTATCCCGATTAAAAAAAGAAAAAATACAGAAAGCGGGAACGGATCTTCTAGATAAACTTATATATAATTTGTTTTTTAATAATAAAAAAGCTAATAAACATCATTAAAAACTGGACAGAGTAAAAGTTAAAATATTTGTAAAGTCAACGGCTACCGGAACTGAACAGTGATGCCCTGATAAGAATGGAGTATCCTTACACTTGGTTCCCAAGTTGGGTGGGTGGGATGTGGAGTGAAGCTGAATACAGCTAAAAAATATAATAAATTTTAGTACCTTCTAAAGTTTATTACAGCATTAACATACACTTATAATATTATAGCTATGTTACATAGGTAGGTACATACGTACATATATGAAATAATCTAATCGCGTTGAAACACTCAGCGCGAGACATGTCTATTTTCTTTTATTTCGCCCACATTATTCAACAGTTAATTTATAATTCTACAAACAGCAGATTACGGTCGTAATGAATTCAAATCCTATGTATGTGAAACAATAAAGAAATAACTTGAACGTAGCGTGTAGAGTGTGAAGTGTAGACGCACGCGACCCGCAGGTACTACTGTTAAGGTAAGGTACTACTGTTACTAAAGGCTTTACTTTGAGCTATGTACATTTAAATATAATGGCAATGAAAACATTTTTAATATATCGACTTCATTTGGGAAAGAAAGTTATACTAAGCTCTATGAATATTAAAAGTTTTTCGTATACAAGAAGGAACCTAAGACACTCCGTTTTTAAAAACATAACGGGGCGAGTGGCCGAACTCAACGCTACACTTGTCTCTCAGGGAAGGGAAATTAAAGTAATTTAAACAGTATCATATCAGTGGTTGGATATCAAACCCGACCATCCTCAAATAACGTATTTTTGTATTAAATTATTATTGTCTACTTTATATAATGCCATTTTTTTTAGTTAAAACGAATATATCATAGAAAAGTGAATGTTGAAAATAAATACAAAACTAGAAATAAATACGGTGTACAACATTATGTAGAGGACTTGTATGAAGTCATATGAGATTAAACTCAAATCCATAGAAAATCATATGTACCTAATACCCTTGTGACTGCTTCGCTTGCTTGCAACGAACGAAAAATACAATAAATAATTATTTCGCACATCGTTTTTTTTTTTCGAAAATAAACAAGCATATCAACAACGTTATATCGTACACTTAAAAAAAATCATCCGCTACAACAAAGTATATAATAGAATAAAGCAAAGCCAAATAGTAAAAATAATATTCAACATTTTTACAACTTTAAACTAATATTCAACATTTTTACAACTTTAAACTCATTAGTTTAACATTTTTACAGCTTTAAACTAATATTCAACAATTTATAACATTAAACTAATATGGTAATAAGGCAAAGCGCGGCGTTGAGTTTCGCCACTCAACACGCAATGCCTCAAATTCGGCGGAAAGTGGGGAACGGAAGTGGAACGGAGGGTCATAACACTAGGTTTCACTTCCGTTCCCTCTGCCTACCCTGCCTAGTGCGGGATACAGCGTGAAGCTGAAAAAAAAAATCTAATATTCAACAATTTTGTTATAAAATTAAAGAATCCCAACTTAACTAGAAGTTACAAACCCCGCCTTGTAAATACTCGTAAAACAAGAACTAAGATCAATTATATAGTCCATGTACTAGACCCAGCAATTAGCTTACTGTGGCTGAGCCGGCTTGATAACAGCCTGTACACACGAGCTTACTGGTTACTGGTTACTGGTTACTCTGTCAACAAAATGTAAAGGAATCTAATATCTCTAGTTTATATTTATTTCTTATTTCATGACGACAGTAATCAAGGACTTTTTGTTAATATATATTGTTATAAAATTCAAATAGATACGTAACACAATTATTTTGTTATTTTTCCAGGTTCACGATGTCTCTCGTACATGGCTGGGTAGGCAGAGGGAACTTGGGAACTTAGTGTTACGACACACCATTCTTATTTTCCGCCGAGTTTGAGGCATTGCTAGTAGTTTAGTGTTAAGTGGCGTAACTCAACGCTGCGCTGTGCCTTGTTACCACAGCAAAATAATTCAAATATGAAATATTTCATTTTCACGAGTCGCATGCTTGTGCCCCTGCGTCGTATCGACATTATACGTTTTTTTAATAAAAAATAACATAGGCGGGTATCGAACTTCTAGCCAATACCTATAAAGTCTCATACATTCCTCAACTGGAAGTAATAATATAGAGTGAAATTGTAAATGTAAAGGCGCGCGGACATGTCGTGGACGTGTCGAACATCGATACACGGTGTTCCGGCGGCGCGACACGCGCACCTCGCCGAGTCGATGTCGCCGTGTAGGTAGAGCAGTGTCAGAATATACATAGAGTTATACATTATGAGCTAAAAACGTTCAAAATATTAAGAAAATGTTTCATCTTTTCAATTTTTATGTTTACGTGATGAGCTTAATTTCTTCGTTATGTAGTCTTGTGGTATTGAAATTTATCTAAGTTGGGGCTTGCGGTTTTATCTGATGATTTTTTTTCTCTTTTACAATTGAATATTATATATCTAATAGGCATAATGTTTTGAATTAAATGAAATCCTTTACACATTGACATTTTTTTCATTTCATTTGGCCAAATATTCTGTATCCAGGTTATAGGTTAGATAGAGTTAGAGAGAGTAGATCGACTTTATCTCTCACTACTCTATGTATAGTACATTTAGTTAAGGACAGTCGTGGAGGCGGGGTTCAAGCGTGACAGTTAATGGCAGATTGTGGGATCGATCCCTACATTTATTAGCTCTGGTAACAGGGTAAAAACACGGAGATGCAACACACGGAGAGAGAGAGAGACGCCAATGTCTCAAATTCTGTGGAAAGTGAGGAACGCGATGTAGTGTCTTAACACTAGACTCCTAAGTTCTCTCAATCTACCCGGGCACGTGCGGGATATATCGTGAAGCTGAGCAAACATGTATAAGTAAGTGTTACAAGATGACCGTTGCTCTCACACTATTTTCGACATGATTCATTTTGAGTGGCAGAACTCAACATCGCGCTTTTATTAATTAGATAAAATAAATGAATAAAAGAGATGAACAATTAAAAGAAGTGGTGGTCGTGGTGCAAGCAAAGTGATTAGACACTTGTGGGGTCGACTTCCACCGGAAGAATAAATTAAATTTCCTGACTTTTAGTAACAATTAGAAGTATATTTGGTTAAATTCATTAACTTAAATAGAGATACTGTAATTTTGTTTTTCAGAATTGCGAGAATTTGTTGTATGTTTTTAAAATAAACAAAAAATCCATTAAACTTTAATAAGGCTATGTAATAATCAGTTAAGCTCATAATGAAGCGATTAGTGCAGTTTTTGTAATTTATATTTTTTTGTTCTTTATAATAATATTGTTAGTTCCAAGAAATGTAAATAAATTAAAAACGTTATATAAAAAAATGTACAAATATACAAAATAACTATTTCATAGTAAATTCACTGCGATGACGTCGAATAATTGTGACAATTGAACATTTTAATTAACGTAGGTGTAATGCGTTAATGTTTTATTGTATTAAATATACGAGGTATTCAAAGGGAACAATATTTATATTTCTATATACTCATGGTTTGTTTATACATCTGAATCTGATATAGAATAGGGATACGGAGAGAAGTGTAGTGTTAAGACAAGTTATATATATATATATATATATATATATATATATATATATATATATATATATATATATATATATATATATATATATATATATATATATATATATATATATATATATATATATATATATATATATATATATATATATATATATATATATATATATATAACAAGCAAATAGATAATATTTAAAGAAAACCTTGTTTCAATAATTGAAAACTTAACTAATAATTAAATATTTATAACTACTTTCTATTAAACAAGTTCATTAGATATCTTAGTATGTGCAAATAAATATACCTATACTTTATCATATAAATATACGATATAAATTGTAACGACGCGCACCTTGTAAGGTACCTTGGACTGTCTTCACGGTTTTATCGTTTAAACGTAATTTACAGGAAATTCTGTAATAATAAGTATATAAAATTACTAGCGGACCCGCCCGGCTTCGCCCGCTTGAACTATACGAATGTTTATTTAATATAAAAAAATCGGAAGAATTGAAGCTATAGTCAAAAAGATATTCACTAGAAAGCTTTGTATTCTCAAAATTTTCAACTGTTTCAATTAACAATTATATCTGTCCAAATATTTTTTATAAAACACTACGTATTTTCTAATAAAAAAATATTTTTTTTCCTTTCTAATACCGTTAAAAATATGTGTACAAAGTTTAATGATGATCGGTTACGTAATTTTGGCGTGAAAGCTGAACAAACTGTTTTACAGAGACATTTATAATATTAGTATTACGCTATTATTTATATTCTATATTTAGATAAGCTTCGGCCGTATCTATGTATGCTTGTAACGGACATCTTGGACGCGATTTTAATCGAATTTGACACGTGGGATTAATTTGAAACGTGACGTACTTGTCAAGGACCTATGACAATGCAATAATATGAAGAAAAGAAAATAAGTAGGTAAAAGTAGATTTTTTTAAATGAGTTCTTTAAATGTTAGTAAATTTACCTTAACTTATTGAAAATTTTACTTGTTGTAATAATGAAACATAATTATAATATGAATTGTATTCGAGTGACTTGAGTCTACAGATAACGTTTTTAAGTTGTCATAAAACGTTATCACTTTAAAAAAAAGTGTCCGAATGTATCCGTCTCGTAAGCCCATCTCTATACAAGTATATTCGAGTAAAAAGCTCAGGCCAGGAATTATTGTGGACGTCGATATTGGCCGGGACAGTTTCCCATGCGTCTGCTTATCGGCGCCTGCATTAGTCTCCCCCCCTCCCCCTGCCATGCCTTCCACCCCTCCCCTAGCCCCTGGCCCCTCGAGTGGCGCCGCCGCTCTTAGCCGCAACAAGAGCCACGTTTTTTTGTCAGTCGATGTGTAAAAGGTAATTAATTAGGGCGAGTCCTTTCCACCTTCGCCCTAGACGGATTCGCAATCTGCGTGTTAGTATGTCCAATATAATCGTACTGTCACGTAAAGTGACATGTCACATGTGTTCTGTGACGTAATCGTTAAATTTTCAATGTCTGTTAGATAATAGGGACACAAAGTCTTAATTTTACCTTTTATTCACTTAATATTATATTATTATAAGTGTGTAGAGTTCCATAATTCAATAATTTGCTGAATTTCTAACAATATTTTCAATATTTTAGTACAATATCAGCTTCCCGCTGTACCCCACATGGCTGGGCATGAACCTAATGTTAAGACATTTACGAGTAGTTCCGCTACCCACAGTTACTCTACAATATAATTTATTATAAATAACTAAAGGTATTGTAGTAAAGTAGTAACACAAAAAAATAACATCAGCATATTATACTTAAGACTTGTAAAAACCTTGAAATTTGTTTTCAAACATCGAGCACGCTGTGTCCGAGACGTCACTTGCATTGTACTGTCGCCGCGTCGAGCACGTCACCAGATCTTTTGTCAGTTCTGCAGATAACGTACAAACGACTCCTGGAGATGTCGCGATAACGAGAGCGAGCGGCAATCACTGTCCGCGGCTAATCTACGCCTCGCCTCAGCTCACTCGAGGGCCGTGTCGTGAATTAATCATTTTAATATTAAAATATCTGCATTAAACGAAACCTTTCAATTTGCCTCATTCTCGCAAGTATAAGAAAGCGTATGTACGAGCGAGATGGTAGAGGCGGTTGTTTGGCTATTAATAACGGAAAAACACACAAACGAAGTGGATTAACACATTAAGAGGTCCGCCGTCGCCGGTATAAAAGCATTCCCGGCGAGTGTCGGGTTTGCCTCAAAAAAATTTGGTGACAACGCTCCTCGGCCGCAATTAGTACGGCTTGTAGTTGTAAGAGCCGCCATTCTCCATTAGAGCTCATTAAGCGTTACATCACTTTCCCCCTACACGTGGATTTTATATTAATTTCATTTAATTTTATAGACGTTACAATTTCAATTAGCAATACCTACTATAGGTTGCTTTAGTTTTTGATATTAAAATGGTAATTTAATGAACTCTATGAACAGTCTTATTTAAATACATTAAAAGTAATTATAAATTTTCGGTCGATCTAAACGTTTTTACATATCATCTAGATTACTTTCTAAGTAATTCTAGTAATCCTACAAAAAGTAAGCCGTTAATATACTTACTTCTCATTAGTAGAAAAAGCAACAAAAATATTTTTGATATTTAAGCATGCAAAGGCAGTTAATTTTAGTCAGCATTTACACGCCGTATACTGTGATTACTCACGGTATTCGACCATGGCGACACAAAATTTACATACTTTCTCAACTAAAACGTCAATAAATAGGAAAGATTGTAATTCATCGGTGCTTTAATTGTCTTGAGGGCGACAAAGGGGACAGAGTGAGGGGGGAGGGCGGCGGGAGGGGGCGAGGCCGCGGAACACGGAAAGGCTTTTGAGGCGGCGTTTCAGAGGCTCTCGAGAGTTAGTCCTGGGACACACATATACTGAATAGTGGGAAAGTAGTGGCATACTAACAGTATTGTACAAACTTTTTTAACAATGAAATTGTGTGTTAAAAATTCAAAATATTCGAACGAATTACAATATTGTAAAAAAAATCTGCAAGTCAATAAACTTGAATTGAATTTAAGTTCAAATTGTAAGATGTATGCTCTTGATAATAACCAATTGTAATTTATTTTTATTATGTGTGTAAGTAAGTGTAGCCCTTCGTAAAGCCCCGGCAGTCCCTAAAGTGGTACATGTACATTGGGCCCAGCGCGGTGATCAGTGTGACCCGTCCTAAGGCGATAGCGCCGGCGCCCGCTCACCCTCACACACCACATTACGCCTGACGCGCGCTAATGCAGAGTGTCGCCTCATCTCATAAATATATTTACCAACATTCCTTAAATTATAGGACTCGATAGAGTTCATTACTGATTATGAAATTAACACACGCTTATTTTAGTACTTTTGTAATTATTGTAATCAATAATTTTAATCGTATTGCAATAGTGTTTGGCTTCTTGTTGGGCTCTTCCGAATATTGAAATGTAAATTATATTTTAAAATTTAAATATTTGTGTATATTATTCCAATATCATATTAATAAAACAGCTTTTCTATATATAAGTACTATCTATAGTCTATGATTAGTAAGATCATAGTAAGAACAATGAATTATTGTGGAATGCTGATGTTGGAGGTAAACACGTTTAATGTTATATTGTAAATATTATTTTTCGGTTTCATCACACGTTAATAAGTGAACTAAAGAAAACCTAGTCTTTATTCCCGAATGTCCCGAAGCTATGAGTGTTGTAAAACAAAACGTCATTAGGTTTTTTAAATATTTAGAATCATTTTTTTAGCTTCGAACAGTAGCCTGCATGTAGCATGTAGCAGGGTAGATAGGGCCTGGATACTTAGTGCTAACACTCTCCGTTCTCGTTAAGACACTTCCCTCTCTCCCTAATAATGTGTATATTACACATTTTATCTAAAGTATTCTGGATGTCTCAGGAACATTTTAAATTAGAGACACCCTTCACAGCGCACCTTAATCGATGTCCGTCGTGTTCGCGACCGGCGGCGGCTTTATACACACTACCGCTTATATTGTATTCCGATGTACCGGGCCGAGGCTCCTCTTTTTGTCACCGCCATGAATCATCTGATCGAATTGATTTTATAAAGTAACGAGCCGATATGCCTTAAGGATCTCCATGTTTCATTCGTAATGTTCCTTTGAAGTAGAGTCGATCGTACTCGTAATAATTGAGACTGAAGACTGATGTAATCAATATAGAGGCGTGCTGTGACTCATTCTTAGAAGCCACTTGCTGATGTTCAATACAGTTCAGTACAGTATATAAGAGCTATCACACTAGTGTTGCGTGCTTCAGTGCTTTTGAAGAGTTAATTAAATATAATTTAAAGAAAAAATGCAAGGTTGATATGCAAGATTCTTAGAAGTTAGTTACTTAGTAGGTGGTGTGATCATCTAACGCGTCCAATGAACTTCCGTTTAATTTAGTTACTTTTGTATTTGTTGTTTAGTGTTGATCAACATCTCTGCCTTATATTGCAAACGTCGATCGAATTAATTTATAATATATACAACACATACCGGCGATAGTTCCTACTCGATAGTAAAAAAAATGAATAATAATGAAATCAGCGTTTTCCAAATAAAACGACCGCTAAACGAATTTTTATTAGTAATTAAATTCAATAATGAATGTATTTTATTTTGTCAAATAACGAGGTTACGTTGTTAAGTATAATTTAGAAGCCGCGTGTTCTGCTCCGCCGCTACATACATATGTATTTATGTATATTATTGTCATCGTATTCGAACTGTAAATGTTACCAACATAAACATTGATTATATGGGTGTCTTCAAATCAGAATGGATTTAAGCCAAGTACTTTACAATATTTACACATAGAGCTGCTAAAAACCTACACTTAGTACATACAACTTAGGCACTGAACTGAGCTGCTCGCTTTCTGTTCCTCTTACTTCTTATGAAATATTACGAAGTTTCTGCTATGGGAATCTTCTATATTGTATCCACTTTAAATATATAATATTTATCATAAATCAATTAAAACAAACCATATAGAAAGGATTGTTTGGTTTATTTTTACTAAAACCGTAAAAAGTTTCAATGTTCATTTTAGTCAAAAGTTGTTGGATGTGCAGATCACTCCTTTATCGTTCCAGCTACGTGTCTCATCAACAACTGTCGTTATAGGAAAAAAGCCTGTATAATTCTAATAACTGGTTTAATCATATATTATAAGTAGTCCAAGATAGGCATCGAAGTTCAAAATCGAAGGCAGAATTGAAAAAGAAAAGATTTAAGGCAAAGTTGCTTTTAATGAATACTTTTATAACTTTTCTTTTAGGTTGACACTGATCCCGGATATAGCCAACAGGCAGCGGGAACCTGGGAACCTAATGTTAAGATATTTCCGTATTGGGTGGCGGAACTGTATGCTTTGTTACCAGAGCGAGGAAATCAAAATATTAAATATTTACACATATAAAGCCACTTTGGGCGGCCTTTGTAAAGAATAAACTCTCTCATGACTAAATCTCAGTCTAAGTTCCATTAAATCTATATAAATAAAAAAAAAATATAGGTATTAACCATCGCTAGTAATATTTATAAATTCATATATTATCAAGTTTAGTTAAAATTATGAATCAATTTAATAAAAATAATTATTTCACTCATCTCTGACGCCATTAAAAATACTATTATGTAAAAATCTTTTTTTATATCCAAACATTAAGTATTACAACCATGTATAAATGTATATAAAATGTAAATCTGTCTGTCCGAGTTCGTGTAGAGGCGACTCTACACTTATTCTAATACAGTAAGTAGTACTGCTACTTGTTTAATTATTATTTGGCTTCCTAGAATTTATACTGATGTGAAATTAATTATATTTAATGACTAGTCTCAGTGCTTCTTGAAAATGTGGAGCAGCTTTTTATTTTAATTTGATTTTAGAAAAACTTAATTATTCAGAATCATGGGTCGGTTAGGTAGTGTCGGTGGTTACAGGTTATATAATCAGCAAATATTGAACTTAGAGATTTATGTAAATGTTTTCATACATTTGTCAAAACAGATAGAACATTTACATGTAATGTTTATAAGAAAAGAGACTCTATTAAACTCTAATTACTACTAATCTAAAAAAAAAAACCTTAATGAAACTTGATCAACAACTTGAGATATTTCAGAAGATTCGATATAAATAACCAAAATTGGTTTTAAAATTAGACTCAACTACTAACATTTAAGTACAATGCTCTAAGCCGGTAAGTACAGGTGAGAGGTCACGCTATTAGGTATAGAGACTAAACACAAGCTGTCAGTTCCACCCACGCATCACAAATTGCTAAAAGCAAGCGAAGTGTAATCTGGCTCGGGTTATTGATGTCTGACTCGAGCCCAGCTTAAATGTAGAGTCGTTTGTCAATATGCCCAGTAAATCTAAACGCCTACTGAACGCTGTACAAAATAGAATTTGTTACGTTGGTGTGTACCTGTGTATGTTATATTTTTGTAAATATGTCTTGAAAATCCATATTTAAAATTGAATACAGTCATAGTTGCTGAGAACACTTCTACGTCAAGTCAAGGATTGTACCAGAATGGCCTCAACGTATTTATTTTTAAGCACTTTATATATGGGAACATAATTATGATGTAAGTAAGGCATCTTTACAAAAGTCTTTTTTACAAATCTAAATTGACATATCAAATAATAATAAGAGCATTTACGGGTATTATTTTTAGTTAAAACACAACAATAAGTTGATATATACCATCTTTTGCACGTATTTAAGAAGGGCTAGCAAAGAGTGGCTTGTCGTTTACGATTATGCGTCGAATGCCATAAAATCTAAATTAACGTTCCATTTTACTTGCCTTATCGAGCGCATCGATTGAGTGCTGCTATTTTTTCTGCTTATTGCAATAATAAAAATCTATACTTGTATTATAAGGTGGAAATATTTGTTTGTTTCAACACGGTATTCATTTAAAGAGTTAGGCTATTATATTACATAAGATCAGTTGATCCCATGTGAACATACGAGCTCACAGGCAAAGCCGCAAGCGAAGCTAGCTATAGCTGTGTTTTTTTTTTGTAAACCTTACAATAATATAGCAAAGCATTATTTTTGAATAACTAAATTAAATATTAAGTCACTAATAATCTAAATCTAGAAAGAGATGGTCCTGCATTTAGACTTTCTCAAGGCAAATGTAGTTGCCTTCTTATTCGAAACGTTATTAAATGAATCGGTTAAATATATATAATAAACTAGCGAGTCGAAAAAGACATTTAACATCGATCGATACGGTTATATTATAAATTAATTAGTTATATTTTGTATATAAATATTAACGAAAATCTTTATTTTATAGTTTACAATAAAATCGAGTATGCTTTAAAAATTGTCTCATAGAATTAAGTAATAAAAATACCTCGGGGTCATTACCTGCGATATTTTTATTTGATAAAAGTGCATGTTCACTTGTAATTACATTTGCAATATGCATGTTTTCAAATGAATTGCAATAATTAATATAGTACACTTGCATATCCTTGACACTCTTAAGTGTCTCCACATATGTATAATAATTATATTCTAAATAAATTTAAAACTGTTAAAAATATTTATTTTAGTACTTCATAGAAACAGTCCAAATTGCAAAAGCAGATTGCAGAACTTTAATTTAAATATTGATGGTTGCAGTTGTGTAGTGGGAAACTGCCTGTTTGTAAGCGCGTTGATTTTCAATACCATTCCAAATATTTCCTAATATTTTGAGTATTATGGAATAGAATGCAATATTGAGATATCCGGTGGAAAATTACGTTAAGACATTGAATGTAATGTTGAGATATCCGGCGGAAAGTTATTTTAAGACATCCGGCGGAACGCCATGATATGAGATATTTATTGGAACATAATGTACAATGTGGAAAGACAATTTAACAAAAAAATAAGTACATTCACAGAAATTCATATTTTAACATGACTATACAACGATGTCAAACAGACCGCATTGGGAGAGCAGTTAGCTTAACGTATGTAAGTTTATGTCTTCAATATAAGTGACTTTGTTGCAAACATCTACATGTTTATCTTGCTTATGATAATACTAGTTTATACTCGCTACTTACAATTACGTTCAAAACTAAAAAATGAGTGCTTTAATTGATAAAAGAATTGTTATTCATTTTTCAACAGTTATTAAATACTTTGGCACCAAATTATATGTAGGTATTGCATATACTTAATATTTATAGCTTCTTTAATATTTTTCTCTATTATGTTAGTCCTCCAAGGGAAATTCATAAATCCTCGACGGTCCTCCTTCTCCCTTTTCTCCCACGTTTACGGTCTCGTATCCCAGCTTATTTAAAAATTTAATTTAGTATAATTTAATTATAAAGCAAAGTACCCACCTGTAGCCTATAAACAAACCGTGAGTACACAATATATTACGGCGACATATAGGGGCCAGCCGTAATTAATGCTACAACAGAGGAAACTTTTGCAAATGGATACATATTTTTCTTTCAACTAATTAAGGTCCGTGTCATTAAGCAAGTTGACAGTTTTTAAAGTTATGTTGAAGTAAAATATTGAATATTTTTTTAAAGTTTTTAAAGTGTTTTTCTACACTTATAAAAGAAACAATCTTTATGTAGTATGTAACTTATAATAATTGGCACTTAGCAGGATTGGAACCCGCGAGTATTGGAAGTGATTCTAGCCCTCTAATTACTAAGCCACACGTTCTTAACAAGCTATGTCGAATTGTTAATACATGAGTTCTCAGTACTGTAGATAAGTTACGCTACAAAAACTGAAAACAGTGTTAGCTTTTGGCTCGATTCCGAGACGCGTGGTTAATTGTGGAAGTGTTTACTTCCGTTCCCCGGGTTCCGCCGCTCTTGGTCTCATCATAGCGGGGAGAAACCTAAAATTGTCAAATTTATAATTAGAGGCTTTTCACCATAATGGCCTTATCCAATTTAATAAAACCCTCTTAGAATATACATATCGAATTCTCACAAAATTCTTATCATTACTAAGTTAAGATTTTTTTCTAGAAACTTCTGTGTTTTTTTTAATGTGGCATCTAGTCAAAGTTATATAATTTTTCTATAAATAATTAGAACCGATGTAGGGGCAATATATTTTTTTATTTTTCTCATCTATCATGTATATATATCACATCATATGATTTTAAAAATTATAATCTAATATACTACAGATATATACATTTATTTTTACTTTCACACTAGCCCTGAAGCGTACGTTATTATAAAAACTTATGCAAAAATGAGCGTCACATCGTCGACACAAACAAAAGGCACACAAAATAAAAAAAAAGCACTAGCCGATGTCGCCAAAATACTTAAAAAGCTTTCTAGTCGTAAATACGATATATAAATAACGTTTTTTTCCCCAAAAACTGTCGATTTTATCAGGTATGTAATGCGATGCGATCCCTTCACCCTATCGACGCATTTATCTCGCAAAATAATAGGGGTGGTTTTAAATGGTAAAAGGGTGTAGAGGCTGTTAGGCACGAGCCACGCTTGCGTAACGTCACAACAACGCAAAAACCAACGGCCAGTCCCTTAGAGTTATTGAGCTGTCGGACTAATTGTTTGGGTGAGAGGGACGACTATAGTTATTTATGTAACAATGCGTGTGTACGAGCGAGAGGTGAAATAATGTAAACAATAAATTACCACGGTTATAATAGAGGCGCCAAGTCCCGTCGTAGAGCGCAACTGTCTGTACTTCATCATTGTTGATTTATAGAAATAGGAAATAGTCATTTTTTTTTGTTGTTTTGTATTTTTTTTTTGGTTGGATATCAATTTTAGAGAGTGAATATTATTTATTGTTTATCTTGTGTGTGTGTGTGTGTGTGTGTGTGTGTGTGTGTGTGTTGTAAAGTAAGTTATAAAATTAGTACAGATACAACAAAATACTATCACTGAAAAATTTTGATTTTATAAATATAAGAGGACATTTTTAGGCCAATCATATTCTTACTTGTTTTACCTACTGTTGTGCAAGTGAAGTAAAACAAAAGATGACCGAATTATAATTAAAAACCATGTAATATTTCGCAGAAGTTTCTATTTCATTTGTGTGTTAGCCTCGAGCAGTTACATTTAACATATACGTAAGTGTTAATTTATTTAATTGAATTAATTTAATTACTTTTGCATAATGAATATGGCCTCAGACACTCGTCTATACAAAAAGCGACACGTCCAACCGGTCGTCATTGCACACGGCAAATTGAACTTATTTTTATAAATAATAAAGAAAAATATCTATGAAAACACTATTACTTTTGTAAAAGCCACAAATTGAGTTGAACTAGCTAAATTATCGATATGGGCGTCACAAATTATGCGAATTGAACAGTCTTTGCGTAAATTTTAGAAGTCTTATATTTTTTGTTTTTTATAAGATTCTTCAATAATACATAAGCCTAATCGCAACTCGTAATAAAGAAGTATTAACAAAGTGACGTCATCAGTATGTAACAGCATCGAGACTGACGCGTCGCGGTACACCCGACGCCAGCCCCTTGCTTTTTGTGTGGCTTAGTTCAAGATCCGGTAACAATACTAATCCCCTAAGTGTCGGTGTATCGATGTCAAGAGCGCTGACACTGTGTGTTTACCTGTTGAGAGCTCTGACACTGACACTATTTTATTAATGTTTTCTGTACTCTGTTCTGTGATTTCTCTACATGGTGCTCTTCATCGTAATCAAACAATTTGTACTCATTGTTATTGTAGTAAATAATGTTTATATGGAAACACGTGTAGGTGGAACAAAAGCCTTAACTAAAGTGTCCATTGTCTTACATTATGCGTACATTACCTCAAGCTATCACGTACAGAACAAAGTATATAACATCTGTAATTTATATATGGATTCAAATTTTGAACACCACGCCTCTTCATATTTCGAACACGTTTTTAATATTCATATTATTCATATTTATCATATTTTACATAAAATCATAATTTTTACGAGGAAACGATTACGTGTCAGCGTCGCCTCAGAGGCCGCCGCGGAGAGACGACCAATGGACGAGTCTATGTCTATGTACCTACTCGTACATAAGATAGATACAAGATCAAATAGATATAATGCTTTTAAGATGGTCTGTTAGTGGAGTTGGCACTTGGCATACGATGAATGGTTCATACGAAATCCATTTCAGCTATATTCGTAATTTCGTGCACTTTGTAACAAAATATTAGTTGGCTTTAATCTTAGGTCTGTATCTCGAGTTTGAATTTTTATTTTTAATTTTATAAGCTGTACTTGTATAATAAATTTAAAGACTTTGATCTCATGAACTACCAGTTCCAATGGAACATTTGGTTTGGTGTTGGACAGTCTGCTTCTCGAGTGAGGCTATGAGGCTGTATTACATAACGTTAATCTTTTCAACAATCCATTTGTACCTGCGGTCTGAGTTACCTTAGAGGTCTAGAATGTCTCCACGATAAAAACTTTAAAATATAATAAAATATCTATTTTAAAAGGTTATTTAATTAAAGTAATTGCAAAATTATTTTGGATACGGCCTTGTGTTCATTACTTATGTTGCATTATAATTACATACATATATATATATATATATATATATATATATATATATATATATATATATATATATATATATATATATATATATATATATATATATATATATATATATATATATATATATATATATATTATATATATATATATATATATATATATATATATATATATATATATATATATATATATATATATATATATATATATATATATATATATATATATATATATATATATATATATATATATATATATATATATATATATATATATATACTTCTATATTATTTTAGAATGTCAAATTCAAGCTCTGTAATATTGTTTTCTTAAAAGAATAAACCTTAGCTTATTATAAGACAGCGGTCAGATGACGTGTTTTGTACCTCAAAATGGTTATGGCGTCACGTCATCTTAAATAGATGGTATAAAAATATTACTAATATAACAAATAAACAGACGGAAATAATCGGAAATTTGAATCGGAACGAGATCTTTATAGTGGGCGATACAACCGATCCTCATTTATTATTATACGTACTCGTAATTAACGACTCTAGCTATATTTGTAATAAAAATATGGTATTGGTTAAGGAAAACATAGAAACTTTATAGACAGGTTGATTTTTTAAGTTTCATCTCTCTTACATATACTAGTAGTGTCAAGACACTCCGTTCTACATTTCTGCTCAATTGTGCCACATTAATAATTGAATGGCGAAACTTAACGCTGTATTGTATCTTATTAACGCGGGGCAATATTATAGAGAGGCCTGTTGTGGCGCAGGGACACCTGCCTTATAGCGTGCAACAGCTTGTGGAACTGTTGAAACGGAAAGTGGGGACGGAAGTGTTTTAATGTGAACAGAGTGTCTTAACACTGCGTTCCTAAGTTCCTTCTGCCTATAGTGCGGGATACAGCGTGAAGGTGAGAAAAGAAGCTATGCTTATAATCACTATACCGAGTAGGGTCGAACACACAACCTGCATACGGCCAGACGATGTCAACCTGCGCCTCAATGACCTCCGTAATATAATGTAGGTCAATATTATTAAAATAAACATAATTATAAAAATGAAGCGACCGTCGTCGCTCTCGGGCTCACGTGGACAATGAATCAATGTAAATACCAATCATACATTATATTATAAATGTGAATATTAGTTTGTTCGTTACGATTTATCACCAAAACTAAAAATAAGTATTTTGGAATATATATTTTTTTGATTTTTTTAAAAATATTTGCTATATATTTAAAGACTTCAATTTAATATTTTATTGACGAAAGCTGTAGCTGTTTAGCATCTTTGTATATGAAATAAATATTCATATAGTCGCTATTAGACAATAAATACGTATTAGATATTGATCATTATACTTTGAACTTCTATAATTATGAACAACAATGTAAATTTTATGTCTGCTTTTTTAAATATTCTTTTATGTTTGCAGATTTTTGTCATAGAGTGGATGCAACTTGCCACGACTTTATTCTAGTCTCTGTTTATTTCTTATATTTATCTGTAAGTATTATAATAATACTTATTTAAAACCTAGGCGCTATAAAATTTGTTAAAAATATCACTTGGATTATTCATCTCAGGAGAATTTTAGATAAATCTGTACACAGCAGGGAAGGAAGAGGGAACTTCCGTTTCGTGGAGCGTATCCACCCAATTAACGAGACATTGTGTGTTGAGTGGCGGTACTAAATAGCGAACTTTTTGTTGGTAACTAGCGAGAAGAAATGAATGTAATTCAGTCGTCCGAGTAGGAATTAAACCTATAACATTCGTAGCTATAAGAAATAAATAAAATATAACTAACTATAGAGGCGTTAAAATTTGTATATTTTTACGTGTGAAGGTATTCGGGAATGCGGTCCAGATGCTGCGCGGCCGCGCCGGTCAAAAGTCATTATCTCGAGATGATCGGAGATAACGCGAGAGAACCGGAACTAGTGACCCGCTATATATTACACACTTAACGATTTCGCTACGACTCGCTAATGAGTTACCGATACTGCGATGAGCCGATACGGTAGGTTCATGTTTGATGTATAGCCGACTTGGCAAGGCGAAATTTGTATTTACAATGTTTAACTTTTAGTTTTTGTAATTTTTTAAGTAGACAGAGACAGCCCAGGTTTAAGATATCCTATTTTCTATTTTATGTACATAATAGCTTGTTTTATGGCAAAATTAACGCCGCACTACTCGTATATTAGAGATATGAGGAAGATATTAATATATTATACTAGGTTCTGTTCGATCTAGGTAGGTATTATTTAAATGTAATGCTTGTTCAATAAAGATAATTTGTGCTTATTTTATAGCAAAGGGACGAAAAGAAGGAAGGCTTTCTTTTCTACATGAAAACCTGTCGAAGTGGAATTATTGGTCTTAATGTCAAACTAAGTATTTTATTTAGTATTGACTTCAAAAATGGGCGTCAGATATCAGTAAGATTAGTGTAAAAATTAATTTAATATTCAATTTACTTTGAAAATTGTTCAATTGTGTTTTATCAATATGTCTCACCAAAAGGAAGTTCACCTATAGCGCTACAGGAAGTGGGCTCTTATCAATGCGCGTAAGGTGCGTGAGGTGACAGCGGCGGCGACCAGGTAGAAGGCGCCAGCGGCCCCAAAATGGTACGTCGTAAAGAAGTCCCGTCAGGCGCCATCTCTTGTCTTGTTATCAGTAGGTACTTAGTAGCTACTAAAATGTTTTTCAGCTTTTTTAACTGATACTTTATAGGGAACTAGCCTTTAAATATATGTTCATATAAGTTTTCGTCATATGTATCTTTTTATCGTTTTTTATGCTTCGTTTTTACGTCACTCCGTACATGGTAGAGTAAGCAGGAGGCACTTGTGAACCTTAGTAGTTAAGAGATTTCGTTCGGTTCACGACTTTTCACTGAATTTAAGGCATTATGTTGATTGAACGTAACTTAACGCCGCAATTTGGATTGGTTACCAGAACAAAGAAATTTAAATTTGTAAGAGAGTTAAGAAATTTATATATTTGATATTTAATTTCCTCGAGTGGAGTGGAACCCACAACCTGGCGGGTTTACAGTCATCCATCCCTTGCGTCACGACACACATCAATGTATGGTATACTTATTTGTAAAGTATATATCAATTTGTGGAGAAAAAAGATGATAAATAAGAAAGCGATTCTCTTTTCATTTGTTTTTTTTTGCTTTCTTTTAATCTAATGTAAAACACAAGAACATTAGAAGTATCTAAAATAAACGTTAAATGTCAAAATTAATTAAGAAATATATATATGTGGGAATAAACATAATAACACTCAGTAATGTAGGAAAGTTTTCATATAATTCAAATTAACGCGCTTAGTCCTAGATAAGATCGTTGTGTTCTAACCACTTACTATGCGTATACAGATATTTGAATAAATTGCTCTCAATCACAAAGTTAAATTAGCTAAACTAGAAAACGTATCGGATTATGGCTCTTTTAAATCCGCTTCAAAAATATTTAAAAATCCTGTTATGTTATGTTGTTTTAGCAGCTTTTTATTAGGTATTCTTATCTTTTTGGTAAGTTTTGTTAATTTCCCAAAATCGTATTGCATAAAGTCCACTGCCTTCTTAAATGCATAAGATGCATGTACCAGTAAGTACTTCCAGAGTAGATACCAATGTCAAGGCTGGCTCCTACGATTCTTTCAAATCATATGGGTATATTAATGTAATTAAGTTAAAGGTGACGATAAATATCTGTATATATCTGGATTTATATCTGTACGTTTATAGATGAAGTGTACTTTGTACGTCTTATTTACATCTAATTAATAAAAAATATTTAATTTACATCTTTACAGTGTGATTTCTGAAATGAAAAGGCTTTTTTGTTGTCACAGTATTATTTTGTTTACGAATAAATCAATAATACTGTATAATGTTTTACAATAAGTGTGAATGGTAGTCTGTTTGTAACGCATTCACGCCAAAACTACTTAGCCTATTAACATGAAACGTTGTACACATATATGTAGAGGTAGAGCTGCTTTGGGATTATTGTATAAATTAATATGTAGTGTTTCAAGTAGACGGAGTCACGCGGTCCCTTTATTATTTATATAACTTACATGGTCATTCACTTTTAAATTTTAATGCAAGCAAAAGTGCGTGTGTTGCAGTAAGTTGCATTCCGTAATACAGACGAGATGAAGTTAGTCATGTAACAATATTTTCACTATTTCAAAGAGAGGTTGAGATAATATTAAGGTTTCAGTAATTTAAATAATAAATTTTAATAATTCGTTTAGCAATCCACGATCATTAACTAACAAAGTTCAGTAAAATTGTACAGAACGTGGGGAATTAATTTCCCCATTTATTTTAATAGGTTCCCGTTGCCTTACTTGCTTGTGGCAAAAATATGATAGTAACTAAAAACTAATGAACTTGTTAGATAGAGCTTCAAATCATATATGGTTATAGGTACTTTTGAAATCACATGTATGTTACTATGTGCTCAACCCAAAAAATATTCGAAATTTTCGAAAAGATAAAATCTCATTGTAAGTCGACTATGAGTAAGTCGTAGAGCCATAATTTTTGGCGACGCAAGTGAGTAAGGGATGGACTATGTGCGGAATGCACGCGGCGCGGCGCCGGCGCAGGTATACCCCCGGGTGACACTTTGTCACCTATACTATAACTCGGCTATATTATTTAAGCGATTTTTTTAAAAACAAAAAAGACATTCTGTCACTCAAATGCTTTTTGTCATCATGTATCATATGTATTATAAATAGCAACGTAAACATTAAATCGTCGAGTCCAATAAAATTAAAAACGCCCATTTAATCACCCAAATTTGAATTGAACGAGAGCAGCAGGTGGTATGAATTAAAATTATGAACGCTACAGATTCAAGAATGCATGATAATGTCCTCAGATAGATGTTATCAGTCCACATTCGGCCACATTCAACACGCTCTTATTTTAATATAACACCTCCATTCAAGACGTGTGTGATGTAAGCAGCTTCAAGCTTTTATGTCCTTTGCTTCAGGTAACATCATGTTAAGACACTTTGTACCCAACTTTCTATTTTTTGTAATATTACTATATATATGTTGATTGAAGGAACTCAACGCACTTTCATTTGGAAAGAAAACTCTTATTCCCCCGAGAGAAGATCGAACCTACAGTCATCGAGCTTAACATCGATATTACCTTATTGCACCATGATGATGTCATGTCACCAGGACACAGGATCTATTAATTTAACATAGAGAAGCTTATATTGCTATATATTGCTGATACAATGTAGTGAAATTACACGTTTTACAATTTTTTATCTTTTTTTTTAAATAAAAACGTAATGGTAGCAAGTGATTAAACGTCTCGTTTACTTTAGTATCATATGTATATCTGATTGAGCAATAAGCAGACGTTGAGATCCTTATCGACACAACAACAGGCCCCGATAACATCTTAATCAATATTTATAATATACTTAATAAAATTGCTTTTTAATAAATATTAGTCGTATTTCCGTAGATCGTTTATATATTATTTTTATGGAACATAATTCTGGCCTACGACTTCCACTCCGACTGCCGACGTAGATCATATCTGGAATAATTTGAATATGGCCTCAGTAACCGGAACATTCAACGAATTACACTACAGTCAAACATATATATATATATCTATTCAACAGTTTTTAATTATACGAAATAAGTAAAACTAATATACTTGGCGGTTGAATACTAGGAAAAGATACTTGTGTGTTTTTTAGTTAGTGTTCTTGTGAACAAAGTGGACCTTAGGGTATTGTCATAATACGACGCACTGAAATGTGTATGATATTTTTCCTTACATAAAGTATTATTGAAATTCCTAGTAAGATAGTTCCGATAATTCTGGCAGAGAAGTAAAACCGTGAGACTGTAAACGAAAGAGTTGCGGGTTCAATCCCCACTCGAGTAAATGAGATATTAATATTTTCGTTTCTTTACTCTGGTAAGAAGGGTAAGCGCGCCATTGAGTCCCGATACTTAACACGCTATATCTCAAATTCGGCGGAAAGTGGGGACCGGACCAGAGTGTCACCCTGTCATATGCGGGCCACAACATGAAGCTATGATTAATTCCAACCAACAGACGTTCACGTGACACTATACTGGGTAGTATAGTACAGTAGTGCACCGTAGTGGCTGGCATAATAGATAGAGCGATATCTTTAAATCGGTTATCGTTGAATATAAACAGCTCCAAACTAAGCCGATCTTAGCATCTTGCTATAAAAATAGAATATTAGTCGTATGATTTACATAAAAAGTTGATGTGTCAAGTAGTTCTATCGTCAACGTTACCAAATAAGTATAATAGTAGGTAAGTTGGAGATGCGGCGGACGCGGTGGTTCGCGGAATTCACCATGTCCTTTTTCTATTTAAATATGTAACTATTTGATAAATATTTAATTACTGTTTTGAATTAATTAGACAAAATGCCTTCTTCTATCAACAGGTCGCCTTGTCAGCCGCCGCGCCGCGTCGCCCGCTCGCGACCATATTTAACGACTTTTAAATGGTCAATCGATATTAGACTCGCACTAAAAGCATTAGCAATAAACGGTCACTATAGAGTAGTAATATTTTTAAAAGTACAGTAGAAATAGAGCTAAATATGGAGTTAATATATATAATATTTAAAATTGAAGATATTGGCAGTCACTTTCCTTTTCCAAATCGGCCTCCAGGTCCCGTATACTAAAGTAGGTCGGCACGCACTATGTCTCCACTGACAGTCCCCTCGTAATGAGGTGAGAACTTTTAATAAATAACTCTCCGTCACTTCTAAAATGTCATAAAAGACAGAATAATACGTATTTAAAATAATGCTTTATCACGTTAAGTTAGGATGTATAATTGTTTGCAGATATATGTTATGTCGTGCGCGGCGGTTCCGCGCGGCCGCCTCGAATTCCCTTTTTTACTCGGCCGCTACTTTTGTATAGAATCGTTTTATTTTATTACAGCTATAAGTAGCTGTAATGAGCGCATGTATATGATATATTGCATAACACACGTCATATATTTCACAAATATTCTCATTAATATAATTATATTGGACATCCAGTCAGGTGTAGGGAGGTGCTCCTTTGACAGTGTTTCCCGCTCGCGCTCGATCATCAAGTCACTTTTTTAAAACACATTTAATTTAAAAATTAATGTTTTTTTTAAATATTTTTTGTAAATTAGTGTCACTACCTCATCTATGCAAAGAGCGTGTTGCCCTTAAACTGCTGATCCGTTTGTTACAAAACTTTTCTAAGTGGTTCTTAGTATTGATTTGCCTCAATAAACAATTCTTTCTATAAAAAATTGTATTTAATAGCTCTTTTATTCAGGAGCTATGATGTCACCTACAGTCACACAGCCAAACACACAGACACCGACAGACAGGTCATACTTACAACACCCCTCCTTTAGTGTCAGGTCAATAATAAATTGTATGTATATGTAAATGCTATGATTAAACGCCTTATCGCAAAGTAAAATCAATTTATTTAACTAAATAATTATATATTTATAACAAAAATATTAATAATACTTCTGTACTCAGCTTTTGTAATATTTTTATTCTCTCGTATGTTATTGTGTCTTAATAAAGTTGTCTATTATGTCACTTACTCGTAGGTAGTTGAATCACCTGCTACGCTACCTCAAGTGAACCAACGCTGTCAAATAGATGGAAGTGAAACAATATTTTCTTGATAGGCGTTATACCTACAAGATGGGACAAGCGAATGCGAATACAGCAGGGCGTGCAGAAGGAACTTGGGAGCCTAGTGTTGAGTAGCGAAACTCAACGCCGGAAACGTACAAGTCCGGATGATTTTGGACACGAACTTCACTTGGAGGTCATTTTCTGAATGAAGCTGTAACATTTTTTTTTATTTTTTTAATCTGGCAATAGTGATAGTGTTCACCGAGCGCTCTATTCAGGTTCACAATTTAATATGATCTAGAGCCTCGTAGTTCAACGGCATACCATTTCAATTTTCTCTAGAAATAGTAATTATTCATTTTCATGTGTTGAGTTTCGCAATAAAACAGGCAAAGTATTCGATATTGAATAGCATTGGAGTACTGAGCGTCTTCAGATTATGTTCCCTCTGCCAGTCCTGCTTTATGCGGGATACCGAGTGAAAACAAAAAAAAAACTTAGTTCCTTTATATTTTATATTTTGTCTTTGAGTTATTTCATTACTAACAAGATAAAATGCATTTATACTTGGTTTTAAAGTTACTTTATCGTAAGATTTATTAAGGTATTTGATATTTAGAACTAAATGTCAGTATTATTTTGCAGCTACGTACCTCGTGAGTTGTATTTCATTTTATAAATCGTTATATTTCCGCCAAACGGTAGTTTAATTTTTGATTTGAGCTATGTTGGTTATATATAATATGTCATGATTGTAGGCAGAGGGATCTTGGGAAATTAGTGTTAAGACACTCCCATTAAGACCCTTCCGTTCCTCATCTTCCGCAAATGTCGTATTCGCCCCTGCGCCAGCACCAGGCACCAATATTAGTTATAAGTTTTTTTTTTGATTCGACACTGAACGTTTTTTATAAGTTCATATAAATATGTAATTATAATATGAAACAATAGACTTTATTCAGCAACACAGTCTCTAACACTACAATGCCAGCTACTACGAGTAGCCTCGCTGACGTTCAATGTAATTTATTTATAAAATTTAAGTGTTTTTTGCCTTTGGTCATATCTATACTTAAAATAAAATTATAACGGATCGGTGTCTGTACATGGTATAATAGAACCAAAAAATACAGTTATAGTACCAAAAACAATGATTTCTAAAATTGTCTGCTTGTCAGTGTGTTTGTTCACAGTTATCTCGGAAACTTAACCGATATAATTATGTTTGTTTATTATATTATAAAACTTATAGCTTCACACTGTATCCCGCTTACAGCAGGGCGGCCAGAAGTGACTTGGGAACATAGTGTTAAGACACTCCGCTTCCGTCCCATGGAGGCACTGCGGTTTCCCACATACCTAACACCGAATTTAAGGCATTCCGTATTGAGTAGCGGGCTCAAAGCCGCGCTTTGCCATGTTAAAGGTGCGAGGAAATGATAATATTATATATGTCTTACATTTCCCCGAATGAGGGTCGAACCTATACATTATCGCGCTAACAGTAGTACGCTTATACCTCTGCGGCCCTTTAATGTTCCATGAAGTATAAATTAATATTACATATTAATGATGCAGCTGAATCATTGTTTGTAGGTGCTCATCGGCTCAGCATCAGCGACTTTTTGTTTTCAAAGCAATTATTAGAGAATATATAGCGTATAAATACCTAATTTTATATTAAACAAACACAAAATGAAATAGAAATGACAGCAAGGCATCAAGCGACAGGTTTTCTTCTGGCTCATTTAACTAATGAAGTTGGTGTTTTCGCTCTACCGCGTCTATTTCTAACTCCCACCGCTCAAGACTGCTGCACTTTGATAGAGCGAGCTATCGTCACTAGAATATTCATTATTAAACATGACACTTGTTTAGGCAGTCATTAAAATTAATATTTGGACAGATTATTATTTAAACACCGAGGCTTATAGGTATTCAATGATTTTTGAGCTTTATCTTTTACAGGGTAAGAGTGAGTAAGACCTAATTGTCAAGCATATCTGTTATTCACTTTCTGCTTAATTTCGTGATATTATTTCTCACACGGCGGAATCAAATGACGTCACTTGCCTTAAAAGAACAGAGAATAGAAACACAAACATTCCCCTTAAAATGAACCGAACCCGCAACCACTACCCTGTCACATTCCGCTACGAAAGCCTTAGAAATATACATAGGTACTCAATGATATGACTCATAATTATTGTCCGGCGGCTACGGACTAATTACTTAAGTACAGTGTAAAAAATATGAAATTTCGCAATAAATAACAACATGTCCCACAAAAATTCCATATAAAGACTTGTTTTAAATCAAGTTTTCAATATTTTATATATATATATTTGCGTCGTTTAAAATGTACTGTTACGTTTTAAGGTAATTTCTTGATTAGTAAAAGTTTTGAAAGAGCTTATTTGTGAATTAAACATATTTTATATCTAATAATAACTAGTTTTCCATCACGAATAAAACGTCTCACTAGACGTATAGTTAACTGATTCTAACGAAGAAGAGCTACAGTTATCTTATAGTAAGATTATATTAAAATTATAATATTTTAAGCAAATATGTATTAATTTCAAAATTTATATTATTCTTAACTTATTGGTTCTTATTGTCAATTACTTAGAATTAAAGCGGTATACTTTAATATTATATGTACCTATATAATGATGACGAATGAATGAATATATCCATGTATCAGCCAATATTTACCAAATTCGGCTAATATTACATATGATATCGGCTAAATCGAAAATTTCGACAGAAAACAGATTCAATCGGAACTAAACTGACAACTTTTATTGCAATTTTTGCATTATAACTAGTAAAATATAGTGTAGTAACATCATATAAAAGGCTAAAACCTTGAAAAGTTTACAAACATATGAACATTTCTATTGTTAAAAGGTTTTGAAACTCAACATTATTTGATCTCTTAATGACATAGTAAAGCTTAAAGTACAGTAAATATTTTAGTTATTATTAGGTTTTATCTGTAGAAGCATTGATTTATGATTAGTACTATAGAATATTTGGCCTACTGCATGTTCAAAATTAATAACTAAATAAAAAATAAAAGACAAAATCACTTACAATTAAACGGTCCTTGTTGATAAAAAACTGGAAGTACATACAAACATAGATATATACGTATCTACTACACTAAATACAAGGCTGTACAATATGTCACTGTGTCATATATTAGTATCACACTACACTACGTACAACGTACACTGACGTCCGTTCAAGACGAGGCGCGGGCCGGTACTGGCGGGTGCGGGCGGGTGGACGCCATTGGCCGGTAGGGGCGGGTTCATTTCCCGCTTTTCCATAAATTAGGGCGGGGCCCGACGGCGGGGCCTGGCGGCGGGGCCCGGCGGCGGGGCCCGGCGGCGGGCGTAGGGCGGGGCGCTGGCGGCGAGGGCCTAATGGAATTATTGTATCGTAGTTAGGGTTATTGTTACCAGGGATTGGGATTTGTTCGGATATACATATATCCTTTTTGAGTTGGTTGTATAATATGTTAATATGTCGTCGTATATAAAACCGTTTTTTGTTTTTTTTTTATCTAAAATATGAAATAAATTATGAAATATGAATATTTATTTCGTTGTATTATTTAATGTACATGGAAAATCAATGATTAAATAGTTTTTCACTTTTTTAACACTTTTTCACTTTTTTAACACTTTTACTAATTAATAATTTTCAATAATAGACCAATATAAAATGGATATATTTTTCTAAAATATTAATCCATATTATAAATACGCATTTTTGTTGTTTTACTCTGTGTTTCTGTGCGTTGTTCCTTTACTGACAACATAATTAATTCCCCCAAATGATCATCGAACCCACAACCTTTCCAGTTAGATCTACCAACTCATCACGACTGCTTGATGTAGGTACATTTAACTAGCAGGACTCTTGATTATTAAACAACAATAGTTGTGTCCACGATTATCCCCAAGAGCTGGTAACTCTATGCTATCGGCGGGTTATTTATAGCCGCGTCCCGCTCTCTAATTAATTGCAGGCGTTCGTTTTAAATCAATAAGCTCGTTAATTGCTACGGCGTAGTATCGGCCCCGCGTAGGCACTACCGGCGTTGACGTCGAAAGCTCACGAACACTTGTACGATAACTGAAAAAGGCAAAACTTTGGTACTGCCTTTTCGGGTACTTTTGATGCTGTGGGGGGGTACTTGTTAATTTATTTGTGTGGAACGATATGTCAATATGTATAGAGACTTAGTTATTTGTGAGTGAAGAAATGTAATATTCAATGTTTTCATTTCACCACTCAGCACACAATGTAGGACCTACCTACTAAGAGCTCGGTGGAAAATGGGAAACGATTATGTTTATTCAAACATAAGCATAAAGTACCTTAACAATAGGTTCCCAAGTTAAATTCCTCTTTAAGTATTAAGAGTAATATCATTAAATTATTCAGCTTCACGCTGTATCCCGCACGAGGCCGGGTTGGCAGAGGGAACCCTGGAACCTTTTTACAACCGAAATACATTTATTGACAGCTGACTATCGACCATCTATCACCAAGCGATAATCATCAAACATATAATTTTTATCATAAAACTGTTGAATTTATATATTTTTCTAAATTCATGCTATATTTCTTACATAGTACAGAAGATAAAGGGGAAAAGGTTGTTTATTAAACACTTTTTTCAATACTATTGAGAAGAAAGAAATCGAACCTGTGAGTTTGGTTCGATATCAATTTTATTTCTGCCCAAGAATCGAAATCTACTAGAAAAGGCTGATTGTAACGAAATAGCTCAGAAGGTGATACAAACATTGCTTACATATAAAATTATATAATTTGTTTGTCGTAAATCAGTCGCCAGGATCTCAATTTAAATTTGGTCGTCCATTGTTGAGGAATAAAGTAAAAGTTTTGAACACTTGTTCTATCCCGACTACAGTAAAATGTTCGAAACATAGGGTTTCCAAAAATGTATAATCCTACAAATATATAAATATGAAAGTTACTGAGGAATGTTTGTTCCAATTTCACGTAAAATCTACTTAGCAAATTTGGATAAAACTTTACAATAATATAGCTCATACTATAATATAGCTCATGCTAGATCGATATTTTGTATAATTTGGCTATAAAAGTTAAGCGGGCGAAGCCTCGTGTGGGCCGCTATGGCTACATATACGTGATTAATTCGTTCATAAGAGTTTTGTTTAAAATATTTATTATTATTATTTTAATAATATTATATCATATTAGCTTCACGCTGTATCCCGCACATGGAAGGGTAGACAGAGCGAACTACGGAACCTTGTGTTAAGACATTCCATGCCGTTCCCCACTTGCCGCCAAATATGAGGTACTGTGCGTTGATTGGCGGAACTCAACGCCACGCTTTCCATTGTTACGAGAGCAAAGAAATGAAAAAAAATAAATATTTAAACTAAATATAATAAATAAAGTTTAAAATATGAAGGTAATAATCCCAGAGTCAAAGCTCCTATTAAATCTTAAGTGTATTTTAACGGCAACTAAAATTGGAACACCAGTTTACTGTGATCTTGAAAACTTAATCGTACTAAATATATTAAAATTGTAACTGAGTAGGTGTTTTTTAAGCTAAATGCATAATTTGCAACGCGTAAGTAGAAACTTTACACGTTATCTAAAGCAATTACCTAACGCAGATACTAAAATACACATTGAATTTATAATTACACATTAATTATAACTTTGACGAAGAAAAAAAGGCAGTAAAATTTTTATTAACGCTCGTAATTTTGATTTAAATTCTAATATTTTGGCTCTAAATTTAGATATTCAATTGAAAAAGTAAAATTAAGTTCTTCATACGTTTCCCATACACTAGACATTATGTAGTTTCTATAATTTCTAGAATTCTTAGAAGCAATTAGTGTTAAAAAGGCGAAATTGTGACGTCACTGCAGTAAAGATAGCTTCTTGCATTAAACAAAGGGTATCAGTAAGTCGGCTTATTTATGTTCTCGGTATATATTTGAAAGCGTTATGCATTATGTCCGTGAGAATGTTTGAGGAAAGCTTGCAAAGTTTGTAAAACATATCTTATACTGGAAATATATATATATATATATATATATATATATATATATATATATATATATATATATATATATATATATATATATATATATATATATATATATATATATATATATATATATATATATATATATATATATATATATATATATATATATATATATATATATATATATATATATATATATATATATATATATATATATATATATATATATATATATATATATATATATATATATATATATATATATATATATATATATATATATATATATATATATATATATATATATATATATATATATATATATATATATATATATATTTCCAGTATAAGATATGTTTTACAAACTTTGCAAGCTTTCCTCAAACATTCTCACGGACATAATGCATAACGCTTTCAAATATATACCGAGAACATAAATAAGCCGACTTACTGATACCCTTTGTTTAATGCAAGAAGCTATCTTTACTGTAGTGACGTCACAATTTCGCCTTTTTAACACTAATTGCTTCTAAGAATTCTAGAAATTATAGAAACTACATAATGTCTAGTGTATGGGAAACGTATGAAGAACTTAATTTTACTTTTTCAATTGAATATCTAAATTTAGAGCCAAAATATTAGAATTTAAATCAAAATTACGAGCGTTAATAAAAATTTTACTGCCTTTTTTTCTTCGTCAAAGTTATAATTAATGTGTAATTATAAATTCATATATATATATATATATATATATATATATATATATATATATATATATATATATATATATATATATATATATATATATATATATATATATATATATATATATATATATATATATATATATATATATATATATATATATATATATATATATATATATATATATATATATATGTATATATATTTTGATTTTTGGTATATTTTTAAGCATACCAATCGTAATGAGAACCGACTTTGAAAAGGAAGACTTTAAGAAGTGCGTTTAATTATAACAGATTTTTTGCCTGTGTTTGTGTCTGTAACAGGCAACTACGTTAGATCATTTTTTGGTATATATGAGTATGTTCTACTATCTTTACAATTATAAAATGAACCAACAAAAAAAAATTATTACAAAATGACAAAAACCAGTCATATTAGTATGAAATTGTTGGTCGTGTAATGTGTCGATACTCTAATCTAGTGATTTCCGCCACGTGTTGCTATTTATAGAGTTCCGCATTCAAGCTTTAATATTAAAATTGTAGTTTTATTTGTAAAATCACTAATTTAACATAACGTAAATCCTGTCACTTTTCTTTAATAAATACTTAAAATTTCACAAAATGTCGGTGAAAACGGGAACCGGACGTAGGGATTGCGGATAATACTCAGTCTCCTCCAATGAGCGTGAAGGAGGAGCATTTTTCAATATTTATACAGAACTTAATATATATATTTTTGTTCCGCACATATTTAGCTTAGTTTAGTGCTTGTGCTGTAAGTTAATATCTACGTGCGTAATATTTATGTAGGTGCCGATTTCAATTATAGATGATGATGAGAAATTATCCACATAATACGGCAAAACAATGTTCACCATTTTAAAAACTCTACAATAAACGTTTTAGCCATAAAAGGTAAATAATAAAAACCTTAATAAAATATTAAATTATATTTACCTAAGAATTTGTCATATAAGATTTATTACGCCGATATTTGCTCAGTAATTGATCGGACCGTTTTAAATCTCATATAATCGTCGAGATAATTTTATACTTTATGTCATACTCTTTATGCGTAAATAATCTGAATGTATTTATTAGGTACAAGATTTCCATATCACAGTTGAACTAGTGGCCGGCCGCGGTTTTGTACGTTTCACTTCAATGCATATAATATCACATTCAAAAAAATGATAATTAATGTCACTCGACGCTACCTCTACTGACGTGACGATTGATTGTGTCTGGAATTCTTACTATATTTTGGGCTTCCGCAGATAAGATATTTTGCGGCGCTAACGATATCTATTGAGTAAGTTGGAGTTGAGTAAAATTTGATTATAATTGCGGTATAATTTGAATATGATTGTGTAAATCTGTACACTTCCTCACTTTCCGCCAAATTCAAGGCATTGCCTGTGGAGTGCCGGAACTCTCAAGGCCGGGTATTACCTTGTACCAAAGTGACATTCAATATTTAATTTCCTCATGGATACGCCCCTGCGCCACGACAGGTGTCAACATAGTAAATAATAGATATATTTATTTAAGTTTTACAAGAGACAATATCGCCACCCTGTGATCATATTTGTACTTTCCTCAGCAGCTAGCCGAGCCTAGGTGGGAGCTTTTCGGCCTTTGTCGGCCTCCGCCTCAGTCCTAAGTAAAACAGCATTTAGATATAGAGCACCACTGCACTCTGGTGCCAGCGCAAAGGTGTAGTAAGGTCCACCACATAACACGCAACGCCTCAATTTAGCGGAAACTGGGGAACGGAAAGAGAAATCTCTATTTGTTGTATGGGAGTTTTCCAATGTGCGGTGATGGTGTAGACTGCACAGTTTACACCACCACCAGTCTACCTGTGGCGGAAAGCCTCTAGAGCCCGTAGCATACAGTTCATATGAAAAACCAAAATATGTTTGAAGGACTCATAGGGGTAAAGTACATAATTCCATAGTATTTGAATATAGAGTGTTTGATCACTGAGTTCTATTTATAATAAAATCATCTAAAGATTCAGGATTATCCGTCTTAGTGGTCTATTTATTCAAAAGAAGTGAATGCAAAAATTTACAGAACGACCACGATGGATAGTTCCCGTTCATCATTGATTCTTACTTTCGACTACTTCACTTTCGAGCGAACCTGATTATTAAGTAATTTTTAAGACTTGCGATGTATATGATTGTTACTTTATTATTTAAACAATTTAATAGATGTCGAATGTCTTTTATGCAGAGGTCGTTTGGGGTGAATATAAGCACATCGTAGAACTTGTTCGTTTACAATATTTTATATATTTAGGAAACGTATCAAAATTTGAAAATTACCGGGTGTTGAATCTTAGAAATCGTCCATATGCTCTGATCACTAAGCCATACGTTCTCATCTAACAAATTTTTGTACTGTTACCAAAAAATGCGAGTTCAAATCTCGCTACTATAAGTTTTTATACGTTTTCGTATTAAATCTTTCCTAAGTGTAGACCTTGTATTGTATCCCTTTAAATGAGGAATTTAAAAAATATATATTGAACAAGAAGAATATTTCAGTATCTAATATCGAGTAAGCAAATTTTATATATTTTTTAAATATTCTTTGTAAATCACATCATTATAAGTTACAATAGTAATATCAAGCTGTTATAATATGAAGTATATTAAGAAAAAAAAATATATAAAAACTCTTTGACAAAAAAAAATATAAACTTACAAATTTCCGTATAAGAACCATAATCTGGTTAACAATTAATTATAAGTGTAATTATCAGTTTAAAGGAGATTTAGTGTAACAGCGATTAACATAATAACGCCGATTGTAAAAATTAATCAAAATAAATCCTTTGGAATTGATCTATTTGTTTTATCTAATCTTATCCAGCTTATGATAATGTTTTAGCTAAAGAGGTCATTTTGCATATCTACCTTGTAAACGAACCAAGTGATCTAAATTTATTAATTTAGGTATTTAAAATGATTTATCACTCAGTTTCACGCTGTATCCCGCACACGGCAGGGTAAGTAAAGGGAACTTGGATACCTAGTGTTAAGACACTCCGTTCCACTTCCGTTCCCCACTTTCCAGAATTTGAGGCATTGCGTGTTGAGTGGCGGAACTCTTTGTACCAGAACAAAGAAATAAAAACATTAAATATTTAATTTAAAAAAAATAATATTTTATTTCCTCGACTGGGGATCGAACCCATAACCTGTCGTTTACGCTTGTACCGCTGCGCCACGATTGGCCTCGGCCTTAGATCGATTAATAGTGATAAAGTTTGCAAAAAGTTTAATATTAAATATAGTGAATGATGAAAATTTGTACTGCTGTTTTACAAAACCATTATTTTACCACTACCAAAGCTAAAAAGGCTTATAGAGATGAGCTTTGATGATGTAGTTATAATGATTTACGGAAAATAAGTCTATTTGCAAATAAGCTCTTTCAAATTTCTAAAGGTTAATACTTTGTCCTATTAAATATACTAACAGTATGATTTTTTTTAAATAAATTCAAAAATATGTTAAAATACTTTCATATGTCTAAAAGCAACCAATGACAGTAGCATTAAGTAGAAAAAAAAATTAAATTAAGTACTTCGATATCGACGTTCCAAACAGAGTTATGGTATAAACTACCAATTCTTCTAAAACCAATAGGAGGGAAACAAAAATATATAAAATATGCAAGTAAACATTTACTAATTGCTTCAACTGGAAATTGATATTTTTTGATCTTATGATGAATTTCGTGCCGGATCTTCTGAGCAGACCCGCCTTCCGAGCCGATGGTACCTTCCAGTAGGACTGACACTACACGTATTTCTATGATGTCCGTAAAGTCAGCTTCACACATAAGCACAGCAAGGTAGGCGGAGTTAAACTTAGTGTCCAGTATATTTAATATTTCTAGACACAACCTCTCGTCTTGATCCTGTCGTGGTGTAGGAGCACAACCGTGCGATTGTAAACAACTTGTGGGCTGGAGAATGAAATATTAAATAATTTAATTTTCTCGCTCTGGTAGGCGTGGTGATAGATTTTGCTTCACTCAACGCAGTGCTTCCAGAGTTGTGCACAAAGAGTGGAATGTAAAAGTGTTAATGGCAACGGAGTGTCTTAACACTAGGATACCAAGTTCCCTCTACTTAACTTGCTACAGGGTACAGTGTGAAGCTAAACAAAGTGACATTACATGATGAGTGGTCGGACTCCTCGCTGCACTGGCCACCAGAGATGCGGAAATAAAAGAAATTCATTATTGAACCAAAAACCATCGCAGTTAAAGTCAACTGCTGGGCCACAACGGTTACATGAAGTCAGTACAAGTGTATCGTGTACGAATCTGAGATTGAGATATTAACATTAGTTCCACCTTTTAAAGTTCATAACGCAAGGTACGATCCAAATGTACCTATAACTTTTAAGATATCTAACTAACATGTTTATCTGTACGAGGATTACTTTGTTAATTATTTTATATTTGTTAATTAATGTTTAATTTTATTATTGAGTATTTTAATCAGATATGCTAATCTTCGAGATTCTTCCTTCAGTACCTAATAGCAGTTGGGTGTTGATATGTATAAACAAGTAATACTTTTTTCAGTAAATATGCACTACTTAATTTAATATTTTTTTGTTTATTAGTCATATTATTTGTAGTATTAATTATTTTATATAAGTTTTTCAGTTGATCGAGTAAATCTACTGTGACGACATCGTAAATAAAGTCGTAAATAATAAAAGAAATGGTTGGTTATCGCAGCTTTGGAACTATGTTCGATCTTTTCCTGTCTGATCATCGTTGTCAGAATAAAATAGAGTGAGGTGTTAGTGTGTGTGGTTATTGCTACGAAGCCGTAAGGGATACTTCCGTGAACACGTATCCTCACGATTCTAGTTCGGATAATGTCGACAGCGTGCATCATAGGCTGCATTGGCACGCGATCGTTTTTTTTAGTAAGTATAGGGTGGGTACCCCACTCTTTCATTTATGGTAGTTGCGGGCTTTTAAGTTTTGCACCTTAATGGAGCAGACAATGGGGCTTGAGGAGTAGACGTTACCATAAGCTCATGCAATGACGTAGGTAGCGTTAATGGGTCGTGTGTAAACATATCTTAGATCGAAGGGATGTCTCTGATGACTTCTTCTGGTCCTGAATGTTTGGTTGCCCTGATTATGGCACGGAAGTATTTCAAGTGCCTACCAAACTTTAAATAACTATTACTTTAAGTTTATTCTCGTTTATTATGTACTTGTATTTATAGAAATATCGATACTATTGTTATATCTACTTATAATACAAAATATTATTTTGATAAGAAAATAAAAATAAATTAATCGTAAGTAACTTCTTACTTTTATCTTGGTTTTCTCAATCTATTGCGATAAAGAACAATGGTAATTTATACAACGCGGTGGCTTTATAACAGGTGTTTTTTTTTTTTAGTTAAGGCAGTGTCCCGTGTAAAGCAGAGAAGGCAGAGGGAACCTAGTATGAAGTCCCCACCTCCGTCTAATGTTTCAGATATTGTGTGTGTCCTGCTATTAGACGATATCTAAGTAATAATTCACAATCAGTGTCTCAGCGCTGCTTCTCGCCAAGTTGTAATAGGTTATTAGTGCTTACAATACCCAAGTATACAGTTAGTAATTTCTATGTTGCATTAAATGTAAAAATTTGATTTTGTTGAGGCCTGTCGTGGCGCAGCGGCACAAGAGTGTGACTGTAACCGACAGGTTCTGGGTTCGATCCCCAGTCGAGGAAATGAAATATTTAATATTTTCAATTTAAATATTTAATGTTTCATTTCTTCACTCTGGTAATAAGGCAAAGCGCGGCGTTGAGTTCCGCCACTCAACACGCAATGCCTCAAATTCGGCGGAAAGTGGGGAACGGAAGTGGAACGGAGTGTCATAACACTAGGTTTCACTTTCGTTCCCTCTGCCTACCCTGCCTAGTGCGGGATACAGCGTGAAGCTAAAAAAAAAAAAATGTAAAAATCATATCAATAAAACCAATTAGATTACCACTTATAAAAAATAAACACAAATGACTTTAATTTCACCAATGTCAATCAATTTTAGACCTTATACTTTAAATATTAAAGTTTATATTTTAAAGAATCTCAGTGAAAGTGCACATGCAGACGACGGAACATTAAACGTAATGACCGTGCCAAAGCTCGACTACAGACTGTAATGGCTTGTCTATGAAAAATTAAAGAGCTGTTTTTCAGTAAGCTTTAACAGTTTACAAATAATTTTGACATTTTTTCGCAATTTTTGTTTTTTCCTAATCTTTACTAGTTGCTTGTGACGTTTCGGATATCTGTAGGTATTCGTATTCGCATTCGCGCGGATATTCGAACGAAAGGAACATACACGATCGTATTTGTATCTGTGACTTTAAAGGGTTTACTTTTATCTTTTCTAAATTCGTTCTTTAATGCAGAATAAAGCATAAAGCGAAAAGAAAGGAAAGAAAACAATTTTGTAATACTTGTAATAGATGCGGTAAAAACACCTCCATCCTCTATTGTTTCATTATTAAGAGACTTTTTGTTTTGGTGTCGCATTGTAGTTTGTGTTTAAATAATTTTCTCTTCCTTTGATTTTTAAGCATCAACAGATTTATCTGATTTTTAGACATAAAATAGTGTAGTGTTAAAATTAATTTATTACACATTTATCGTATAATTTAACGTTTTGAGTTCCTGTGTGTTAATTATAGATTTCCAATTACTATTTTCATATAATAATTTAAGATTTATAGCTACCTGTATATGTCATAGTATTTGTTTTATAATACGAGGCTATAATAAAAACAGGCTGAATTAAATAAAGAGGTCGTTTAAGGTTTCAGTTAAAAATGAACAAAACAAAATTAATTCTTGTTTTCTTTGCTTCCTATTACTACATTTACATTTTTCTCGTATCCGTACTTCTTGGAAACATTTGGACATTCTAATTTTTCCAATAAAAATTAGAATGTCCAAATGTTTCCAATTTTTGCAAGTTTTATTTACATTAAAACCAGAATCAATTTTAAATACCTATTTGTATGCGATAATTTCTCCAAAGCGTGCGTGTGTATTTATTAGTAACCCATATATCAATTTCGTCAATTACTTAGTAAATTACAATGTATTGCGTTTGAATGTAGGGGCAAGGACCCCTGCTGAGTTGAGGGGCGCGTCGTGGCGCGTGTCCGGGACTATTACTTTAGGGTAACTCACGCAGCCATTTTGGAATTTTGTATTACTTTAATAAAGCGTTTGCATTGGCAAATAATATAACCGAAAATTTTGAATTTCGGTTGGCTTTCCTTTTTTTTACTACTAGTTTAAGCTCTACATCTCTACATTTTGTACAAGATTCAAGTAAATAAAAGGCACTACTTAACATACTTCTCAGATATCACTTGTTTTAAAATCTTATCATTCCATTTCACATTCCGTCCATCCTTCCTTGTATCCTTTCTTCATTTCTTTCAAATATCAAAACCTTCGTCTTATTCACATTCAGGCTTAGACTATTATTTACACACCTTTTTTTAGAGTGGTAGCCAATGCCTGTAACTCGTGATGCAATGATTACTGCATCAGCTTACAGGAGGCAATTGATATACTTTTAACCTACTAAAGTAGGTTAATAGAATATCAATTGAAGTGTGAAAGTGACAGGAGAGTTAAAACTCCTGTGTCACTTTGTTTTACACCTTGAAGACAGCTATCTAAATACACATTGAAAAATCAACCTGACATGGCACAACCCTGTTTATCACCCGATTGAACGTTGAACCAAGGTGGCTGGTGTACGCTAACTTTATACCGGAGCAGCATCTTGCATAATTTATATCTTAAAACCCTCCAAGCATATGGAAAAGTTCTGATACACCCTCTTCCAGGCTAACCTCTTCCCTCGGGCTACCACAACAGCCTTTCAGATTTCTTGTATTCCTATCGCTAATATTTTAGCATAAACTTTACTACCCAAGCTAATCAAACTGATAGCCCTATAGTTTGCGCAATCAATCTGTGAACCTCTGCCTTTATACAAAGGTACGATGACCATACAATCGTCTGGAACCTCCCCTGAGTTGTCCAAAACGCGTAGACCATATTTGATCATTTCAGCAGTAACTCCATCTGCTCCCACTGTCTTACCACAATTCAGACTTCGTATTGCACTCTCAACTTCTTTTATTAGGTTCGGTTGAGGCAGAGGCATCATCACATTCATTCATCTCCTTATAAAATTCCGCCCCATTGCTGCTAAATCTGTGATTTGTCTGTTAAAAGAGCACCGTACTTCGAAAGCAATCCTTTAATTCTACGCTTCATCTTTATCAGTCTTTCGTTTGGTGTTTTTGCAGCTTATACCCCTCATTTCACATCTTTATCATAATCCTGCCATGCTTTCTTCTTTCTTTCTACAGCATCTTTCACTTCATCATCCCACCATTCGTCGCTTTTTTTGCTAAAGGCTTTTTCCCTTTACTACATACGTTTGTCGCTACTTCCCCTATACAATTTCTAAAGTTCTGCCTACATACTTCTACATTTCCATTATTGGAAACTCTTTCTTGATATTCCTCTCTGATCGGTGGATGTTGAAGCTTCCAGATCTTATGTTGTAACTTGACGTTAAGTTTGGACATCCAGTGCGGCTGCGCCAACCTGCGAACAGACCATTAGTTTTAGCTACGACTAGATAATTATCTGTTCTCAGCTTGGCACCTCTAAACGCTTGCCTGTCCATAACTAGTTAACTTAGCTATTTTGGACAAGGCATGATAAGACAAGACAAGACAAGGTGGCGGTCCTTAACACCGCATTCGTCTCTATTTACAACACCAGGAGGACGCACTGGTGTGCGTAGCATTTGGGACGCCCTAACAGTGCGTGCTCGTTTGTTGGTGCATATACTGGCGGATGGAACATTGCAGCATTCTAGAGGGCTGGCATTACGAGCAAGCCGTCCACCGTGGCCCCTCACTTTTTTAACAGTTTTACTGTGAATTATTGAAATTTCTGCAATGACAAAGTTAAAATAGATCAATAAATCTTATTGAAGATACGTACACTCAGATCCATAAAAGATTCATTAAGTTTTTGAAGGTGACAGCTTAAATACATGTCTTCTTTTAATCGGATCCCGCACAAGGCACAATAGGCAAAATATAGTGTTATAGCACTCCGTTCCCATTAAGACACTTCCATTCCTTACTTACAGCCCAATTTAAGGCATTGTGTGTTGAGTGGCGAAATTCAACGCCCCGCTTTGCCTTGTTCCAAAAGCAGCAGAAATTTTAATATAAAACATTTCATATCCTCGAGTTTCATATACATCGAAGCCCACAAACTTTCGCAATCTCAGCCGCATTCTTGTGCCACTGCGCTACAAAAGGCCTCAAACAAATCAATATAATCATAGTCTACCATATTCAACAAACGCGTCGCTTGTATCGAGTTCTATTTAACGGTAATCCGAGTTAGTTAAAAAATAATAAGCAATTATCGATACATAAATATAATCTGTTAATTAAAAGCAGATAGAGTGTATGGGGGCCAGTATCTCTGCGATAATACCATGCCCTGCCTTGTCTTGCCTCTGCTTACTTGTATCAGTGTCATTAGCATTCCTTCACAGTGCCGGGGCGATCTTCAGGTTAAAATTTAACAGTTAGTATACTATATATATTTATATATTATAAATTATAAAAATCTTTACGTTGATGTTCTTTTCTATAAGTTTTAACTATAAATAAATATAATTCACTCATATAATATAAATATAATACACCCAGCTTCACGCTGTATCCTGCACTTTCCGCCGAATTTTGAGACATAGCGTGTCGAGTGGCGGAACTCAACGCCGCGTCTTGCCTGTGAATGGGGATCGAAACCACAACCCATCGGTTACAGTCACACGTTTGTGCCGCTGCGCCACGACAGGCCTCTAATAAATATAATTAGACATACAATTTTTGGTTTTACATTACTTGGCAGCAAGTTGAACAAAGTGATTTGCATCTTACGAGTGCTTTCAAAGGGAATTAGTTCCACATACTTTCCTCACGTGAACTTTTTTTTGTAAGAGCTTAAAAGTTCATATTTCGGGTAACAACGTAAAGAGCAATAATAATTATGCACAAATCTTTTATTAGCTAAAGAAATATAGCGAAATCCCAAAACAACTTAAGCCGTGGGAACCTAGACTCGTAATTTACTTAAAACAAAAAGCTTTGAAGTTGTTTTAACCTCGTATGTATAAGCACGTTATTGTTGTATTCAAAGTATCACACAATGGCGGACATTGTTAGGTCGAGCGACCTTTTGTTCCTCCTCAGGACTGATAACGATAACGAGTCCTTAGAAGTAAGCGATGTCACTACATATTGTTTGTTATAGTTACATTGTTTGTTATTTTGAGTAAGAATCACTAATCGGATTAAAAATGGTATGTTTTGAGTTAAGTTAAATGTAAAATGTATATATTTGTGTCATTGTGATCTACTGGTTACAGAATGAGGTTTCTGAGGTTGTAATGTGTACCTATAATAGTATTAGTGTTATTTCTTAAAATCAAGATATTTGAAGCTGAAATACACTCACAATTAAAGCATGTACCTAAAAGTTTCAATGTAAACTTGTATCTATACATATTTTAGCTTCACGCTTTACCCCACATCCAGCAGATCAGGGATCAGATTGAACCCAAAACCTTTCGCGTTTGTACTCGTAATGGTACCCTCTTGCCCCCACGGCATGACAGGCCCCAAATGTATACATATATGAAATCGTAATTACCATAAAAGCTATACTCATTTAATTAACAATATACTTATATTTGCTTCCAACATCTAAAGTCACTACCTACCGACCGCATACTCAACCCGTAATCCGCTGCAAATTATTTGAAAGACCTAACTAATTTACGAACTTGGTACATATTTATTATATGCAAACCAATTTAAATCAGCTTTCGAAGTGGAAATCTTTAAGACTAATGTAAATTGAATATTTCGCGGCGTGCCTATAAAGTTGTCCGGCGGTCGGTGTGTGTCGTAAAGTGGTCTTTGCGTCCTGGGACTGTATTCAAATGCGGATTAACGGCCACGTCCCTGAACGCGTAAATTATAATTATAACTAATTTGTTTTTGCTTCTTCTCTTGATATGAGTGATTGTTTTATGAAATGTCATTTTGTTTTTTTAATACTAGGTTCCCAAGTTCCTAATAATTACCCTGCTATATGCGGGTCACCGCGTGAAGCTAAGAAAACACTACATACAAAAAACTGATTTTGATCCATTTGTAATACTTGTATCATCATAAAACTTGTCAGTTATATGAGAATATTATGGTATCATCGAACTCGCCTGATAATAGAGCCAGCACCTAAATATTGGTACTCTTTAGAGAAATTCACTTAAGTTAAGACTTATACCTTTAGTGGAGGTTGTATTTAGAAATTTCTAGAATAAAAATAGTCTCGTTACTAAAGGAAGGAATTGAAAATATTAACTGTTTCCTCGAGTCGAGTTCGTAAAAAAATATTTGTATAGTTAAACGTTAAGTTTTTAAATAGAGAACTTATCTCATTTTAAAACGTTAACATATATTTTTTTATGAACCAGGTGACAAAGGGAACAAGGAATTCACCTGTTGATGAACGGTGGGCATACTACTCATACTACTGGATTGAATGAGGTGTGCAGTGTTATAGAGTCATTACATCATGATATACTTGTAAATTAATGTTGTACAAGAAGAATTAAAGGCCTGTCGTGGCGCAGGAGGACAAGAGAGAGACAAGAACACATGATAACCTGTGGGTTCGGTTTCATCCAAGAAATTGTAATATTTTATATTTACTTTACAGAGGATATTCAATTTTCGCTCTGGTAACGAGGCCGAAATTAGGCGCTGAGTTCCGCCACTCAATAATGCCTCCGGATTTCAGCGGAAAGTGGGGAACGGAAAAGGTTAAGGCTAGTTTAAGGCTAGGCTCCCTCTGCCTACCATGCATTGTCATGAAAAAAAAAGACAAAATTAAATAATATCTACGTAACGATATTTTAATTAACCTGAATATAATCAGGATTTTTTATCACTTTCATGCTACATCCGGCTTTCAACAGGAAATAGAGGAAATCTAGTGTATTCTCCGCGAATATTTTGTAAAAAAAACAGTATCCTTCACATGTCAATGTAGGCAGAGTACACCCTCTTCGCATTAAAATAATTAAATTCTCCACTTACTGTATAATTTGAGGTATTGTATATAAAACGTTCAGGTCACTAATTGAAGTTTATTTCAATTATGCAAGGTTTGTAACTGTAAAATCATACAATCAAGTTAAGTCCTTTTCAGCAGATCTTCTATGATCGAATGATGGAGAGACCAACATACTAACTTATACTTTTATAATATTAATAGGAGAATACCTTATGTGTTTATATTTTTAATATATTCATTTATACTGATTAATTTGATTGATACGTTTGTAAATAAAATGAAGCTTCTCTCACGAAATGTTTTTCCACAAATTATTATTAATTGTTAAGATATTTCAAGTATTTATAATCTTTTAAATTTAAATTAAAATTTATTTTTATTATAAAGCCACTGTATTATTATTAATATATACGTTTCTATAAAGGGTGGGAGCAGACTTTATAGAAACTTACCGACTCCAAATTATTAGTTGACTTTGCAGTTATAAATTGAAAGAAATTCAAGCTCGCTTCTTCGCTGTAAGAATGCTCATGAAAGGATATATGAGGTAGACAGGCAGGTGGTCACCGATTCAGTAACTGTCCTTTGATTGGCCTGTCTTAGCTGATATATTTAATATTTTCAAATTAAATATTTAATATTTTATTTCTTCGCTGTGGTAATAAGGCAAAGCGCGGCGTTGAGTTCCGCCACTCAACACGCAATGCCTCAAATTCAGCGGAAAGTGGGGAACAGAAGTGGAACGGAGTGTCTTAACACTAGGTTCCCGGGTTCTATCTGCCTACCCTGCCTCGTGCGGGATACAGCGTGAAGCTGAGTGTCTTAGCGCTAAGCCACAGTTCTATCACTGTATAAACCAAATTTCATTTGCCATAGTTAAGAGCTACCGAGATTTCAAAGACAATGAGACGGGCAGCCATCAACACACCCTTCTTTTTGCATCGAGTTCAAAAGCTACAAATTACCATTATTCTTTATTTTTAATATAATTCTAACATATAAAATACAATACGTTGGCGACGCTATGTTAGAAACTTAAGTGTCATAGTACGCACACTCTTAGTCGTTATACACCACTGCGTACTTTGCAAGAGATAACTCAGTCAAATCATGAACTTACTTGCTACTGGCGTTGACCTGAAATATGCTCAGTGCACTTGTATCTTTCTCCAAAATGCAATTTACATTACTTTTACAAAACTATTGCGTTCTAGCGTCGAAAATACTTAAAGAATCGTAAAACTATTTTAAAATATTAACGACAATTTTTAAATTAATGTAATCTGTTAGTTCTTTTTAGGATATTTTTTTTTTCATATATTTTAAGTTAATATCAAAATAGCACGGATTTGTCTCGTATCGTAAATTAGTCATGGCTGAGCTTTGCCTTGTGCGGGAGAGAAAATGTAAAATACTGATGATGCAAATAAATGAGTATGGAAAATCTATATTTATTATTAAGATTTTTTTAATGATTACATAAAGCATAAAAGATTGTGGGTCCTTTCTCCACTCGAGGTAATTAAATATTTAATATTTTGGAAATATTTAATGTTTTTATTTCTTTGCTCTGGTAACAAAGTGAAGCGCAGCGTTGAATTGCGCTATTTAACATACAATGTCTCGATTTCGGCAGAAAGTGGACGACTGTCATTAATACTAGGTTCTCAGGCCTCCCTTGTCTACACAGCCGCGGCTGTGCAGGGGAATAACTAATAATAAGTTTTGAAGATTGTCTCTGCCATTACTTTTGGTGATCGCTTACACAAATGCAACATTCAAGTACTTGCAGACAGTACTGTTATCGGATGCGTAATCAGGTAACCGTATCGCAAAATACACAACATATTATTTTCTTTGTTGAATTCAAATATGCAAAAACACATGTTTTGCGGCTTCTTATATTATTTTGTATATTTATAAATAATAAAACATAAAGTGTACAGTTTACAGTTTAGACACTTTCCGAAATGAAGGGGTCGAATAAAAAGTTTAATTATTCTCAGCTATAAACTTTAATCAATATGACATTTAGTTTTTTACTTGTCGTCCATTTAATTTTTAACTCCTTTAAATTTTTACTTAAAAATATACGTAAAGTTTAAAGGCTCTATTTTTACATCGGCCATATATTTTTGTAAGACAAATCGTTAGAGTCGCTGAGATTCGGTACTTTTAATATGTTTTTTAAGCGATCCCGAGTCCATTACGAGTCCTTAAATAAATTAATTCGGAGTATAAAACTTATAATGCAAGAGTCTTCAACGTGCACCGTAAAGTCGACACTCCACGGAGCCATCATAATTTTTGGTGCTATATAAGTTAAGTAAGGAAATACGTAGCTATCGCCAGTGCAGCGAATTGAAGCGGAAAATACTCAATACGATTAACGTATTCATATTCATAATATATCTTGACTATATATGGAGTGTCATAAGATTTTCGGTGTATTAAGATAGAAAATGTGTTTATTTTTTTTTATATAATATATGATGTAACCCTACTGTTAAGTTACCATTTTTACCCAGTAATGTGTAAAATAACTAAATCCTATTATAAAAAGAACGTTTATTCAGATTCGACCATTTTCAATAAGCTATGATGCGTACAATGTGTTTCCTTTCATGAAGAATTAAGAAATGGTATTTGGTTATTTAATATTCACAAAAAATTGTAAAGCAAAATGTTTGTTGTTACTTTTTGATAATAATCTACCATCTGACTGTATACGTACATTCAGGCGATGTGCCGTTATCCTCGGACGGGAAAGTAGCCCACGGAAATTGAATTCGATCCACCTACATGGCTAGCGAGATGAATTTTACAAATTATTATCTACTTTTTGCTTCTCCGCTCTTCTTCCATATTAACAGATATGTAAACTTAATAATATTTGATAAATATTTTTAACACGATAATAATAATAGATATTTACAAAATGACATTTTTGATTGCAAACTTTCGTATGTAAGTATATTCAATCGGACTTATAATAATCAAAGATCACATACGTATCTTGTGTAATAAAAATATAATGTAAGTAATAAAAATATAATAATTAAGAATTTGAAAAGACTATTAATATATTTGCTTTATTGCAAATAAAAATCATGGCTACCAGATAGAACCCGGCATCAACTGTTGCTCCCTTCGTCTCAACCACCAGCCCACATTTAAGACATAGTTAAGTGACGGAACTGAACGCTGCATTTACTATTTACGTACATTTACATACCTTAATTTTGCTACTATGTAATGTTGAAACAGAGGTGAATGGAAAACATATCGTAGTATTAACTAGCGCCATCTAGTATAACTTAGTTAAACAATCAGTTGTAATATATTTATAGGACCATAAATTATTTTTATCTCGGACATTTCTTTAAATAGGAATTAGTTGTTGTCCGTAAATCATTTTGATTTATGGACAATTAGTTTACTGAAAACGAGACGTTACGTATTGGGAGGAGAAAATTAACACCGCAACACGTTGTCTGGATAATTGGAAATACTTCATTCACCCGAGAGAAAACAACCATTTTCAGTCATACTAAGCCCCATATCCCATGTTAGATTGCAACTAGACCTGATGGGGCTTGGCCTTTATATTATATTCAAAAACTTATCTAAATATATAAGAAAATTATTTACCGGCTTATTTACGAATATGCAGTATTTTTGAAAACCCGGCGCTACGTTTTGAACACTTCGCCTCCACGACTAATCTACTCGAGACCATGAAACTTCGGATTCCCGCAAAATGTATAATACGTAATAGACGCAATTTAAACAAGATTTACAAGGGTGTGACTTACTTACTTACTTTACTTAAACGAAGAAGTGAATATTTTCATTTTATATTTTCATTCCTTCGCTCTGGTTACAAGGCAAAGCGCGGCATTGCACCAGAGCACCATTCAACACGCAATGGCTCAAACTAAGCGGACAGTGGGGAACAGAACGGAGTGTCTTAACACTATGTTCCCAAGTTGATTTTGCCTTCTCTACCATGTGCGTGATGCAGAGTGAAGCTAAGAAATACGCTATGCTTTACGTTTAACTTTGGGTACCTACTACATAAATAGTCATAGATGTCAAGTCTCTAAAAAGGCCGAGGAAGAGTATTTACAGATTTTTATATGTAAAAAATATATACTATATAAAACTAACAAAATTTTTTTTTCTTTTTTATATATAATATTGTTTTTTCCAAACCCCAAAGCTAACAACTAAATAATTATTCGTTAAAAAACGTACCATTTTTTTTAAATATTAATAAATAATAAAGCTATGGATTGTTTTTAAACTCGGTATAACTAATTAAGTCAGTTAACCAGTAGGTAAGTAAATAAATTAAATATATTAACTTGAAATTATATAAAAAAAAAATAAACCAAAAGTGTAGTACCTACGTAAAGTCAGTGTTCACCTGCAAGTAATTACTTTTATAAATATACTTATACATACTTATCTAGATCAAAGTAAATTTCAAACGAAGATTTTCTGCTTTTTACATTTGTATGTATGAGAGGTTATTTTATTTGAAAGTACACGATTTGAGAATTTTTCCCAATTTTAACAAAAACGCTTAAATTGAAGCTTTTATTAGTAAAAAGTTTATAATGATTAAGTTCAATGAAGCGTACTTTACACATTTTTTATGACGATATGTTAAAAGCAACAAGTTCGGTTACAAATAGTTTAATTTTAATATTAATATATGTTTTATTATTTTATTCATTTTTTTTTCTTCGATATAGTCTGTAATATCCAAAAGTAATCGGCAAGCATATACGGACTCCACATACAAGGGTTAGTTTTTTAATATATAAAACGTGTTTGTGAAATGATTGAGTGTTTATTGCTTTGCGCAAATATTTTTGGAATAGAAATTATGCTCAGCTTCACGCTGTACCCCGCACACGGCAGGGTAGGAATTGGAAACTTGGGAACCTGGTGTATAGACACTCCGTTCTACTTCCGTTCCCAACTCTCCGTTGAATTTGAGGCATTGCGTGGCTCAAATCAACGCCTTCTTGCCTTGAATCAGAGCGAAGAAATGAAAACATTTCCTCGAGTGGGGATCAAACTGACATCCTGTCGGTTACAGTAACACGCTTGTGCCGCTGCGCCACGACATGCCTCAGAAAGAAGAAGAAAAAACAGAAAATTAATCGAAATTTGGAGTGAATGTGCATGTAAGAATTTTATTTCGGTAAGCGTAGCAAGTCAGTTGGCGTGCAATACGCCAACTATAGCATATTTCGATAACGAAAGACACACTTTTGTTTTAGACTGTAATATATTCTAACGTTTTAGCTTTTCATTCTAGTTTGTGCTTAGGACACTCAGTCGTAAAGCTCTCTCTGTTATGGACAAATTTTAAAACGCGTACCAAATCATTGAGATGTTGTTGAAACAGGCGGGTTGGATGAGTAGACATGGTATATTAAATTGGAAAGCTTCATGACTTTGGCGTATAGACCATACTAAAGCTGTAAGAAAGGTGGTTCTGGAATCGCAAGTTCGGTTGGTTAGAAGACTTGATTGATATTTGATCAAAGCAGCTAAGCAAAGTTGTTTCTCCACGTCATTGGAGTTGCAAAAGGCACAGATCACTTTGTCTATCCAGCATGACGCCCACTACAAAAGTAGTCATAGATCTGATTTGTAATGTTCCTGTAATGTCTTCAATATTTTATAATAAACTTATTTTGAAACTAGTGAAATAAAGAATAGACTTAAAAAATATGTAAGAATCATTATCATTAAGAATCATTATTTTTTGTTTTTGTACTGTATCCTGTATATAATGGCGTAACCAGAAGGAACCTAATTTAATGGATGCCAAGTATTGGGACGTTCCGTTCCCCTTAAGACACTTGCTCTCTCCACTTTCCAGAGAATTGAGACATTGCATGTGGCTCGATACTAAACTGAAAAAAAAAACAAAATAGATCATCTCCTAGAGCGAGAATCAAACCTACAAATTGTTACATTTACTGTCGCACGTTTTCGCCCCTGCGCGCTGCAACTGACATAATGGACACATTTATAATTAAAAATATATTATAAATAAAAAACTTTGCTCAAAATCCCTTAAGACAATAGTTGATGAAATTTAAAGTTCAAATTTGTTATGTAGGTAGGTTAAACAGCACTAAGAAACAACTTTGAATTATAAAAATGCTAAAAACATTCACTACTTTTATATGTAATTGCCATATTAATTGAAAAAAATCAAGCCGAAAGCTTTAGCGTAACTTAGAAACAAATAAAGATTAATATAAAAACTATCCCTAATAAGTTAATACGCTTGTAATTAATGTTATACTTTATAGAAAAAACGTGTACGCGTGTATTAAATAACTCGATTGTAAAATTTTTAATTACAGATTATTTTACATATAATATATAACATTTGTGCCTTCGTTTAAATGAATATGAGACGTACGTACGATTGTTACACATAATTTATAACGTAATTAAGTAAATAAACAAAGTACAGAGTGTGGTCTGTACGTGACATGGTGTACGGTTGTCAGATAGGCCAGTATTACGTAATACCTAACAGTCGGCCTAATGCCTGCTTGCCCGAGGTAATGGCCTGCTTTAATAAATTGAATAGCGTTCGATAAGCGGCGGCCGCTTTGTGCCTATTCTATTATTTCATGATAAAAAAGGAATAAAGGCTCGCCTAAACGCAGGAATGTTGTAGATTTTTGTTTTAGGCGGGCGCCGGCGCCGGCCGCATTAGTGGCGCTCGCTCGACAACGGTTACACATTAGCCCTTCGCGTTTACCTTCCCCGCGCGAGAGGGACCTACGTCACTCTACCTGAACTACCGATTATAGACTCTATTATGGAAGTATTACAGTATGAAATACATTGATAAAAAACCTGACTTCAATCAGTCCATTATAAATCTCTACCAAAGTAGCGCCGAGTAAAACATAACATCTACATTTCGATACAAAGTAAATACGAATCTATTATGTCTATATAAGATTCATATTAGTTTGTAGACGAGCAGCGCGATACGGCGGTGTCCTGGCATCGGTCTCACGCCCACTTATCGACGGGACAATTTAGTCGATTCGTGTGTACGTATAATATATCAAGCGCCCGCGCCTCCGCGCTAATGAACTGTCCGCTGCCCGCGGCCGCGACCGCGCCCGACGGCGACGCTGCATCTGCTTATCTCCTGTCCGCTGATGGCCGGTGACGACACAACGCCGGAGAATGCTGGGACGTCGTATCCCAAACAATCTTTATAGCCTATACTAGGCCCCGCTCATGTCTATACTTGTAAAACATTCTACTTCAAATAGCTCCGCCGCGCTCAAATACACTTGCAAAGTTTGAGCGTTCGTAATAAACTGTATGTAAATATACTATTTTATAGCCGTTTTAGTGATTCGATTAAATGAAACACTCGTTTCCGTACGATTTATTACGATGTAATGAGATATTTCTATATTTTATTAGTGTTTACAAGAAACTTATTATGATAGCTCTACTTTGATAGAGTAAGGAGGTCAGATGGAAATAATCAGAGAAGATAGAAGAACAATATTTTTATTTTGTAACATTTCTGTATACATTGCTTTAATTTTAAGATATCTATCATGCTTTGATACAAAATATTCTTGGTATCTATGGGAAATTGTACGAGTATAGACAAACTTAACTACACGTTCAGTTTAAAAAAATAAACGAACAAAAAATGTAATTAATTAATAAGACTAAGACAAGAGTTATCTTAATTTTTATATTACTGGTTTCATTGAGACGGAAAAGCTTAAAATACATTGTATGAGGTGACGTTACTGCTTCAATATCAAATATATAAATAACGAATCATTTAATAATTTGGCTAAAATTTCAACAAATAAATTATAAAATACGTTTAAATATAAATGAATAACAGGAATTCTAATAAATAATATACTTTACACAGTAAATGAATTTTAAAATTACTTATCAATGAATTATTCAGTGCTTTGGACTTAGTACTAAAATATAAGTAAATACGTAATTTTCGTCTACTTTGATAGAGAATATAATGATAATTTACCGTCTCTACTTTTTTTATCTAACATTAGTTTAATAACTATTACTACCTTTTTAAATTGACAAATAGTAAGGAAACGTAGGAATTAATAGAAAGCGGTAGTAGTAAATACTATTTATATTTATATAGTATCTAAATTTAACATAAATCAAAAGCAAACTTGCAATAGTTGTGTTTGTTCCGAGGGTCTTGACACTTTTTAAATGCGCCTCAACGGCTCCGAACAAAGTAGATATAATATAACATTTTGTGCGACATTTTTTTTGGCTGTCATTAGCGTTCTCGAGCTCCTTTAGTTTTTTTCATATTAAATGCGATAAGGAGAAATCATTTAACGCTCCCTTATATTGATATCTGTCGTAGATGATAACCTGTCGGCGGCCGACGGACGGACACGCCGCTGTCGGCTCATTAAGAGTATACCAGTAGTTCCTAAGTGTGCATACAGCTCTCAGTGGCCGGACATTTGTGTAAGAAATATTAACTATTCATAACTGATAGAGCAGCCATGAGCCGTACAAATTTATTAGACTCTAAGAGATATTGAATGTGGTAAATAAAATTATTGATCAGATATATCCCCTCTGCTTAACCGACTTTAAAATTGAAGCTTAACATACTCAGCTTCACGCTGTATATCACACATGGCAGGGTAGGCAGAGGGAACTTGGGAACCTAGTGTTAAGACACTCCCTTCCACGTCCGTTCCTAATTTGACACTTAATTTGAGGCATTACGTATTGAGTGACGAAACTCAACGCCGCGCTTTGCCTTGTAACCAGAGCGAAGAAATAAAATCATTAAACATTTAATTTGAAAATGTTAAATATTTAATTTATATGCAAAATTTAATTTCAACAACTTCTCCACTCCATTTTAAAGTAGGTAGGCAAAGTAGTAGGCATACGTATTAATATTATTCGACTTATAATGTAATATATATTTTTGAAATTAATAGATATTGTTTAAGATACCACAGAAGTTACCTATTTGACTACGGCGGCAGGTACTCGCAGATATAACTACATGCATTTTTAATTAATGAAAGTAACTTTAAATTAAATAAACGATTTTTTGACGTAAAATAAAAAAAATGTCATATTTTATGATATCTTTTAAATTATGGTTTCTTTTTTTATTAGGACAGAGTTAATTTTTCGCTTTTTACTCTGCTTGTAGCCTGTGTTCGGGCTTCAAATCTTGCTAAATTCGCTTTATATATCTGTACTGCGAGATACATCGTTTTACAGTGCGGTGTGCTGCGGGTTACATGTGCGGGATCCGTGGGATATGCGGTACAGGAAAAAATCATTTGCATTCAACCATTCTGGAGCATGTTCTCTCGATTTTTTTTGTTTATAGAAATAGTTTTATCAGTGGCCTTCAGCCATTCTTACTGAACTAGTAATTTAAGATTTAATATTTCTGATAAATTGTTTCCTTCACAAATATTTTCAGCAAGACAAGGAAGATCAAGTAATTTTAATGACATAAAATTATAAAATGTTCAGCTTTTTAGAACTAAAGAAGGAGAACAGTTCTCCTTCTTTTATACAAAGAAATTGAAAATTTTATAATTTTACAAAAAACATTACAACTAAATATTAATATTAAAAAAAAATATTTAATCTTAAAGCAAAGTAAAGAGATATGTATACCTGTTCTAACAATTATGTTTAATGATATTATGAACACAGAAATAATTCCGCATCAGTGGTTAGAATCTAATATCATCCTTCTATATAAAAAAGGCGATAAACATGATATTGGAAATTATCGTCCTATTAGTCTTATGTCAAATCTATATAAGATATTTTCAAAAATAATATTAAAACGAATAGAAGGAAAATTAGAAGAACATCAACCAGTAGAACAGGCAGGTTTTCGTAGAGGTTATTCAGTTATTGACCATATCCACGTAGTACGCCAAATTATAGAGAAGTATAAAGAATACAACCTTACATACTATATAGCTTTTATAGACTATAGTAAAGCGTTTGATTCTCTAATTCACGAAAAAATATGGAAGGCTCTAAAAGAACAAGGAATTGAGCATAAATACATAAGATTAATAAAAAACGTCTACAGTCAAAGCACAGCAAAGATTCAACTAGAGAAGAAAAGCAATTCATTTAAAGTAGAAAGAGGCGTAATACAGGGCGACCCTATGTCACCAAAACTATTCTTAGCGGTACTGGAACAAATTTTCAGGAAAATTAATTGGGAAAACCTTGGGATAAATATTAACGGGACGATGCTGACGCATTTAAGATTTGCTGATGATATTGTACTATTTGCCAAAACTTCAGATGACATATGTAGAATGATAAGAGATCTTGCGAATGAAAGTGATAGGGTAGGTCTAAAACTAAATCCAGAGAAAACAAGAGTAATGACAAATGGAAAGAAAAATACAATACAACTAGAACATAAGGAAATTAATTACACCGATGAACACATTTATTTGGGGCAACTCATAACTCAACAAGAACCTATGCAAAAAGAGATAGCGAGACGAATTAATAACGGTTGGAGGAGGTACTGGGGGTTAAAAGAAGCTATGAAAGATAAAGACCTTCACATAAGCATGAAAAGCAAGCTATTTAATACCAGTATTTTACCCGTTCTCATGTACGGATGCCAATCGTGGACTTTAACTCGGGAGATAACCAGCAAATTGGCAACCTGTCAAAACGCAATGGAGAGAAGTATGCTTACAGTGAAGAAAGTAGATAGAATTAAAAACAGTGTAATAAGAAATAAAACAAAGGTCATTGATATAACAGTAAAAATTAGAAGACTTAAATGGAGATGGGCAGGGCACATGCTCAGAGGTCAAGACAAGTGGAGTAAAAGAGTTACTGTATGGTACCCGAGAGATGGTAAGCGAACGAGAGGTAGGCCTCTGAGGAGATGGGACGATGATATCCGTGAAGTAACAGGAATTACGTGGAACAGAGTGGCTCAGAACGAACAGAATGGAAAAGGTTGGAAGAGGCCTTTGCCGACTGGCAAACGGATCTACAGAAAATTAAGAAACAAGACATATTAAATTAGTAAGAGTAAGACTACTTCATGTTATATTATATTGTTTAAGTTTTGTTACATTAAGAATGTTATAATAAGATCCGAATAAAAGGCTATATTATTATTATTATTATTATTATTTCAAATATTATTACAACTAAAATTTTAGCCAATTCTCCAATACTTTTAAATGAATATAAGTTTTTAATTTATAAGCCAATAGTAAACTTTTTTTATTGTTTTATTCGTGTAATATACAGCCTGAAGCTGAGAGTGATGTGTCGAGTGACAGAACTTAATTCCAGAGCTAGGAATTTAAAATAACTCAATATTTACTTAGGAATTGAACCGGGAACTCACAAACCAAACCGCAACCAGAAGCTGTGTTGATTTATTGCAAAGCAAATAACATCCAACAATAAAGTACAGTTCTGTAAATCCAACAGGTTGTGGGTTTGATCCCCATCCTAGGAAGAAATATTTAATATTTTCAATTTAAATATTTAATGTTTTCATATCTTCGCTTTGGTAAGAAGGCTAATTACGGCGTTGGGTTGCGCCTGAACAAGCATTACCTCAAATTGATATTTGGAGCGTCTTAAGCAGCACGGCAGGAGAGAGGAAACTTGGAAATCTTGTCCCAAGTTTCTCCACATACTCTGCCATGCTGCTTGCTGAAAATAACGACAAAAAATATATATAATAATTTAACAATAGGTGGAATTCTATTCTGCCTACCCAGCTATGTGCGGATGCAGTGGGAAGCTATTTTTTGCATCGTAAGTAACTATCGCGTATCAATAAAATAATTACAAGTATAATATACATGGTGAATTTATTAACGTTATATTAAGAATATGTTTTAATTTCAGTAAAATAAATCTGTTGACTGCAGTCGGAGTCGGTTCAGTCAACACTAATGAATGCGAGATTAACTTAAAAGAGGTCTTGAGTCATTTTTTATAAAACAACACCAAAATCATTATCAAAATTATTAAATCAGTGTTCAGAGTAAGTTCATTAAACGTTTATTAACAATTAAGATAGAGTGATTTTATGTTGAGACCAAAACACTGAGGAGAGCTCTAATGAACGTCTCCTAAAGACAAGTTCGTTACGTGAATGGTAGAGACTAATGAATACGTACCTACTATACAATCATTTATAAACATTCATATTATAATTTTAGTAAACAGCACATAACTTAATTTACGATACCACAAAATGTGGGCCGTTTATCTTTAAAATATAAAGTAAGCATTGATCATTGACGAAGGAAAAAGAAGTAATTATAAATTGTATTTCTTAAACGAAATACTAATTTAATTCGTGTTGCATGTCTAAATATAAAAAAACATATAACCATGCTAAGTTTCAGCCTACACTTGTTAAAATATATATAAACGAAGACGTTAATGTTCCATCCGAAACCAGATCCGACTACTAAAGTGGAACTATGAGAGGCTCGTATGTACTCAGTAGCGCTCTACATGACCACTAGCGACATCTAGTAGATCATCATTTCGACAGTTTGACTAATATTTTTACCTGTTATAATGCTAAAGAGCGCCATCTATACATATGTGGAGACATAAAAAATATCAGTTGTCTCTTTCACTCACTAGATGGCGGTAGTTTATACTTTGAAATGTAAAGGATATTCAAAGTGTCTGTTCTTGTATAACCACTCAGAGAATAAATATAAATGAAACCAATATCAATTTAAAAAATTATATATCTTCTACGTAACTATTTGAGTAGTAAGAAATATGCAGTAATCTAGTTCTAGAGACGATTTTACGTTATCTGTTGTATGTGTTGTGGAAATTTAGGTCAGGTATATTTAGTTTTATATTTGTAAGGATTCGAAGGATTAAAAATAACAATGAAAATTCTTAAATTTTGGCAAGATATCATTATATTTAAAAATTCAAAAGCACACATTCATATATACATACGATGAAACATTCACAAGTTATTCGTGATTCGTCGAGTATAAATTAAAACTTTACACAATCTACATACGTCAACATAAACACGCTCACATTTGACTCTCTCATACAATTTCATATATAAAATAAAATATATTAATAAATTCGTTATAATTATAATTTAAGCTGTCTCTATATATTCTGAGCTAACACTAACATAATGTTACAATATACAAAGAACGTTATCTCCAGCGACGTTACATTTTTATTTACACGAACTGTTTCTAAGCATCTTCCAGCAAATATACTACTAAACTATATTTCATTATATAAGTACATCAAGTCATCAACACGTCTAAATAGTTCACTTTAAGCACAATGGGAATATTTTTTTTATATATTCATTGAATAATTAATTATCAGCCACTGGTATTTAATGGAATGTAGAGTCAAAGGTATCTTTGGTAAAATCATGATTTCTCTTATTTCTAGAATAAAATTTACTTATAAACGAATAATATTTGTCGACTTGAAAGTAATATATTACAACAAGGCTGATAACACTATCAGCGTCGATCGCTAGATAATCCTACTTGGATCGCAATTACAAATGCTATTTTGGTGGTGCTTTGGTAAAAAGGAACCGATAAGCCGATCACGGCCGACTGACTGAACTACGCTTATATTTAAAATTATTAAATATTTCACGAATTGGTACAGATTAACAATATTTTTTTAGTTATGGAGGTCGATAATGCTGGGAGGAGGTCGCGCCTGATCGATCTAGCGCTGATATCCTGCAATATAAATGAACATTTTACTTTCTATCCTTAAATCATTTAATAGCACACAGACAGCTATCACTACGAGTGTGAGCCTCTAACTGTAAGGTAAAGATAACATAAGACACGTGCAAATAGATGACGTGCGATTATTACTACAAATTGAGGCAGAGCAAGCAAGCGTAAGTAGAAAACAACATTATGCGTATTATAGAGCAAGTGTAGAGCAGCGACTTTATTGTTAGGTCGTAGAGTGCTGTAATATACAAAATGAACATAGAGAATAGAACAAAGACCACTTACTGTTAAATACATGGAATAGTTGTAGACATAAAGCGTAGGTTTAGTGAGCAAGGAGTACTGAAGTGGTATATAATGCGTAAGGTACTCACGAGAGGTCATGGTGCCGGGCGGGCAGCAGCAGCAGCGGCGCGCCCCCGCCCTCCACCGCCGCGTACAGCGGAGGCAGTACCTTGTGCGAGTGTGCCTCCACTGCGCACAACCACACACCGTTAGCCAGACGACAGACACACATAGCACCACGCAACACGCGACGGGACAACGACTGGGTCATATCTCACTAATACTAGCTTATATACTTTAGTTAATAAAACACTACATTTTTAAAGCCACGTGTACAAATGATATTTCCTAAGGTTGCATGGTGATATGTATTCAATGGACATTTAGACAGCTCAGATATCGACACAGAAGCGTTTGTAGTAGATACTTATGGTTAGAACGTACCGGATAGTGCACCGCCTCTAGAGATGCCGGCGCCTCCTGCGCCTCCACCCATGCTCTTGGGTTTTCGTTTCCGAGTTTGAATTCCGTCTTTCTTCATACTTAAAGGACGGTTTACCTGTTCCAAAACACAGTTCATAATAAAATTGATTAATTTCGGTAACAGCCACGGCTCAGAGCGCATCAGGCCACCGTTCGCGAGTCACAGGAGTGACGGCCCTCGACAGACGGGGAAACTCCTCGTAATCTGCCAACACGCGGTCCTATCATCCTTTAAACAAGCGTATCTACTCACGAGGAGATAATTGATAAAAGATTATTTATCTCATTATGAATATTCGTGGACGCGATGATAATTCTCTATCAGTCGGTAGCCCCGGCCGTTTTATCTCGAGAGATTAGATGAGACCCTGTGTTTTGATTTTTTATACAGGCTCAATATTTGCCGAGGAGTTCCCTGATAACTGCGTTGCAGAGCTGCGATTAGATACCTGCTATATACCTGCCTTGCTCTGATGGCGTCTAATCAACGCAACCTGCTGTAATCGATGCACAATCGCGCTCGCACTCATTCAGTCCACCGATATGGAACTATCTATTACAATTGGTGCCAAATGTAATATCAACACTTGTTATATCATCTGCATTCATTCATTAGGTAAATAGATAAAATAATAAACAAACAACTATCGGGACATCGACGTGGCTAGAAGCCGTAGTACTTACATTATGCAACTTGAAGTAGAGGCCGCAGGCGTTGCAGACGGGCTCGCCGTTGTTGTTGCGTCTCCAGAGCGTGGTGTTGGAGGTGCGGCAATTCGCGCACGTCACTCCTACGCGTCGATTACCGTTAGTGGGCTAGAAGGAAATAAAAACATCAATTACTAATAGAAGTTCCTAGTGATTCCTAAGGTATGTGTTGAAAAACACTTACAAGAGCCTGTTGGGGTTTTGCCTTTTGCCCTTTAAGCGGAGGTCGATTTACTCCGTTAATGCGCGTGTAGAGACCGCACGCGTTGCATAGGTAGTGTCCTGTTCCGTCTCGTCTCCATAGTGGAGTGGTTGCCGCCGCGCAGTTCACGCACTCTTTCACTTCACCCATGCCCGCCAAGCCTGCGAAAAGTACCACATTGTAATTTATATCAAATTATACAATAATAATCTTATTGTAACGGAATTATCAAACCAGCGTCATTTTACTGTTTAAATGTTTAAGTAAATATTTAAACTTATGGTTTTACTTACTAGGATCAAACCCATCGTCAATAGGTAGAATATTATGCGTTTGCCAAGACTGCGCAGGCGCCGCGTAGCTCTCTACCAGCAAGCCGCCTTCGTAACCCGACACGGGTACGAACTCCACTCCCCCGCCCTGGCCGAGATAATGCTCGCCGCCCACTTTATACTGTACGGTATTGCCGTGGGTATATAGCACGTTAACCTGTTATAGAATTATATTATATGATATACTTATCACAAAATGAGACTAGCACAAACACTTTTACGAAAGAATAGAAGACTAGCGTCCCGTGAACTTCAATTTATTGATTTATTAAAGCTAAATTATTCAAAATCGTTACATAGATTGTTTTGTATTCAGCTACATTAGCTATAAAGGTATTCGAAGTGTATAGAGTTTTTACGTATTTTTTGCGTAAAAGTCAAACAATTTTCTTGCCGTTACAGATATAAAATATTATAACTGTTTGAATATTTATTTTAAATTCAAATTTACATTTTATAGAATATCTATATTTAAACGTTTCTTCAAAAGTACATTGGTATCTATTTTTTATTTTTGTCCCTCCAAAATAAAAGTCGCAACGAAAAATAGTACTATCTTTAAAAAACATACCTGTTGAGAGTTCGGGCTAGGTGGAGTTTCATATACTGCTTGTGATTGAGGAACGACCGACCCGTACACGACGTGCCCGGCGCGCGTGTTGAGGGAGGAGGAAGAGAGTGTCGGGTCACTTCGATACAACAGTTGACCGGGAGGAGAGTCGTCACCACGAGGAGCGGCTGCGCCCGCACCGTATAGCGTCAGGAGTTCCTTGCTGCTGCCGTACGTGCTGTACCCAGCCGCCGCGTACTGTGGGCTCTGTCCCGCGTATGTATAACCACTCGCACTGTGAACTGATGTAACTGGTTGCAAGCTTGCGTAGGTTGTCGGCCGAGGCTCGCCCTCACCTCGCGATTCATATTTTACCTGCCACGAAATTTAATAATATTAATACCTACTATTAACATAATAAAAACATTTTACTTATATTCAAATATATAACCTGTTGGTAAGCGACTCCCACAGCTTGTTGATTACTTAAGGAGGTTGTTTGTATCATTTCTAACGCAGAAGAGACAGCTACCTGCTCCCCCAGCACGGCAGCGTACTGTCGTCCGTCCTGGGCACTCGTAGCCTCGGACGCGACGTAAGCATGTTGTAATTGTTCAGCCTTTTCTTTTTGTAGGAAAGCTTCGTGAGCATGTTCTTCATTTTCACCATCTTGTGCCACTATCACGTGGTGGGGAGCACCATAGCGCAGAGCGAGTCCTCGGCCGTAGGCTGGCCGCGGCGGCGGTCCTCGTGCGTACTGAGGCTGAGCTCGTTTATCCTGTTGCGCTAAAGTGGGGGACTGCAATGAGCGATAAGGCTCCTGTTTAAATGCTAAGTATCGTGCGGTTTCAGCTTCCGCCATTCGCAGCCTTTCTTCGTCGTAATGGTGCACAGGGGCGCGGCCTTCTACGTCTTCAAGTTTGGGTGCATACTGTAACTGATCGTGCTCCAGCGGCGGTGGTTCAGGTGGTTCGTCTTTAACCCCCTCATCATTTAAGTCGCTGGCGTCGGTTATATGCCCTGCGGTGGTAATAGTTCTGAGGGCTCGACGTGATGTAATCACTGAATGTTGTTCCGCGCTATGTTCAGAAACGACTGACGAAGCACTCTCATTGTTACCATTTGAATTGACCTCACTCACTGCCATCTCCTGTCGCTCCTCGTTCTTAACTAATTGAAGAGCTTCGCCGTTGTCTGAGTCTCGCTGCTCGTCATTTCTTTGGGGAATATTCGTTACATTTGCCATGTTGTACCTTCGACAAAAAGGGAAATATACGCTTATATATTTTTTGTTTAGTTTAAAAATTGCTCGTGAGCAAATAAGACAAACTTCCTTAACCGGACGTTGAACAAATACGACAAGAGGCTTTGAACCGGAAGACACGAGTCGGCTCGAAAATACAAATAGGAAACAAGTCCACGCGGCGCCGGCGCCGGCGGTGCGGTCACCGGCACTGCGTGGCGGTCCGTGGCTGAGTGCTTCTACATTTGGAGTTACGATATTTTATGATATATTAATAGATCTATAGTTTCTTCATAGTTGAAATAATTGGGAAAGCTTTTTATGTAAATTTAAATTTAACAAAGTAATAAAATAATTCAACGTTTAGTTTGGAACAGCGTTACACTGAGCACATATAGCGTCCGGGCGCTGTGTGCTCATCACGTACAAATATTGGCGCTATCACGGTAATTTGTGCCTTTGGCGCTTGCAATACGACAACTTTTGTTTCCTTTGGATGAATCAAGGATAGCAAATTCAAATTGGACCTAAAAGTGACGTAATAAAGCACGATTCTCTTCTCTCTGGGAGGTTTCCGGCGCTGCAGAGCTCATGGAACTTTATGGCGAGGTTGTTTGCTCGACACACTGATCCCGCGATAACCACCCTGGGCCCTACATCTTTGATAACGGCCGTATTAATAAAATATTTATTGTAGCTCCAAGCCGTCGCCTGCAACGATGTCAGCGCCGCAAAGTCATTGAACTACCACAGTACTTTACGAAAATGGTGGCGAGCTTCACCTTACTTGGCAATTAATTCATAACTCATGCTAACTTGTGGTCAAGATCTAATCAAATAATTATAGTGAAAGAATTACAGAATTTGTATTAAACTGCAAGATATACATCAAACGCGCTCTCAGTGATTTATTGTGAATTATTATTATGGCCACTTTACATATTGAGATCTTGAATTTGCGACATATGTATTTAAGATTTTTGTAATATTTTTCTAAAAGTGTATATTAGCTGAAGAAAAATCCGGAGGTTCTATTGGACGCGCGCGCGTGCACAAATTTATATTTAACACGCGGTTGACGATGTTAGTCTTACTTGCGACTTTTAAATAGAAAGAAGAACTTTAAATGCTTTATGAGACACGCATTATTTTCATATTATTATCTAGATATAATTAATTTAATTTGAGATTTCTTTTACTAATATTATTTTCTTAGTAATTATAGAAAGATATTGAAAGTTATTTTCATCTATCAATATATTGTTGATACGGAGGTGGCGACAAAGTTGGTATCAAAAATAATAACAATGCTATTCTTTTACAAGTAAAAACTAATTTTGTTTAATATTGCGACATATGTAGTGGTTACAAGTAGAACCTAATACATATTAGTCATAATAGAAGTACTTATTATGGTAATATACGAGAAAGTCAGTCTCGTTTCATTAAAGTATAAATAATAACTAAATATTATTTAATACAATTTTCTGCACTTCAATAACGTTGTGTTTTCATTAAATCTATCAAAAATATATAATTTTTGAATTGTTTGATTGACTAATTATAGAAATACCAATACTACGTACTATTTTGTTTACTCAGCACAGTAACGGTTTGCAAGTACAAATAGAGTTACTGAGGAACCTTCTGTAAGTAAAATAAGTTATAAAATGTTTACTTAAATACTGACAATAACAAAAGAGAACTTCAATCTGACTTACCGACACGCACCTGCAGTTTGGTATAATCCTCGATATTGCAAATCCTACATATATTCTATACTTTGGTTTATTCGGTCATGCGCGAGTGGAGCATCGCTGCGGCTCACTATCACTCACGGAATCGTCAAATCGAGTGTTATCTGCGGAGGGTGAGGCGGGAGGTGGGAGGTGGGAGGCGGGGAGGTGGGAGCGGGGAGGAGGGCCGGCGCGCTGTCATTGGTGGAACGGATTTTCATCATTTTCTGCCCTCGCTGCGGCTCGCGTTGTTTCAGGGATCCGTACCGATTCATAATTACTTGTTGATTTATATCTTTTAAATGCGTAAATGTTAAATGTATTTGTACAGTTCGGTTATTTAACTTACATATGAATAATTCTGTATTGATCATTTTACTTTGAGGATACTCAATCTATTGCCAATGTTAATATTTTGTTAGTTTTGGGTAGTATCCTGCATAGGCACGGGGAGGCAAAGAACTTAGTGTTAAGTCACTCCGGCCCCCGAAAAGACATTTCTCGCCTTGTTCTTAAGACGTGAGCGTTGTGTGGAGAAACTCAATGCCACATACTTACATGTAAACATTATACTTACAAATACATATATGTATAAGTATAGTTGTCCACAAATCCATAGTTACAGCTATTTTTATCAACCAAATAGTAACATAGAATTTGGAGCTGGTCGTTTATCAGTTGACTAATGTTTACTCAACAAACAACCAAAATGTACTATTTCGGTTCAGCCGACTTTAGCAGTTTTTACAATACGTCATGTACCTATCTACGGTGTGTGCCTTCATTACATACCCACAGCTTCATTGTGTAAATATGACACGTATTTTTTAAGTATTATTTTTATTATATCATTTAGACTCTTTCCCAAAAATGTTTTATCAAAAGTAATATTGATATTTTATTTAGTACATGAATATTTTTGTACACTGAGTAGAGAAGGAGAAGAACAATAGTACAGATTTATAAAGAAATATGATTTTTTTTCACATCTGCCAAATTTTTAAAATAAAATGTAAATTTTCTTAAAATTAAATAATTAAATCTTTTACAAGTTGTTTACTATCGCCGTCGCCTAAAAGTTATGTAGTTACCTATAAGTGAGTTTCTACTCCCAGGAGACAAATATACACAGATACTGAAATATTCAAATAACCACAGAATATTGCTGTTTCCAAATTTCGTCCTTTTTTAAGCACAGTTCCTTTTTACTTATAACTATTCAGTAGGACGTGTACGAGTGAAGTGAGTGAATGTGTGTAATATACATACATTTATTTTTAATGGTCAAGACACGGCAAACGAGCGTACGGGTCACCTGATGGTAAGTGATCACCGCCGCCCACAACCCCTTGTAGCACCACAGGATAGGCACGGGGGCCCGGCATTACCCAATGCGAAACGCAGTGACCGAAGCCACTACTTCACGCTGGTAAATTGGGAAATCAGTAAAATTAGCGGAGAGTTTCATATGAAGGTTACTTGAGGAATGAAGGGGAACACCAAGATATGATTCCATCAATTTCTCACGGTACAGGGAAATATTGGTAAAATGTGTGATAGATAAAAGTACGTGATTATTCATTTGTCATTTCCATTACAAGGTTCGTCCTTAAACGTTATATTACATACACACATTGTGAGTACAGTGTATAGAAGTATGACGTGGTATGTATGCGCTGAACGACAATCGACTATATTAGCACTCGCTATAATCACTAATGTTATTCTCAAGATTAGATCTTTAGTAAATTATATGAAAAATATTATATATTTTAAAATAATAATCCTTAAAACAAATGATAACAGTTAATTTGCCTTCTCATATACCTACACATCACGCCGCTGAGCTTTTTTTACCAGAGTAGGGAAATAAAAATAAACAATGAAAAGATCCTTGTTGTACGGAAATTTGAGAAAAAAAATACATTTTAAATGATTTTTTTTTCCATCGTCTATGTTAAGTACTTTCCTGAGTCGAAATTGAAACCACAACTGTGCCGCTTACAGTCAAACTAAATGCAGCTGCACGGCGACGGACAGATTTGTTTTTATTTAATATTTTAAAAACTAAGGAAAGTATATATCAATGAACTTTACATTTTTTTTCCTTAGTTTATAAACTAAGGAAAAAAAATGTAAAGTTCATCGATATATACTTATTTTGTACTTTTACAGTATTTTCATATCAACAACATAAGAGACAAACATAAAAGACTTCAAATATAAATAATTACATGAACGAACTACTCGTACCTCCAGGTGGATAACCACATGTGATATGATATGATAATTGTAAACAATACGACGATAATTGATTTCCTCATCCTCTCGTTTAGACATCAAGTAAGCCGTTTTTTTATAAAGTTTATTTCATACAACACGGACTCATGGTCCGTACCTTTTGTTATAAAATAATTATATTAGATATAATTTAAACTTAGACTTATACGACTATATTATTATAATTTCCATATTTATCTAGATTTGAGAACCCAGAGTTAAGTTACTCCGTACCCTTATTAGGGCACTTACGTTCCCCACTTTCCGGTGATTTCTGGAGCCATTAGGTATATTTTTTTTCTTTTTTTTTCAGCTTCAGGCTGTATCCCGCACTAGGCAGGGTAGGCAGAGGGAAAGGAAGTGAAACCTAGTGTTATGACACTCCGTTCCACTTCCGTTCCCCACTTTCCGCCGAATTTGAGGCATTGCGTGTTGAGTGGCGGAACTCAACGCCGCGCTTTGCCTTATTACCAGAGCGAAGAAATGAAACATTAAATATTTAAATTGAAAATATTAAATATTTCATTTAGGTATTGAATGGTGGAATTTAACGCTGCGACATACCTCGTACCGACATCCCGTACGGGATGAAATGACACATTACGTGGGAATTGACCCACAAACTGTCACGTTTGTGTCAGTTGCACGCTTGTGTCTGCGCCGTGACTGGCCTCAATGTTTAGATGATATTTAGATTTCCGTTTCGATTTAAAACAAATATTCTCGTGAACTGAGTATACTTTAGAAGCAGTCATATAAAACCTAAAATACAAGTAATCCACTATATCCATATAATTTTATTTGGCATCATTTTTTTTTTTATAACAATAATTTGAACAATAAAAACGTTCGATAAGCCCACGATGGTATCTTATCGCGGCTTACTTGAGACATCGATCATCGCTCTAATTACTGTAGATTCTCGTCGATACTGTCGATACCGGCGGCACTGCTGGCCTGGTATAGCTCACATACGCGTACATGGCTGGTCTTTACTTGTACAAAGACATTTTTGATCTATGAACTATAAAAAGCCAAGTATAGAGATTTTTTTTGTAACAATTTGACAAGAAACACGATACAATATAATAGGTAACCCAAACAACCCCTTCTTGGATGCTCTTCATGATAATTTAACCTTTTTTTTTTAGTTATTTCTATATTAAAATATTAGATTTAATTGTAAACAAACTATGTGTCAATCGATATCTATAGAGAATTTAAAATTTAATACGAAGTTGCTGGTGGGACAACTGTAGAGAGATATTATTTATATTTATCGTGACTAACTGACTAAGCTGCTCACGCTGCACTTGTTGTCAACTTAAACTACATAAAACATAATGTAAGTTTCAGTAAATTCAAGAAAACTATTTTACATCAATTTAATAGAACAAGTCTTCAAATTGACGTTCCTTTATGTATGAACCGATTGAAGTTAAATAAATACGCACAAACAAACAGCAATAATAAATTTAAAACATAATTAATGTGCCTTTCATTGCGACATTAAATGCCCAATGTCCAAAAACTAATAACATTGTTTCCTATATACCTTCGTTGTAAGACGTGGTCCAGTTACGATTTTATTATAAGAATAGATTGAGTATCGTTTGTATGTTATAAAACAATTATCAAAACAGAACTTCATATAGAGTTTATTTATTTATCAATTATAAATACATACAGACAGACATTTGAAGTATTATAAATGTTATAATAAATAATGCCACTCGAGGCAATGAAATATTTAACGTTTTCATTTGTTCGTTCTGGAAACCTTAACATTCGGCAGAAAGAGTGGAACGGAACTGAGAGTGTTACACAAGGTTCTCAGGTTCCTCTGCCTACCCTGCCATGCGCAGGATACAGCATGAAGCTAAAAATAATGTTCTTTTTTTATGTCAGCCGCCGTCGACTGGTTCAGAGTCGCTGGTATGAATCTTCACTAGATATTTGACACATGATGCGCTTTCGAAACGTTCCTTTGTTTTCTCAGTTATTTTGTAATATTATTTTAATTATATTGTTGTGTTTTATATAAATTTCAGTGGTTGATTTTTGTATCAAATGTATCGTAAATGTATCGTTAAAGTTAAGGAGCACACAGCTGTTAAGGCTTGCGACACAAATAGGTGCAGTGTAGGTCTAAATTTAAATATTTTATTAAAAATTTAATTACTTAATTTCGTCAAACAAGTTACCTCCGGCTTACTAAAGCTTTCCCTCACCTTACATGACAAGAACCAGCGCACGAAACTCAGCGAGACATATCTTTTTTTTTCCTTTAATCAAATATTTATATCATTAGTGACAATGGTACATTTGATATTTTTATTATTGGGTATTTCATGATCAAGGCATGGCATCATTTATAAATCTTTAATTTGGTAATAAACTTCATCACAAACGTTTCTTCACATTTTTTTTAATGTGAAAGAAAAAGTTTAACATTTTTTGGGATCCAAGTATTATCTTAAAATAGTAGATATTACAGACTCGATGCGATCAAGTTACAGGGGTAGGTACCAAGTTTAAATTTATTTATATGAATAATATTTTTGAAAATCTATTGAAACGCAACGGTCTATATACTAATTATTAATTTCTTTAATTTTTTTCCTCAAACTAATGTACTATTTGTGTGAGAGCAATCTCTAGATCGTCACATTTTTTTTTGTTTCCCTTTCATTTTATAAATTAACAAAGTATCGTTAGCAAACAATACCATCTCATGGCTCTTTCCAACTAAATATAGTAAATTATTTGTATATATTAAAAAATAAAGTCCTGTGGGGGTTCTACAGGACTTTATTTGTCCACATTGATTAATGGCCCAAGAGATTTACATATATATAGGATAGGAGATTTTTATATAGCTGCTATACTCCTCTTTCTTTCTTATACTGCATTGGGTTACTTTTTTCCTATTATCCATCATACTTTCGAGAGAGTGCCCTTGAGAGGACTTAGAAGAGTGCCAGAGCTCCGCGCCCTGTATACGTGATTAAGGAAATAAAATAATCATCATAGAACCCAGTTAATATTAGCTGCCCTCTGTGCCACCACTGCTACTTACAATAATATTATTTTTATTTTGTTCGTAAAATTTGTAGCTAGGAATTAAAACTAATCACGTTATTGAAGTATGGTTTTATAATATGAGAGAACTGGCAGAAGGATTCCTATCGAAGCTCATGTGTCATTGCTTTACCGTTATCTAGTAGGTACTCCAATTGATAAGGGCGTGTAGTTCGATAGCGACATGACTTACGTACATGATTCACCTGAGATCAACTTATCATGTCATCTTCGTTTATGTTAGATTCGGACAAAATAACTCAATATTATTTATTATTATTTTGGAAAATAGATAAAAATGTATATATTTAGTCAATTACGTCAGTTTTTGGCGAACAATAAGGCAAACGGCAAATAGAGAATATTAGGATTGGATTTGTTTATTGATATTTTTACAGCTTCATACTTTTTTTCGCAAAGCACCCGGCTATAGAGAGGTCCTAGTATTGAAACATTTTGTTATCATTTTCTCCCAATTACCTCTCAATTACATTTTCTCCCAATTACAGTTGTTACCATTTTCTCCCAATTATTTCAAACACAATGTGTTGAGCAACGGAACTCAATACTGCGCTTTGTTTACCAGATCGGGCATAAAACTATTTTTTAAATATAATCATTGCTCTGATTCATGTAGGTGTCGAACACGCGACCATCATGCCAACAGTCGAACGCTGTCTCATAGAGCCGCAGCGTACGACTTAAAGGAGATTTGCCAATCTTTATAACTATGATATGCTGTATTCCATTTTCTTTTCACTAGTGCGTATCATTTTAACGTACCATTCGCTACCATTCTGAAGCATCATTCCTTTTGCGAGAATAAAGTTAAAGGATAGTTCCTTTAAGTAGGAAAACTTTAATTTCTTATATATTATTTTTCCACTCAGAGAACAATGTCTTAAAAGCTGGGCGGAAAGTAGTGAACACAATGTCTGAACAATCCTTTACAGGTGAAAAAAATATCTTGCGGTGTCGCTTCAATGACAATTGACAGATGAAGATAATAAAGATATAATCTTGCAGATTTTCACGTTACATCCTTTTATGATGTTGGAAATGTCAGTCTTTTGTACGAGGTTATAAAATATACATTTACAACATTTTTATATTGTATACATATATAAAAAGAACATTTTTATAACAATTATCATCATCATCAGTCTATGACGGTCCACTGCTGAACAAAGTTTCTTAATTTTGATGTGAAACATCTATAGGATCACTTGTAAACCGAATTTTTGGCGTAGCGACGGGTCGCCGCGCTATCTATACTAATATTATAAAGAGGAAACTTTTGTATTTTGGTATGTTTGTACTGGACCGATTTCAAAATTTCTTTTACGATTACTTAGAGGGACTCTTCCGAATCCGTATAGGCTATATTTTTTCCCGGAAAATAGATAGGATTTTTCGTGGTAGTGAAAATTGTGGAGTAAGTCGACGAAAAAACTGCCGTATGTTAGCGATTCTCGCGAACGCTGCCTAAATGGTTAGAGATGTATGGTTGATTTGTATAGAAAAGTTGTAGAACTCAATAATGCCTACAAAAAAGTCCGCGATACTATAAACCAAACATTTATATTTTAGCCATTATAACCAATTTTCCATAGAATAAAAGTAATTAAAATTATTAGCCTAAGTTTATTGATCATATTATCGTCGAATATTAATCCTTATCCAAATAAATTATTTATTGAGCAAGATCGTTTTAATAGCTATAAGTAACTTTTTATTTTATTCTAATTGGACAATCCATTCAAAAGATATTACGAATTTAAAATTGTAATTGGTATTAAAATGAATGATGGCCGCCGGCCGATATATGTCGCACGGCGAAACAGCAAGGGGAGGTGGGTGCACATCTATGAAGCAGGTTGCCTCGTATTTTCTCATTAGGCTATATTTAATTCCTGTAATAATATTATCTTTTATGCATATTACTTGTACATACACGATGTTTCACATCTGCCAGGCGTCCCATGACGGCTATTTTTTTTTCTTGATATATTTAATTTTCACATTTTATTTAAAGTCAATCCATTATTTTTCTTACTTTCACATTTTATTCCGAGCAGACCGAGTATCGTACACTCACTTCCTGCATATGCCTTCCGCCTCGTCAACTGTCATCGGCTTCTTCCGTCATGCTTCTGTCTCTTGTGTCACTGATACGGTGTTCTTGAATAGGATGGAATGGTTTCATTTAGAGCAGAATGCCGGAGCCTCAGTGTACATTCAGAGTACTTGGTTTCGTTTAAGCCTTCTGATCACGTTGTTGTTGCTTATCATATAAAATCATCTATACATAGTACTTGGAGGTTATAAACAACAAGATAATATCATGTGATAGTGACCGTCGTAGTGCAGCGGTACAACGTTTGACCGACGACACACAAGACGGTTGTGAGTTCGATTTTCACTCGGTAGAATGTTTTTTTTTTTCACTTCCTCAGCTTGGTAACATGACGAGGTGCGACGTTAGGTTCGTAGGTCTTAGCGCTAGATTACCTCTATCTGTTCTGGTTTATGATGGATATGAAATATATAGTTAAGTAAGTAGCATTCAGCACGTCCTTCCCAGTGGGTCGTGAGACGAGGCGGGTGAGGGCGGCGTCGGCGCTCTCTTATCTCACTGACGGCTGACGGACACCCGTCAATATTGAACACTTCAGTATTTCGAAATATGTCACAAGCATCTTATGCCTTATTGTTATATATATATATATATATATATATATATATATATATATATATATATATATATATATATATATATATATATATATATATATATATATATATATATATATATATATATATATATATATATATATATATATATATATATATATATATATATATATATATATATAAAATAAATTGACACCACACTGTATAAGTAAAGGTATAAGAAAATTGTTTGACTTCCACTCTAAGGTACTCATGAAATTAATACCTTCTTCTTCTTCTTTCTCTTCTTCAGCTTCACGCTGTATCCCGCACTAGGCAGGGTAGGCAGAGGGAACGGAAGTGGAACCTAGTGTTATGACACTCCGTTGCACTTCCTTTCCCCACTTTCCGCCGAATTTGAGGCATTGCGTGTTGGGGGGCGCAACTCAACGCCGCGCTTTGCCTTATTACCAGAGCGAAGAAATGAAACATTAAATATTTTAAATTGAAAATATTAAATATTTCATTTCCTCGTCTGGGGATCGAACCCAGAACCTGTCGGTTACAGTCACACTCTTGTGCCGCTGCGCCACGAGAGGCCTCTTAATTAGACGAATTAATACCTAAATGTGATAATATTTTTATTAACATAAATATCATGGTTATATATTTTAATTTTATCTTAATCTAGGTGATTGTTGAACGCAATTTAGTGAAGCACGAGCGAAGACAGCGAGATAAAAAATAAATATGTATTCCATTTCTAAAAACTACACTGAATAAACAGAAAGTGTATCAAGTGGAATTCAAACTCACTATCACCGCAGTTCTACCACGTCCTACGTTAATGTCGAAAGTTCACAAGAGTTTATAAATTATAAGATACCTACTTACTTTGCGTACGACTGGACCTTAATTTTGTATTTATTTTTACTGATAGGCATATCTCGTCTTATTTCAAACATTTTACAGATATCGGTCAGAGATATAAAATATAAGTAGAAGTATTATTGTTTCGGTTTGAAAAATATTTAATTTCCACGAGTGCCCCTGTGCCTTGACAGGCTTCATTTGTCTGTACATGAAAGATATGATAAAATCTTTAATTACCTATTTTTATAGTGTTAATCCATAGGTAATTTGTACGTTTTCTTAACAATTGTATTTGAGATTAGTATAATATGATGAATCTTTCATTTTCTCACTCTGTGGCAATAAATGGTTAAGTAATAAAAGCTATATTAATATTATTTCTGTGACCTGTTTTTGGCGATAACATCCATCTTTTTAAATTACAACAGTTAAAAATCCCGAGAGACAAAATCTGGCAACTCTGATCTATACGCGTGTACGCAAAGGCTGTAGCTGCCTACATATCATAAACATCAAGAATAAAAACTTTGTTGCGTCATTAATGTTAGATGAATACAAAAACTGTACTCTCTCTACTCAGCTTTACGCTGTATCCCGCACATGGCAGGGTAGGCGGAGGGAACTTGGGAACCTAGTGTTAAGACACTCCGTTCCACTTCCGTTCCCAACTTTTCGCCGAATTTGAGGCCTTGTGTGTTGAGTGACGGAACTCAAGGCCGGGCTTTACAAGGACTGTGTTTTTTAAATGTATCTAAAATGTTGACGTATGTTCATATGAGTAAGCAATATTAGTTATAATCGTAGTGACATTCTTTTGTTTATTTAATAGTTATCTACAAGGTGCGTAGCGCAATAAGGATGTATTACCTACTTTTATTATAAGCCAAGTAAATATACATAGAATAAAACTAAATTTACGAAATATTTTTTGTTGGAAGTCCAACAGGAGCCATCAGTTGAGAATCATTATTATATACTTACTCGACTAATAGATAGATATATATTTTAAAAAGAAAATGTTCTTGAGTATCATTACTTTACGTACTTATTAATACATAGTGTAATTTTAATGACAAGGATTTATTGCTAATCATGTTATCGGCTTGTTGTTTAGGAGTAGGTATAAGCATACATATGACACGAGTGACGTCGTAATGCTATAAATAATATTATATTCATTATACCTTTCCTTTTTAATTTGTTTAATTTAAAACCTACCTTAATGGGTAGCTACGGTCTCTGTACACTTCTTACACCTCGTCCACTCTTATCAACTCGCACATACATACATACCCTCTGGCGAGTCCTTATTGCTCTTTCCGTGACATCAATTCAAATTCAAATTCAAATATTTTAATATAAAATAAGAAGTTACAAGCTTCGTATTTTGAAGTCAAAGTTTACCACCAGTTCACTAAAGTTACTGCCTCAGACCTGAGAAGAATCGGCGAAAGAAACTCAGCCGGACATGTCTTTTTTATAAAAAATACATTTCCCGCATTTTATTATAATTGACAATGATAAATTTGAAAAAGCCTGGAGCGAGCATTTTATTCCCAGTCCCAAGGCGTGTTATCATTTATAAAATCGTTAATTTGGTAATAACCTTTAACACACAAACGTCTTATGAAGTAGAAAATTCTCGGACGTTTTCTAGGATCCTATTGTAAAAGCATACGCACTGCCCCATAAAAGAACTACGGGCTCGATGCAATCCAGTTTTTGGTGCACTGAGATTTCTAGTATTAATATTATGTATATTCTTGATTTTGCTAAATTCATACTATATATATTTTCTTAACATACATAATATTTTCAAAAATGTATTGCGATGCAACGGTCATTATATTCATTTCTTTAAATTTTTCCTTTACGAATAGCTCCCTTCTGCAAGACACAAATTGATTGAATACCGGCTGCATTACCCCAAAGTAAAATGCCGTAGGACATAATACTATGAAAGTAACTAAAATAAACGAGGCGAGCCGTTTCCACGTCTATTAATATTTTGATTTTATTAACCGCAAAGGCTGCTGCTAAGTCTATTCGCCAATTCATCGATATGAGGATCCCCACTGTAATTTAGAGTCAATGGTGATACCGAGAAATACCGTAGAATCAACAGGCTCCACGGCTTCACCATTCTAGAGAACATCAAACAATTTTCGTGTTGTGTGTTCGGAATATCACACATGTAGTTTTTTTGCTATTTAAAAGTATGTTATTAGCACTAAATCAATGTAAATAGTACATTGATTCAGTGCTAATAACATACTTTTAAATTTATGAGAGCTTTAACTTTGTGAAAGCAATGTCTTCCAGTATCATCAATACTGTGTTCGAGACTCAATTGAAGTCTGCTCCCAGAGTAATGAAAAGTCAACATATCTATGAGCTAGTACAGCGGGCCCGCCTGGCCGCGGCGCCCGACCTGCCGTCAGCCGAGAGTCCTGCTAGATAAACCAGCGGGTGCATCGACCCCGCGCGTGGCTCCTATCGCTCCTTAGATATGCAAAACGTTATCTCATTTATCTTAACTAGGCGTTAATGTGAGATTGCCTATCTTAGAGTTTTGATAATCGTATCTAACAGATACAGTATCTAGTTGAACAGCTGATGGGTGCACGCCCCGCATACGACCCGTTCACGCGACGCGCTCTTCTACCTATCAAAGTACACCTAAAGTTTATAGTTTGTACGTTGCAATGCAGTGCTTTAGAGGACTCGTAGAGCCAACAAGGGGCTCGCTATTCAAACGCTCAGCTTGAAGATAACGTTAGCAAACATTAGACGCCGACCCCCGCCGCCCTCGTCCTGGCTGGCGTCCTGCAAGCTATCTACAGTGGCTGAGATATCGCGATACCATCCCCGATACGGAGTAATTATCAGATAGGTACACAGATTTGATTACGAGAGTGCGTGTATCTCGACGTCGTTCATTACAAGTGATACACTGTAGTGAGATAGTCCATCTGGCACCAGTGGTGGCAGGTGTGGTAGCTGTGGCACCGGTGGCTCAGTGGTTGGCGGTGACGTGTGCAGTGCGGGGCGCGGGGCGCCGAGGTGTCAGTCGTAATCCCGCCGGCGATCAGATAGATATGTCGCGGATTATTGATGGGCGATCGACCTCATCACGGATCTTATCAGTTGTTTTTTTCGTATATTTTCCGTGAAAAGCTAATATGTGAGGTGTGGTGAGGGGGTGAGGGGGCGCGCGGGGGGGAGGCACGTGATTCGATAAGCCGCCATGTTGGCTCTTGTCTCCCCTCCCCTCCCCCGCCGTTTCAGCCGGCCTCCCCCCGTCGTCGTCGGCTGCAGCACGCACAGCGCCCGTGCTCGATGGCTCACAGTCACAGGTACCAGTATCCAACACTCAGGACATATTTCCCAACGCGCACGTCACCTCTATAATTGTATACGAGCACTCCCTTCTTTACATACTTTAACAAAATATAAAGTACTTTAAAATATAACTATATCAGACTTGAATGTACCTATCTACTTTACAAAAAGAAAAACACGTTTTAAACATCATTCGAATGTTTATTTTATTTATTTTCTCTTAGTTCTACATTATTAGTATATTCATATTCATACGAGTCTCTGTCATAAACGATGACGGTTTTAAAACTTTCAGTAACAAGAGATGGTGGAAAGAATTTCATTTTATTATAAAGATATTGTAAGAAATGAAAAAAATCATTTAATACGAGATCTCAATGTTATCTAGTTATTTAAATGACTTATATATTTTTTTGGTAACATATGCGTTTATTACAATATAAAGGTAACGCTATTTTATAAAAATTGTGAAAAATAGACTAATTACAAAAGAACGGCTACACAACACAACTAAATACCTACACTATAAAGTTAGTGCAAACACAAAGAATTAATTTGCAAAAAAAGTATTTCTATAAGTTCAAAACAAAGAAACTTGCATGTAAAATCTAATACTTATTTATAATTTTCAAAAATTGAAATTTTATAAATTTTTTTTTTGTATTCATATAGTATATATTTTTCTTTTTGTCAATCGAAATATACCTTTTTGGCTTTTTAGGGCTTTAAATGGAATCCAAAAAGGGAATTATAGTTGAGTAGTAACGAAAAGATGTAGACTTTATTTATTTATTACAATGTGTGATGTAGGTATAATTAATTAAATTATAGCGTTATTATTAATTATATATTAGCGTCCACGTGGCTTGAAACTGTAATAGCTATGCGTACTTATTTTGTAACCAAAATGACGACGTTAATTTACCAGCGTCGGCCGTCGGTGGAGGTAAATGCACAAGTGGAAACGTTCAAAGTACGTCTCAGAGAGAAAATGATAATTAAAAAAATCTAATAATAATTAAAGATTTAATTTGAACCCTAAAGTTATTAATATATTATTGTAAGACGTATAAAAAGTTACAGTTTATTTATGTAATGAACATATACGAGTGATTTTACCAATTAATTTATAGTTTCGATTGTGATTTTACCAATTTATTTAGATTTTACCAATTAATTTATAGCTTCGATTGTGATTTTACCAATTTATTTAGATTTTACCAATTAATTAGTAGTATCGCTAAGGCGGAAAACAGAAAGCATTAAGACTAGTTTCTAGCTAAAAACGAATAAAAACTAAATGAAAAAAGGTGCCCGCGAACTTCGTCTCGCCAAGGGATGTTTATGCGCTAACAGAAGATAAAAAACTATCATAATAGAGTAATTTCCGTATGTTTTTAAAGTGAAGCCGTGCTCTTGGTGTTGCATGCTAGTTAGGTAGACAGACGGACTCCAGAGCTTTAAAATAATCACTTCTCATAGATGTTGATCAAGATATTTTATATTCCCACCATACTAAACGTCAAAATACATCGCAAACTGACGGAGATTCACAGAAACTTTTTCATCCCCGTCAAGGCAAAATTTCCAAAAATCCTTATTGCGTAAAACTTACCCCCCACCCTTTTGCCCCCTTAAAGAGCGAATTTCCAAAAAAGAGATAGCCTATATGTTAGCGAGGACTAATAGCTATATAACAATAAAAGTTTTATCAAAATCCGCCTCGTAGTTTTTGCGTGAAAAGCGGACAACAAACATACAGACAGACAAAAAAAATCATATTTTTGGCTTCTATTGGTTGTATGAAGATTCTTAGTTTTTATTTAATATCTATAATGTACAGACATGGGGTTGTTATAATCTATACATATGTATAGATTAAGTATAGGTACAGCTTATGCTTAAAATCTTTATTCTTTGCATATTTATAAACACTCTCATATCGTATTTGAAGTTTTAGGAAAAACTGTGAAAATAATCAATGATGAATTAATCACGAATGATAATATTTAATGATAGTTCGGCGGAAAGTGGGCAACGGAAGTGGAACGGAGTGTCTTAACACTAGTTTGCCAAGTTCCCTCTGCCTACCCTGCCGTGTGCGGGATACAGCGTGAAGCTGAGTATAATGTTAAATAACAAATCCGTTGCATGCACCTATTATTTATCAAATCCTCTCTTTGTCATTTTTTCTATACATTTTCTAAATAAGTATTTTTCTTTCTTAAGTAACACTTTGTGTAAAAATGTTTAAAATAAGTTCGTTACTTCTATTATTATTAAATATTATTTTGGTTTTAATTCAATTTATTAATTTTATACTTATTCATAAATGTGACTAGTTGAGAGAACGCCGTTTGATTTGGATTAACGATTTTAGGAGACGGTCTTTTCAGGTTCTATTAGAACCACCGACACTCGACATTCATTTGATAGGAGTTAGTAGATGAAAGAAGTTGTAGGTACTTAAATTAAAGCACGACGTCTTCCATTATAAAAAGAATCAAAATACTGTATATCGTATAGTTCTTGCAAGCTTACGTGGTCCCGTATACGAGTACTACTCGTACGTAAAGACTTGTTTAGAACTATATGAAGCTGCTATGTCATTATATTTGGTTGGAACAGTGAATAATAGTTTATGCGTTTATGGGTTGGCAAGTTTCAGGCACTGCTCCACGATAATGATAATAAAATCAATAATTTTTTAAGTACCATTTAGATGTCGTTGATCACATTAGTAATATCTACAGTCTACTTCTGACGTCTGCGTATTATACGTTTACCTTCCACCCCATCTCCACTATTATGTACTTACTCGTATATATGTTATCATTCATTTATTTTTTTTAGGTTTGCCTAACCATAACGTATTAGGATTTATTTCCTTTATTAATAATGCCTTTATTATCCTAAGGTAAAAAGAGAAATATAAAAATATATATAAGTTAGACATCTGTCTGTCTGTACAATGTCTGTAGCACTGTAGCTTCAGAATGAGTAAACCAATTCATATTTGTGTTCAAGTTGTTTTTTATTCGAGTGGCCTTGCCCCGGTGCCGTCTCAATTTTTTTTTTATGGAAAAGACGGCAAACGAGCGTATGGGTCACCTGGTGGTAAGTGATCACCGTCGCCCACGGACCCGAGTAACTCCAGAGGAGCTACAGAAGCGTTGCCGTCCCTTAAATTGGAAGGGCACCGGGGCCCGGCATTACCTAATGCGAAACGCAGTGGCCAAAGCCACTACTTAACGCCGGTCGTAAATGCCGGGGGTGGTAATAATCCGGTCGAGTCTGCCCATGCGTGTTGCCATTACTGGCAACGTGACCACACGCACGACACCATCAGTACCAGGGTGATCCTATTCTAAGCCGGAATCACACGGCAAAAATATTAATGGATGGCTATAACCAATCCGCCGGAATGAGACAGTTTCTCTTTCATGGTAGACTTACCTCAGTCCTTTTTTTTCCTTTGCGTATATTCTTTATTTAGGAATTTAAATAGATAAAGTAAATGGGTAGAAGCTTTTGCGTTTTTTCCACAAAGTTTCGCTTATTTTTCATTACATTTTGAATTATTAAAGTAGACCTTTAATTAAATGTATTATTTTTTAGTTTACTACGTATTTTACTGCACGTAACGATTCATATGTATGACTCGTTACGTGCAGTAAAATATGTAGTAAACTAAAAAATATAAACGCAAATTCATATGTATGACTCGTATAATAATACAAGCGACCCGATCGCGGCTTCACCCGCTTTAATTATTCACTCACTCACTCACTCATTCAGCTTCACGCTGTATCCCGCATATAGCACGGTAGGCAAAAGGAACTTGGGAACCTAGTGTTAAGACACTCTGTTCCACTTCCGTTCCCCACTTTCCACCGTATTTGAGGCATTTCGTGTTGATTGGCGGAACTCAACGCCGCGATTTGCCTTTTAGAAGAGCGAAGAAACGAAAATATTAAATATTTTAAATTGAAAATATAAATATTTCATTTCCTCGAGTGGGGATCGAACCCACAACCTGTCGGTTACAGTCACATGCTTAAGCCGCTGCGCCACGACAGGCCTCCGCTTGAATTACTCTTAGACGAAGGTTACTATGACCACACTGGTCCATATAACTTTAAGGTGTCACATTTAATTAAATAAAAATGATAAAATGAAAGTAATGATTTAAATTAAATGATTTAAATTTTGTAAAAATGTTGTCTGTTTTTCTGTACGTTTGTACATCTCTAAACGGCTAATCTCAAAACGGCCTACCAGATTAAAATGCAAGTTTCACTGTCATATTTCGGCAAACTTCCGTCATTATTTAGTATTTCTTTATTAATTATTAAACAATACAGGTATCCATTAAAAATATTAACTTAACAAAATTACTGTACTTTTTTAATTGAATTTAGTAAAAAAAGTGATAAAGTATTAAAACAAGAAAGTAATGAAGATTAGTAAATAAAATGTGAATATTATACGTACCGTAATGTCGGTGCTGGCCTATATATAACCTAATCTACAATGACGATTATCTAAAACGTGTTTTGTACAAAATCTTATTGAACTTTAGTAAGTTGTATTATGATTGCAATATATTATTGAAATATGATAAACAAATAGAATTATAATATTAAAGGAGACAGCAACCTAGAACACTCCTAATGATCATGTTAGTATTGCGAATAAAATATCTACCGCCATATTTATATAGTTTTAATGAAAATTTCCCTGGCATTTATATTTTAGAAGCGACCTGAGGCTTACTGTGTCACAGGGGCGCAAGCATGCACCTGTAAACACGACAGAACGTAGGTTGGTCTCCACGCGAGGAAATTAAACATTTCATATTTTCATTTCTTCACTCTGGTAACAAACCAAAGAGCGGTGTTCAGTTCCGTCAACCAACACGCAATGTCTCGTATTAAAGGTGAAAGAAATTGGGAAACACAAGTATTTAAATTGGTACTAAGTATTTTAGCACTATGTCCTCAATTTCCCTCTGCTGAAAGCAGAAAAAAAGTTCTCATAAATAAAATTTTCACTGCGAAAGTAACTGCGCATAACTCACAGAAGTAATTATATTTGTAGGTACAGTATTAATTTTATATTTTTATCCTTAACAACTCGTCTCTTTGGAAAAAAAAGTTTAACAGGAAGATAAATTATATTTTGCAGACCTTAATTTCAAAGTTAAGGCCTAATTATTACCTAATTTGGCCTAATTATATCTAATTATTACTTTGTAAAATAAAGACATATTGATGTGAAACATCTATTGGCTCACTTGTAAACTGAATTGTTGGCGTGGCGACGCTTGCCATTGCTATCTATACTAATATTATAAAGAGGAAACCTTTGTATTTTTGTATGTTTGTACTGGACCGATTTCAAAATTTCTTTTACGATTACTTAGAGGGACTCTTCCGAATCCGTATAGGCTATATTTTATCCCGGAAAATAGATAGGATTTTTCGTGGTAGTGAAAATTGTGGAGTAAGTCGACGAAAAAACAGCCGTATGTTAGCGATTCTCGCGAACGCTGCCTAAATGGTTAGAGATGTATGGTTGATTTGTATAGAAAAGTTGTAGAACTCAATAATGCATACAAAAAAGTCCGCGATAGTATAAACCAAACATTTATATTTTAGCCATTATAACCAATTTTCCATAGAATAAAAGTAATTAAAATTATTAGCCTAAGTTTATTGATCATATTATCGTCGAATATTAATCCTTATCCAAATAAATTATTTATTGAGCAAGATTGTTTCAATAGCTATAAGTAACTTTTTATTTTATTCTAATCGGACAATCCATTCAAAAGATATTACGAATTTAAAATTGTAATTGGTATTAAAATGAATGATGGCCGCCGGCCGATATATGTCGCACGGCGAAACAGCAAGGGGAGGTGGGTGCACATCTATGAAGCAGGTTGCCTCGTATTTTCTCATTAGGCTATATTTAATTCTTGTAATAATATTATCTTTTATGCATATTACTTGTACATACACGATGTTTCACATCTGCCAGGCGTCCCATGACGGCTATTTTTTTTTTTTTTATATTTAAAAGTAAAAATAAATTGGTGAAAAATATATAAATTAAGAAAAAAAGAAGATGGTCCGTGATCCGCGTTGGTCCGGACTTCGATATGTGGACTAGGTAAACATAATATACATTGGTCTTTAGTAAATATAAGTAAAGGTTTTAGTAGCGCAGGCACATGGGCGTGCGACTGTAAACACGGTGTGCGGGTTAGATCTACACTCGAGGAAATTAAATATATAATATTTTAATTTTCTCTTTGGTAACCAGACGCGGCGTTAAGTTCCGTCACTCATCATATCATGCCTAATGAATTCGGTAACATTTAGTTCCCTCTACCGATCCTGCTGTTGCCGTCATGGAGCGTCGGCATAATAAAACAAACAGAAATGAATTAATAAATTGATTTATTAAAATGTACTTTGCTTATAATATATTTACATAAAACGTGTAAGACCGCGAGCGGCGCTGCGCCCTCGCCCCTGTATAAATAACGTAACCGCGCGCCAAGATGGCGGCGCGGCGTGAGCAACACTTTATATTTATTTGACTCTATATATTCATATAAAATTCATCTAAAACTATAATATTTCGCAGTCCGATAGTTCTATTTATTATTATTTATGTCAGATCTATACAATGTACGTGGAGTACGTGGAGATCGTCGGTGTCAGCGCTTGTACAATATTATATGAGTTGAGCGATCTTCTTACGCACTTCATGCGGCTAACATTCCCCTAAATGGGAACATTGTGTTCTAAAGACAAACGTCGCGAGTCTGCAAGTGACGTAAGAAAGTCGCTGACCGTCTGACATGTCCAGGTGTTCAGCACTGCGATCAATTTCTTGTATTTATCTATAAACTACTGTACTTATAATATTTTTAATATTTTTGTACAGCTTTTCTTTGTAAACAAAGTAAAATATATATTTATTTATTTTTGCTTCACACACAGTTCCGTTACCAGTTCATATTGCAAAAGAAAGGCACGTCAGGCAAATTTGTTCGAGGAGGTATAATTTGATGAAATTGTACGTTTTCGATACCACTCGTAACGGAAGTGCGTCTGACTGGCGAAGTAACATAACAACATAGTATTTGCATATATCTTAAGATACAGTCTTACAATTTAAACATTTATTATCTATAAATTCGGAATGCATCTTGAAGTCATGGAGCTTTAGTTTATAATAAAATCAACACACAATAATATCGAATATAATGTACTTTTTGTTTCTTATTAACAGCCTCTCGGTGCAACTACCGCCTACTACGTAAAATAGATAACTAACCGATACATCTATCTATATATACCTTAACTATGTATGTGTATATAATGTGTACACGCTATGTAGGAATGCGACACGTCACGACGTAGGAATGTCGAGGCAGTCTTGTGTTGTATAATAATTAATTATTTGGTAACAGTGTCGGAGCGCGGCGGCCGGTTTGTTCCTGGGCTCACTTCTGCGGCACTCTGTACCGGGGCCTCTTTAACTAACAACTGCTATAGTGATCGACGTCGGCCCTCTTTGGTCAACTAGCGCTGGCGACTAACGATAAGCTTACACGAGTGAGATTCTTATTATGATTATTGAGATGTATTATGAAGCGCGGCGGCGCTCAGCTGCCGAGGGACACCACTGTGGGGCGGTCGAGGCGGTCCTGGGGCTCCGCGCGCCGGTACTCCGTGTCCCCGCAGTAGGGCTGGTGGTGCGCGTGCGCTCCATGTGCCCCATGCGCCCCGTGCGCCCCATGCGCCCCATGCGCGCCCTGCAGGTGGCCGGGCGCGTGCGCGTGCGCGTGCGCCGGCGGGGGCTCCTCCAGCTTCACACCGTGTTGCTGCACGTAGAACCCCAGCGTCATTGGAGAGTTGGCGCCCGCGTTCACGCCGCTACTTTCTACTGGAAATTTTAGTATAGAACGTTTAAAGTATCACTTGTAATATACATAAGTACATAGTCAGTTACATCTCAGACATTTTAAGATGATCAAACTAAATTTATGTTATATGAGAGCTACTTGTCAAGCTAGATAAGTTATAGGAGAAGAATAGATGAACACAACTTACATAGGTTTTCTATTTTGACAGAGGAGCCGCTGCCCACGTTGCTGGCGTGCAGCGCGTGCCCTATGCTTTTGTTCAGACTCCTTTCGGCTTTGATGCTGTTCTTAGGTTTCCTCTTTCTCGTCTGAAATTACATCAATTTCATTATTATACTAAATTGTTCGAAATATAAAATTATTTACATTGAACCTATGATAAACCTCGACATATTTTTAAATAAAAAGCGAGAAAGTGACAGTATTCACCTGTATGGAGTCTTTCTTCATGGTGATGGGTCGGTTGACGTTATGCAGCTTGTAGTACAGTCCGCACGCGTTGCACACGGTCTCGCCGTGCGCGTTGCGGCGCCACAGCGACGTGGCCGTGGTCTGGCAGTTGCTGCACGACATGCCCGGCCGCTTCGACCCCATCTACACGATGTCAACCATATTCATGTATATAGGCATGCGTTTGGTGGAGTTTCAATCCAATTATATAACGTATCATATTTACTGAAGCAAAGAATTTTCTATATCTTGTGATCTTGTGTTTTAAATTATTGTTTTTAGCAATTACTCTATACTTATAGTTTTTACTAAATGTCATAACTCCAATAAAAATCCTTGTTCGGTTTTGTTATCTACACATTAGGTATAGTGAATGATGTAAAGAATTGAAATTAATTTAGTAATATATTGGATTGAAACCAAATTTCAAAGTAGAAATATAAAAATGAATTATCTTAATAACGATGTAAGTTCAAGCAATCTGTGATTTTTGGAGTCTCTTAGACGTAGGTGAAATTAAATATATATAAAATCATTTAAAACTATATATTATATAATTTTTTTTAATAAGTATTATTTATATTTAAAAAGAATGAATTCAGATTTATTTCTTGAAAGAAACTCCAAATATTCAGATGAGTTTAGTTAGCAACTACTTGGTGAAAATGAAAATAGCAATAAGCAGATCATTGTTAGTGTCAGATGGATTTATTGTTAGTATGACATGACGGGAGCTCCTGGAGACTGGATTGTAGGATTACTTAAGGTTCAGTTTTATGTCATTCTAATTAAGAGAAAAAGGGGGGAACTAAATGGATGGAAGAGTAATAATCTCATCTAAGGTTGTAGTAGGGAGGTGGTAGGGAGAAGGAGAGGGGTTGTCGGGGTGCTGGGGGCGGACGTACCCCTTTCTTCTGTTTGTAGTCGGGGGGAGTGGACACGGCGAGCGCGGGCGCACAGAGCGGCACCGAGGCGGGCAAGCCGTGCGCCGGGACGCCGGTAAACATGAAGCCCTTGTAGAAATCCGCGCCCGGCGGGGCCCCCTCTGCCACTGCAACCAACGCGAATCGAGTCTGTACATTATCGTAATAGTGTGCGCGGGGGACGCTCGGGCGCGGACTCTGGGGCCGAGGGGGCGGGGGTGCGGGGTGAGGGGTTAGTCGCCAGTGAGGTGCGATGCGGGCTGCGTACGTCGGGGGCGGGCGCCAGCGCGTGCGCGGCGTGCCGCTGACGTACCAGCCGCCGCGGCTGCTTGGGCGGGCGGTTCATGCCGTTCATCTTGGTGTAGAGGCCGCACGCGTTGCACAGGTAGTGGCCGGTGCGGTCGCGGCGCCACAGCGGCGTGCGGATCGCGCCGCAGTTCACGCACTCGCGCGTCTCCGTGTTAAACACCGCCATCTCGACTACAACACACCAATCATCAAGCTGAGCCTCACCCCGTCGCGTCCCGAGGCGCCCGAGCGTCGCTACTTAAATACTACTCGTAAACAATCGCAAAACCTTCGAGCATAACACGACATCCCGTCATACGTGAGAGCAGGCAGTTACAGATTCACACGTACACGTGTAGGCACTAGCGTACCTATTGTTCACGTACGTAACGCGGGGCTCCGGTACCTGGCGAGTGGTACAAGCTTACACTCGCCACTCGTATTTTATTAATAAACATTGTTTGAAGCCGGACAATACACTACAGCCGTTGTGCCAGTCAGCAGCTTCCGCGGCGGACGTCGAACCCGACCTTGGCAGTGGCCGGCGCACGCGGAGGACTGCTGAGCGTGCAGGTCGCGCGTGCCCCGCGCCGCGCTCGTGACTTGCGCGCGCGCGGTCAGAGGCCGGGCTCGGTGGGTCACTCGCGCACACCGCTCGCTTCGCTGTACTAAGAAATGCGCTACATACGAGAATGCGCCATAGTTTCATGTTTCACTGTTACGAGTACGTTGGACTAGGCTTTACCTTGCAACCTACTGACGCTTTGCATTGTTAAACAAGCTAAGAAAATATAATGCATTATAGCACAGGCACGTCGTTACGTAAGCAATACATTATAGAAGGGTATTGGCCAGACACGTTTGATGAACAAGCGTTAAATATGTTTCAAATAAAATTAATGTTAATAACGCTTTTGACCAGATAACATACAGTGTCGTGTTGCACCGCTACAACGCGCGACTGAGCGTGAGCTGTCACACGAGACACGGGCCATGTGCTGGAGACCGGCTGATAACTGTATTACAAAATAATCATTATTCATAATTTCATTTCAGTTTAAATGACACGCTTACTTATTTGTGTGAACCTGATATTAATGTTAACGATAATTTAAAAGCTTTGTTAAAGAATAATATGTAATGGGTCGTTGACAACATTCCCCTATCTAAAGTGCCCGCAAGGCGGCAGTCGGTAGTCCGTGCGAGTGACGTCACTAAGTAAGCTCGTCGTAATGGAGGTGGGTTAATTGTTCTAAAGGTAACTCTCTGCTAAGATAAGCGCGAGCCGCCACCACCGCCACCACCGCCACCACCGCCGCCACCGCCACCGCACTGTACTGCTGGAATACTAAAAAACTATAACCATATTCCTTCTTGCTTAATTATTTTTTTAGATCAAATAGAGAATAAATAATTACTGAAGACTTTAACTGATTAGCTCATAGTTGTTAGAAGAAAGCTTGTCCTTACATTTTAATATATACACTTACTATATAATTTAAGGCAACGGAAATGTCATCGACTGACAAAGTGTGAACTAGCGACCTACTTATACTATTTACTTTCAAAGGTTGAGATGATTCATAATTTTCTTTTGTTTATTAATAATTATTTAGTGCGAGATGTCATCTGATGTTTAAGTTTACATCGAACTAAGCGAGTCTTGAACACTATACGTTTCAATGCGATAATATCTCAATAGATAATAAACGGATATAACTAAAGTCAACAATTGCTAAATACATTTTAAAATTTATTTAAATATCTACATTTCTTTTTGAATAAAAAAATAGGGTCGGATAGAGGCGAATGTTTGACAACACAGTGTTTTTGTGAGGTCGCTGGACGGCGGTCGGCGGGCCGGGGCGAGGCGGCCGGACGCACTGTTTGCGGGCGGCACGTGCCTTATCCGACGCCGTATATGGAATGCGATTTTAATGCGCTTAAAAGGAACGAGTTTATTTTGAAAGAGGACATCGTTTTTTGTCGGGACCTACGCAAACACCGCGGCCGTGACACCTCGCCTGAGTGCGACGCGCGCCGTGCCTCGCCTAGGCCGTCATCGCTGGCTTACCTACATTAAAACATAGCGGCCTCGCCGTCTCATATATTTAGCAAATCGCTTTAATTTTATTATAAGCTCTTATAGGAACATAAACGCCGGGATGATTTATACAACACTCGACTCGCAAAACGCACAAGTCAATATTAAAACACTTAACTGCCGTAACCTTTCAAAGAAAACCTATTAATTATTTATTGGGTCACAAAACTGAAACGAGCGTAGCTTCGAGGACGGATGAAGGTTCAAGTGGATGAAAAAACTTCCCTTCAATAGTTATTTCAGACAATGAGCGACACTTATCTGCCCGCGGAGATGACTTATCTATATATTAAAGCTATTATTTTTTATAACATTAAAAATATGAGTTTTGACAGCGTGTTATCGCGTGACCCCTGCACAAAAACAATGTATATATGTGTGCGTGTCGCCAGTTGTGTACCTACAGTGTACGGACGCAACGCACACGTCGTCCTCGTTATCGCCGCCGTTATTTGTGTATACTGTATCGCCTATCGCGTATCTCTCACTAAATATAGATGAATCCGTGATACTTAACACTCATTATATTAACGTAAATGATATTTTTATATAACTTTATTATTGTCATTTAAATAATACGCTTCGCTCTAGGTATATGAATTTGAAATACATATATTTAAAATATGTATATTTAATAAGGAAAATATTACTAAAACATATATTTAGACGTGTTTTTTTACTAACTCGCTGTGTCACGGTAGTGAATGTTCTGTTTTTTCATGAAATTAGCTTCACGTCGTGACATAACAGATATCAAATTCATAATAGAAGTACTTCAAATAAAATGTAAAATGTAGACTATGATGACAAAACGCAAATTCATGTTGTTGTCATTAATTGTAACAATGTACCGATATTTAATGTTCTTGATGTTCTCATTTGACACACTATTTTTTGGAACCCGACGTTTCAAAGACTTTGCAGTAGTCCGTCCGTGGTTACGAGCAAACTGAGCTGATCCCTCTGTCATTTGCCATAGTTATTATATCAAATTACCATCAACGACTTTTTAATATCCTACCGTACTGCCCTGAATTCTTGCAGACTGAGCTCACTGTATGCTTGCCATCTGAAGTGATACGGTTTTTGTATATTATTAGCTGTTGAAATACAAAAATATCCTATTAAAAAAAACGGATGTTCTTGTATTTCAATAGCCTCACGAATCATACTAGGGATACATCAGGTCTTTCTAGCGGCAATGTGGGGTTTATCGAAGCTGATGTAGTGGCTGGGTTTATCGGCTGTACGCTCATACACTGCTGACTACGACACATGTCCATTCTTGCCATGGCTGCTGCATTCTTTCGCTTAGTTTGACCAGTGTATGATAAGCCACAGTAGCAATCTAATTCTTATACACTGGATTTTTTTCACTGAATTCTCAAGACTTTTCTCACATTTTTAATAGGCCCTAATACAATTTTTAAAGGATTTTTTTCTTAAGTTATTGACAATCCTGTCCGTAACGTCCTTCGCATATTAGTTGTGTCACTGCTGCAAATTCCGGCCGGGAAAGGTCGGGTTTCCAAAAATACTATATATATATACCAGTAATCCTGTTTAAAAACTTTCATTTAAAATGTGCGTGTGTATTTAAATAATAATATAAAAATATTTCGGGTGACATGAAAATAAAATATTGAATATTTTACCTGAAATTCCATAAATATAACGTAACAATGTAATATAACGTATAAGTGACGTATGGTAGGGGAGCCTTGTCTCGAAGTACTCTTCGAAGGCTGTAAGTGAACAAAGAAGCTCCAACAGCCAGCAAACAATAGGTGAATCACGCGCGCGTGCGCCTGTACGTACTGCACTGCCGCCTCAAACATACCTACTTGTTTACTCTAATTAGTGTGAAGTGGACATTACGTTATTATGCTCGAACATTTTGTTCTTATAATAATATTAGTCTAAATATAATAAGAAAATATAATATAACGGTATTTTTTATGTTCTGGACAATAATCTTTAGAATGGTTTAGTATGTATTAATAATATTATATTATAATATCATCTAAAATGGAAGAGTTTGTTTGATAGAACGTGCTTATTTCAAGAACTATTAGATCATATTGATTCTTTTATGTTCTATTGACCATTCATCGAGCAAGAGCTTATTACATCATGGTGATCGTTTTGACACAAGCCCCTGTACTTGGGATCGGAGTCGTCCCCAGTTTTCTTGTGACCACGCGGGCGAACCCGAAGATAAAAGCTAGTTTTATATAAATAATTCAACATTTGTATGTATAGTAGCGTGGTAGTATAGTATGATAACGAGACTTACTGGCAGAGAGGCTGGCGGCGGCCGAGAGCTGCGGCCGCCGGCTTCCGTCCAAGCTCCATACTTCCTGGAAGCCGAGCAACATGTTATTATTGTAAATTTAATGCTATTATTATTAAACACACAATGTTAGTCTTCTATTCGTTATTTAATGTACTTTTAGATTACTATTCGATCGCAGTTCAACCAAGTTTAAACTGATTTGTAATTCCTATAATTTTTTGTTAGCAACAAATGTTCTAGAGTATAGTGGACCGAATTTTTATATATAATTTACTAGAAAGTACATAATAAATAAGTTATAAAATATTTTACAAACTTTCATTTAACACCATAAACTGATTTGAATAAGTTTGTAGATTACATATATAGGTAATGTATAACTTTGCAAACTTTTTCAAAATGGTTAAAACAGGACTTATTAGTCCTGTTACAATATTTTGTAATGTGGACTTATCTCTTATCGCATTCGGCCAAGATAGAGCCGGAGCTTCTATTGTATTATTTTTTAAAGAACATATTTTTGTGCAATGTTTCCACGAAGTGTGTAGGACGAGTCAGTTGGATATTTAAAGACATTATACATTCCACTCAAAATGAAGATAACGTTGTTGAAGCGAGTAATTTGCACATTTTTCGAACAAGCTAAGTAGTTTAATGACGTAAATCGAATAGATATTACTAATAATATATAATTTCAATATGAATAACACGATTTGGAAAGCGCTCGTCAAGCGCCGCTGAGCAGCACTCTTATCACCGACTCCTGCCTTCACAGCACACAACCTGCCCCCGGTTCAATGTAACCACAATGACGCAAATGCTAAGTATGTTCAACAGTGTGGGAGCGGCTGCGGGACCGTCGCTGATAACGTACGATCATTAATTGTAATGTGGCAAATATTTAAAGTATTCGTTATAAGCTGCCGACGTCGTTTTTTACGTCAGTAATATTATCTTAGGTAATGTAATTTTGTTAACTAAACATAGAGGAAATTTCTGAATTCTGTGTCCCGTGTTATAATCAGCTAATAATGCATTAAGCATAGAGTAGCTAAATTAAATACTGCGCCTTCCCTTGTTACCAGAATGAAGATAAGTATTTATAGTCTGTTGGGTCTATACACCACGACGGGCTTTTACTGAATATTTTTAAATTTTATAAACTAAATAATCATCATGTCGAATAAGCCTATATACCGAGTATGCACGCCTTAAGATTGGTACCATAAAAATAAAAAAAATAAATCCTTAAAGTTTAGGACATGAAGGTCGTATTTGCTTTAATAAATAACTCGGCAAAAAGTGGATCAAAATGATTGCTTTCACTAGGTAGTACTTACCGGATGTGAGTAGTTGGCAGTGAGTGTGGAGGTGCCATAGACGGCGGAGGGCCGCGAGGTGGTGGCGAAGGCGCCCCCAAAGCGCGCACTGAAGGCGGGCAGGGCGCCGCCCCCGCCCCCGGCGCCCCCTGCCTCGCCCGCCTCGCCGCCGTCGGGGTACTCCTCGCCGAGCACCGCGCCACTGCCGGTACCGTAGCTGGGAGACCCTCCTAGGACACCAAGAGTTTGACATCTTAGTTTGAGATTTGTTAGTTAGCAAACACCACTTTGTTATTGATAATTTTAAGTATCGAAACCATTCGAATGAATATTTTTAAATGAAAAGCGTTAGGTATTTATGTGATATTATGTTTCTCTCTGTCTTCACTGTCATGTGTAGAATACAGCGTTGAATTTAAAAACAAAAAAACACCAATTCTAGAAAATATATATTCGATTGGAACAAAATATTTTTAATTGAATTGCATGTAGGTATGATTGAAGTGCATGTAGCAGGGTTACATTAATTTACCTGCATTGTTCCATATCTGTGGCTGTGTGATGTCAGCTCCATTGCTGAAGTAGGGGGAGCCGGCGGCCGGGTACGAGCAGCGCGTGTACGCTACCGCGCTGCCGCCTCCGCCTCCACCGCCGCCGCTGGAATGAATCACGCTATGAAATACATTCTCTTATGATCAATTGTTTTTGAAACTCTTCTTCTTGTAATTAAAGTATTGACAATCATATTATTTGCCACTTTCTCTCAGTTTTAGGGAAGTAATATGATCAGAACATAACGTGCTCCGTCTACCAATATATCTAAATAGATACAGATTAACGTTTTTTAAATGTTTTGTCTAGTCTTGGTAGCCCCAAGGTCCTAGAATTAACAAACTAAAAATGTTAATAACTGCTGATATTCAGATCGCTTTAACTTTGAAGTTCAAAATACAAAAGTCATAGTACGTAACGGAAACAATACAATTATATTAATCCGACTGTATCGATGCGAGCAAAGTTCAGCTCGTAGGTAACTGATCACGTGCTACTGGATCTTGACACAAAAGGCAAAAACATGATGTATCATATACAGTACCTATACACTACTTTATGCCGCATAGGGATTGCATGATCAGCTTTAGGCTGTATCCGCACATGGCAGGGTGGTAGAGGAAATTTGGGAACCTAGTGTTAAAGCATTGCTTTCCGTTCCCGAATTTACGAGGGATTTGAGGCATCGCGTGTTGAATGACGGAACTCAACGCGTTTTGCCTTGTTACAAAGAAATGAATTTGAAATATAAAATATTTTATTTTATTTCTTTCGATTGTGGATTTAACCCACTGCCTGTCGCGCTTATAATCACACGCTTGTGCCCTGATTGTTAACTAACAAACATATTTCTTCAATTATTACGTCATTTATTTTAGTTTACAGCAAGGGATATATCTTTTTTAATTTAAAAAATAATCTATAATTCATATAAATTCAAGTAAGTGTAAATTTATTTTGAATAATTCATCTGTCTACGTTTTCTACACCGAGCTGTACTCGCTGTCGTGACATACCATTCAATTAGGATGTACAACAACCGTACGCGTCTAATGGCTCGGAACGTCTCGGAAGTAGATGTGTTATCGAGGACTCCCCCCTTCAGCCCCCCTTGGGCCCCTCCCGGCGCCCTTACTGTGCCCTCGGCCCGCTTGCATTCATTGACATGCACTAGCGACAACTACTCATTACGGCCTAGTACATACATATATACTTAACAGTTGACTATAAACTTTAGTAGTTCAGAACTGTCTTGTCGTGGCGCAGCGGCACAAGCGTTTGACTGTAACCGACAGTTTCTGGGTTCGATCCCCAGTCGAGAAAATGAAATATTAAATATTTTTCATTTAAAATGTTTCATGTTTCATTTCTTTACTCTCGTAATAAGGCAAAGCGCGGCGTTGAGTTCCGCCACTCAACACGCAATGCCTCAAATTCGGCGGAAAGTGGGGAACGAAAGTGGAACGGAGTGTCTTAACATTACGTTCCCGGGTTCCCTCTGCCTGCCCTGCCTCGTGCGGGATACAGTGTAAAGCTAAACATAAACAGAACTCTTCATGAGTCGCGGCGGCGTCGGGATGTTACTTATGATAGTTTCAACAGATGGAAACAACGCACCGAACCAACATAACTATGTAAATTGGATCTAAAGCAAAGTCGTATAGGTACCGTTAGACGTCTTTAAGGTGCACAATTTCGCTACAATGGTACATAGGTATCATATAAAATATTATTTTTACCGCACATGGCAGGGTAGGCAGAGCTAACTTGGGAACCTTTTCCACCGAATTTGAGGCATTGCGTGTTAAGTGGCTTATCTAAACGTCGCGAATTGCCACCTCACCACAACGAAGAAATGAAAATATCAAATATTTCATTTCCATGAGTGGTGATTTGATCCACAATCTGTCGCCTTTACAGTGCGCCACGGCTGGCCTCAATAACATTTCTCATAGGCATTTTATTATAATAGTTAATGAAATATAAACAAAAGCTACATTGTGTAACAGTCACCGTCGGTTTTGTCTCGGCGAGGTGATGAGATAGACTAAAAGAGAGCGTCGCCGACTGTCGCGGTGTCGAGCGCCGTACAAGGCGGCAACTCGAACCCGGATGTGCTTATGTTGTACAAACATTTAGCTACAATACTCACTCCTGTCGAGTTCCTTACTAATGAGTTTGTTTACATTACTGTTTTAATATGGAACTGACGAGTCATCGAAGTCAATTGTATATATATCCACTATCCACGTATGTATTTCAATAAGTTGCAAGCACAGAACTCTATTATAATTTCATATATAACTCAATTATTCTACACTGATCATTGTTTTTATTATGCTTATGGCAGATTAAGCAGAGGGAACTTGGGATCGTAGTGTTGACATACCCCGTTCTCATTAAGACACTACTGTTCCCCGTTTTCCGCCGAAATTGAGGCGTGAGTGAGACGTGTTTGATGGCAGAACTCAAGGCCACGCTTTGCCTTGCTACCAAAGCAAAGAAATGAAAATATTAAATACTAGAGACCCGTCCGCTTGTATTACACTATTTTATTATTTATTTAATATATATTATTATTTTTTGTATAAACATTCCCATGCTCCCTCTGCCTACCCTGCCATGTGCGTTATATAACGTGAAGCTGAGTAGTAGTAGTAGTAGTATATACATTGAAAACTGAAATTTCAGCAATTCTATTAAAATATATTTAGCCGTTTTTGAGATTAACGCGAACAAACAGACAAATAAACAAACTGATACGCATAGAAACAAAAAAAGATAATCACAATTTGGGGCCCTACTATTAGTATTAGTAAAAGTCCCCTATAACAAAAATAATAGGTCTATGGCAGATATTTCCATGTACAGACAGTTATCAGTGACAAATTTATTAAAAATACATAATAAATCTGTAACGGATCACTGTCTGTATTATATACACTTCAGTTCCTCCGAGTGGGGATCGAACCCACGATTTTCCATCTGAGCTATTGTAACTTTAATATAATAACTCATATGGAACACCGACCAGAGTCAAATCACAAGATCTTGGTTTCAGTCTAGAATCCTTTTTTCTATTGTTGGTTATATTTAAATATTTTTTCATAAAATATTGGGCAAATTTCATTGGTCCGGATATTTGTTTAAATAGGAATCAAATTTTACGTAGTATTGTAAAAAGCATTTTTGCTAAGAGAAAGTTGTTGTTGGTGCGTAATTGAAAAATAAATGAGAAGCCCGCATACTACGACCGCACTGTTCGTTAGTTAATAGTTACTCGTAGGTAGGTACGAGGCAGGAAGTAGTACCTACAGCAAAGCATATTGCACCCAGCGAGACCCCGCGCCCGCAGGAGTGCCCGCGTGCCTGTATCCTAATGTGCCGCACGTGCGAGCACGCGGGCAGCACACACGAGCTACTTCCTCAACACGCTCGGTAATTAGCCGCTACATGTGGTGACCATGTCTCCGATACACGAACTGCCCGCCCACATCGTCTCCCAGAACTCAACTCCTCAGGGATTCGCAATCAGATCGAGTATGTCGTATATCGGGGCTCGTAGCTCCGACGTCGGCTCAGTCAACAGGTCGCGTTGTATTTGCGCATCATCGCGGCCGCACCGGAACGCTAAGAGCCTATACAAATAACTCATTTCGAGACACTTAACTCGTCACTCGACGCTCACAAAAAATCGTACAAATTTAGAAACGATCCAAAGAGCCCTTAAAACGTGTAAAATAGCACATTACTTCATAAAAAGCGAGGAGGATCGAGCAAACAAGCTAGCGCCTCACCTGCCAGATGTACTCATGTGATATAACCTATATGTAAGCAAACATTAACAAATATAAGTTTTACCTACTTATATTAGCATTACTATTAAAATTTAAATAATAATAATTGTTAAATGTTGAATCTGAATGTTCGAGTAATACCGAGTCGTCGTCGAGGTCCGTTGTTTGCGTCTCAATATTTGGCGTTACTTCATTCCTAATTCTGTTTGCTCTGCGGTGTAATTAATTTGTTTATACAATAATATTTAAGTTTTCCTGTTTAACTACACAATACGCGGCCGCCTATTGTTTTAATTACACGAGGAAAATAACTGACGATGTGACACTAAATGATGTACAATGTACATTGCACCTACCGGGCCGGACCCATGTGTCCACCTACTGATATATACATAATGATTCTCACTTGAGAATACTTATAATTAATATACATTTATTTTGTTGTTCCTGCAATTCCAACGAGAGCGGCAGAAGATTTACTTTCATAAATTAATGTTCTTTTAATTTAAATAAAAATATTTTTATTCTGTGTTAAGAACAGGAAATAGAGGATATTTGTGGAGTCAGCTAATCTACGCTAAGAAAAAAATTTCTAGGATACATATACACTTTTTTTAGAAAACATAAAAATGAAACGTAGCAATACAGAGATGCTAACAATATAAATAGGTTGTAACAAGCGTATAAGAATTTAGCTCGATGAGAATTGGCTTAGTGGTCAGAGAGCTTGGAGTTTTGTAAACAAATACACTGTTTATAATAGATTACATACTATGACGATTCAGCCTTTAAGAAGGTAGGGTATACGTGTATCTACATTACTTAAAGGAGGGATAGACAAGAAGTCGAATATGGAAATCAATCGTGTTATGTTCACTTTATGATTAAAATATTTACATTGTCAAAGTTAAATAAATATTTATTATTTAGCTTTATAAATGTGTAAAATTAATAATAGCTATTTTATTTAATTTGTTTTATGATAAGCAGATACGTTTATTTAGAAATTTAATGTTCTTGTACTTAACACAAAAAGTAAGGTTATGAAATTAAATACGCAAACATAAATTCAATTAAATTCACTTAATAACAATCTGTACAATATGTCGTCACACACCAACAACACCGCCACAGTAACAAGTGGCCGTAGCGTTACATTTCATTTGTTTACATCGTATCAAGGGCGTGTGATAAAAATGTGCCAAGTTTTAGTTCTCACGTGAAGGTACAGCGCGCTGGCGAGGATGCGTAGGCGCATCTCTGAGGCGGGAACTACATAATACATACTATATCGTAGCTAGCTACCAGTTAAATACATTTATGAGTAAGTGGTCTATACTTTTACGCCTACTTCATTAATATTTTAAAGCCACAAAGTTTGTTTGATTACATACATTAATCTCTGCAAGTACTGTCTGTATGCAAGGTTCCCAACTTTCCTATGTCTACTCTGCTCAACATTTTCCACAATTACAGAATTTATCGAAAAAAAAACATCAGTTTATATATATATTAGTTTCAGTTTCCAAAAGTTCTTTAAATATTAATAAGTAATAATTGTAACTCCAAAAAGAGTTGTTTGCGTATCGTAGGTATGTTATAATTTGTTTCAAAAATATCATAAAAAGCAATATAATTTATAGCAAAGGTACGTGTTAGTATTGTCAAAAAAGCAATGATAACATTTTTTTCCCAGCTACACGATGCAGATGGCAGGATAGGCAGTATCGAGTGCGAAGACACTTAAAGGAAAGAGGAGAAATGAGAATTTTAAATATTTCGTTTTTGAGTGGGGATCGACCCACAGCCTTGCACTACGACTAGTCTGAACAACCTAACAAACAATGTATTTAATTTGTGGTTAATGCAGTCTATGTTGTATAATAATAACAAGTATATTAATACACAGAGCTGGTTTCTTTCGCGGGGCGCGTTGGTTTGCAAACAATAGTTACGTTTTTATGCTCTTCCGTTGTTTCTAAATGAAAAAAGCCTATCCTCGAGAAGACCCTCACCGTACCTACCCCCGTACCGTATATTTGCTAGGGTTGCCACCCGTACTTTATTATAAAGTATTGTACGTTATTTTAAATAATTGTACTCTATACTTTATGAGTACAATAAAGTACACGAAAATACTTTATGTCGTATGATTTGATTTCGTTGGGATTTTGAAAAGATTTGTCGTAAGTATTTTTTCGTTAATTGAAATTTATCGATTGGTGCTGAATCGATGTCACCACTCATCAGCGCCACATAACTCGAGCTGCTGTTTTTGAAAATTTCTGAACGCAACTTAACCTTAAATTAAATGTCAACAATGTCAGTGTCATAGTCTTAAATTATAAATTATTTGTTTGCTTCGTGCGAAGCGGTTTGAGTGCAATAAGAATACAATTTAACAGTTTTATTGATTCATAATATAGTAAATCATGGATAAAAATACTCCACATACACCTACAAAACGTAATTTTGATTGTGAAACGAATCAAACTGATAGTCAATATGTTACTGTTACACCGAAAAAAAGGTTTAAAAAAATTGATACGACGCAACAGAAAAATAAACGATTGCAGAAGTACAGAAGTCAGTGGGAAAATGAATATGGCGATTGGTTGATTAATGATACACAAAACGAATATAATGGAAAATGCAAATTATGTGGAATTACATTTACAATTGCTTCAGCAGGAATAGGACAAGTAAAGAGAAAAGAATTTTTTTTTTGTGTGTGTGTGTGTGTGTGTGTGTGTGTGTGTGTGTGTCTGTCTTTCCGTATTGGTACACTGATAAAAAAGTATCTTGAACCAAGAAAATTATTTTGAAGAATTTCACTCTCTTGAATCAAGAAAATATTTTTTTTAGCCAAGAGAATTTGACTCGAACCAAGAATAGGTTCTCGACTCAAGAATTTTTCCACTTGATTCAAGACAATGACATTCTTAAAAAATATTTTCTTGGCTCAAGATTATTTCTCTTGAGTCAAGATATTTTTTCTATCAGTGTACGGTTGCATTAAATATTCAATCGATGCTATGCCATAAAATAATTCGATTTTATGTAAATTAATAATCAGTATTTTCATAATAACTTTGAAAGTATAATTATTTGATGGTGATTGGAGTCTGGAGGTGATGGGTAAGGTGACGGGATTATTCTTATTATTTTCAGATTAAACAACATATGCAAACAAAACAACACAAATTAAAATTAGAAATGAGAAGATCATCTGGACTACTTGAGACTTTTCTTCATTCTTCTTCTGCTTCCACACCGTCTAGATGCAGTGATAAAGAAAATATTGCATCTGAGTTAGCCCTAACGTATCACACCGTAAAACATAATTTGTCCTACAACAGTATGGATTGTACTATAAAATTGAATAAAGTTATTTATACCAATTCAACTTTAGCTACAGGAATTCATTTAGCTAGAACTAAAATGGAAGCACTAGTCACAGAGGTATTGGGCCCATATTCTATACAAAATGTAATAGATGTTATTAATACAGATAATTTGTTTTACTGCTTACAAACAGATGCTTCTAACAAAAAAAATATAAAACTATTTCCACTAGTGATACAATATTTTACGGCTGAAAATGGCATCGAAAACAAATTATTAGATTTTTATGAAAATAGCAACGAATCTGCTGATGGTATGTTTGAAGCAATTCAAAAGTCATTAGAGCAATATAAATTATCTTTTCATAATGTATCTGGATTAAGTGCTGATAACACAAACGCAAATTTTGGCGTCAATCATTCTTTATTCACAAATATGAAAAAATTAGTACCAGATTTAATAAAAGGAAATTGTTATGCACATATAGTGCATAATTGCGTAAAACATGCTATGAGTTTTTTATCACATGACATAGAAAATGTGGTTTTGAAAATTTATGCTCATTTTTCACATTCTGCGGTAAGAAGAGAGGAGCTAAAAAAATTTATAGCATCAGTAGATGGAGATTTCCATGAAATAAAACGCCATGTAGGGACAAGATGGCTCTCTCTTTTGCCATGCATTGATACATTATTATTGAATTGGTCACCTATTAGAAGCTACTTTTTAAGTTTAGACTACTGTCCAACAGTTTTACAAAATTTATTGATGTTCAATGAAACAGAGCATGATATTGTTGAAATCTATTTGCATTTTTGTAGTCACTTATTAAATTTATTTAATAAAACTGTTAAATGTCTAGAAGGTAACTGCATAACAATTTTGGATATTTATGGGATTATGTTTAATCTTAAAAATGGATTAATACAAAGAAAACAAGATCTCTTTTTTGGCTATGAAACAGGCAAAAAAATTAAATTATTAACTTCATCGGAACTGACTAGCAAAATTCAAACAAATTTTTTATTATTTATTGATAAATCCTTAGAGTACCTAAATAAATGGGTTGATTTTAATGACACGAACTGGTTATGTATACTTAGTCACATAAATTTAAAGAGAAATATTGAATTTGATAATATTGTTCAGATAATTGAAAATTTAAATCTGCAAAAACTCAATATAAATATGGACGATCTTTATGGAGAAATTGCGTTATTAAACCAACTTTATAATCAGATATGTACTTCGAAGGATTTTGCAGAACTATCAACTGCACAAAAATGGCAGCAAATATTTAATAAGAGTGGTGATAATTTTTTAAATTTATATAAAGTAATTTCATTTTTATTATCTGTACCCGCCACGTCAGCATTCACAGAAAGAGTTTTTTCTGTAATGAACAATAAATGGCGAGACGAAAGAAACAAAGCGTCTCTGAATTTAATAAAAAATGAATTACTCATTTATTTTAATTTAAAAATAGAGTGTAAAGATGCTGTAGAATTGTTTAGCAAAGATACTAGTCTAATACAAATTGCAAAAAGCAATAAAAAATATGTTTTTAAATATAATAACAAAGAAAAATAAATTGTACTTTATTTTGATACTATGTACTTTTTTTTTCTTAACTAAAATAACCAAAGTACTTTTATTACAAAAAAAAAAGGTGGCAACCCTAATATTTGCACAAGGTGTTCTCGTCCCGCCCGCGTTTGCTCAACTACTTAGCGCATTTGCTATAAATTAATCCCCAGATCGTCAAATACCTTTTGTTTGACATTGAACAAAAAGTGGGTCGTTATATGTAAATATATTTAACGTGAGCGAACAAAATAGTTTTTTTTTGTAACTAGTTTTAATTTACCTACTTAAAGAAACTAAAAAGATATAGTTTATTTTGTCCAATTTTCTTCTTAATCAATTTACAGGCGTTTTTTGAGTAGAATTAATGTTAAAATGCATAGTATTTGGGGACAAGAGTGATATGACACACAGAACGTATACTGCGATATGCGTGACAAGAGAGATGTGCGAAAGTAAAAACTAATCAGAACATTAATATTAAAACAGTGTTTTTATGATCTATTATTTTATATTTGTGATAAGCGGTTAAACGTTATATATGAGTTATTCTTGAACATAAAATACCTGTACCTGCAGTTGTCGTAGAAAAATGACTTAAGCATTCGCCACGGCGCGGTATTTGCTCGCAGTTTTCAATAAAATAAAGTAGTAAAGTGCGCTCGCAGTCGGTACTTGTAGATTGTTGTACGAGTACGTCGCGTTAGTAGGTTAACAGTCGGACGGAAGTGCGACTCATTTCAGAGCTTCGTGGAACACGCACACATGCGTCCGCCAAGTCACACCTACAGGCGTGCATTAATGGCTCTGACCGTATCGATACTTGCCGAGTGCCTACACCCTACAGTCTACCGTCCCGTCCACACCTAGCGCTAGCTCCGCAGTCCACGGACAGACGACGATCACATTTCGCTGTCATCAGCAAATCCAATGAGAATTCTCTAACATCTCCTTGGAGAGACAATGAAATAAATAATTTGTGTGTTTTTGATATAGAATTTTAACTTTCACGGCGGAGAATTTGTCATAAAACTTTCAAAACACTTTCAAATTAAAACGTATAAAAACGATAGTTCAAAAAGAAATACTTATTTTCCTCTCATATTTCAACGAGCACCACGCGGCAGACGCCCACTATCGGGCTGTTACAGATTGTGTTACATCAGTACCATACTTACAGATATATAATGCCAAAGTAATAATAGTAAATCGTTAGTTATATTTAAACTCATTTATGATGGGATCTGGTTATTGTCATCTATGTGACTCAAATAAGCACTGATTCATTTGACAATCGTTCTAGGAAGTCAAGCTCAATGTGACAAAATGAACTATCGAATATTGTGTAAATATCATTTGAATGTAATCTCTTAGACGTGACTTCCTTATTTCTACACTTATTAAAAATAGCAAACTATATATTAAATGGCTACATAATATTCCAAAATATAATACGCATGTATTGTTTTTCGGAAAATCTACGCATTTGTACTCTTTTTACTATAAATATACCGATTTTGACAATAAAGAAGAAGACTTCTAAAATATTACTCCACACTTTTGTTTAGAAAAAATGTACAAATCACCTCTGACTAAGCTATAGTATTATTCATTGTATTCTTTTCATAAGATGATTTCGTCTTACATTCATAATCCGGTGGGCGCTAAGGGATTCCGTACCATTTTCAGGGTTGCAGGTCCACCACACATATGTACCTACTCATTTTGTACGAAATGAACTACAGTAACTTTATAATAGCTTTTATTTGTAATATGCTACTAAACTAGTTATATATGTATATTACAAATATGAGCTATACTGCCATGTACCTACATGCCAATTTTCGTAATTGTAGCTCTACGGGAAATATCTTATAGTGTTTGATTTCGTTGCGAGTAGGAAATATAAGTTGCAAACTGTAAATCCAAGTTTGCCAATATTTACTTCTATCATAAGTATATAGATTTTCACTTTTTGCATTTTTTTTTCTTTTGTGTTGTAGGTAGGCACTTACTTTGTGAATAATTAAGTTAGTAAGGTTCACGGGGAGTAGGGTCTTTGGTATACATTACGCAATTCATACAAAACATTTCGAACAAAATGCACCAAAACGATACATTAATGTTTGTATCGTTTAATTTCATTGTTGTTGATTAGAAGCTTGATTTTATTTTGTGCCCTAAGAACTTGGATATTTGATATTAATTTCCGCTTCATATCTATCACGCGATCTTAAGATAAATGGTCTTAGCAGGAGGACAGACGGGCAACAAATTGACCTTATAAGGGTTCCGATTCCGGTCCGCTCTGAACTTCCGCTCAGCTCGTGGTCAATGGGTACGTTAAGGACTAAGCATTAAGCATTGCATTCGAAAACTTCATGTAGCGTAGTCATAGTCATGTTCGCAAACGTTTCTAGATAATTCCGTTCCAATGACAATAAAATTACAAAAATAAATGTCGCTTGTGTAAACAATGCCAGCGTTATTACGAGCGGAGCAATTAAACCTACCTACCTACAGCGTGCTCTATTGCGCGCGCGCACACCCGCACGCCCACGCACACATACACACCGTGAACTACAAGTACTGTATGTACAAGAAGCGGTACGCGCACACATGTAAAGGTAGCGCCGCTAATTGCGCGATAACAACGCTCCACCAAACTTACAAACTTTACAAAACTGTTTTTGAGAATGGACACCTACATACTTTTTTTTTGGAAAATGTTACAGATTATATACTACAGATTATATCAATATTTTTTGTATGTCAATTTTGAGATATATTTAAAAAAATAAAGTTTATGTAGCGTATAGAGAGATAGAGATATTACACCTATTTACAGACAAACATATATGTTATACAATATTAGTAAACAGATATAGTATATAATAATAATATAAGTACTTACAGGTATTTATAGAGAGTAGGTACGCTAGATTTTCAAGTTTTATAATAAACAAATGAGTAACGCAGTGACGTAAATAATCGAAATATGATGTAGAACGACCGCAAAGTAACGTTATTTTTAATTGGTTATTAAAGTAGTTAATAAAGAGAACACTTCAGTGACCGCAGACCGTTATGTACCGACCGCAGAGGGCAACCTGTTGACTCTTTGCGTTAGATATTTGTAAACTATATTGGGACACAATTAACGAAGAAAGCTTTGAGGGAAATGTTCACTACCGGAAATTTCCAAATTTGTTCAAGTTCCTTCCGTCAAAAAAAATTACCAAATGCAGCGATCGGAACATAACAGAGATTAATGTTACCTAGCTACTTACTTGTAAATGCTCTTTATAAATACAATTTTTATCAATGCATTTGTCTTAACATATTTTGCAAATCCTCAAATTGTACAATAATGAAGAAATACATAAATTTGTTTGTATAGTGAAATGAAGGTAACACTATTTTAATATTGACATAGTGGCATTACTCTGAAGGGTTTCAATGCAGAATTTCTCACGCTTGGAGCCAACCATCAAACTTTGGGCTTATGAATTTTGAAATGTTCCAGCAACAGAATATCGAAATGACGACTATAAATAAATATAATTTCCGATGTGTGATAATGGAAAACTACTGTGCATTGCATCGAGTGGCGAGCGCCGCACGTGAGGAGTTGGAATGCGGCGTGTCGCAAGCGCGGGCGGCGGCACGTAGCGCCTGCGCCTGTACCTGCCTATACCTGGCTGCCTGCGCCGCCGCGCTGAGTCGCACACAGCCAGATAAGACACTTCATTGTTCATTATTATATTATAATATTTCGGGGACGTTCATGTTATGATTTCCTTAGAGGTAGTAGTTCACTGAAATGCTTCAACTTCAATCACGGTGTTGATAACATACCTTGGCTGTGACTATTTTAAGTAATTTTACTAAACTTGTTGGCTGACAACAAACAGATGACTGACACTTTTTGTACACAATATTACTGTGCAATTGTTCATTATTTTTAAAAATCTATTCCATTATTGTTAAAATAGGAAAACTACAAAATAAAATAAAATCAGTATCTTTATAAAGTAAGAACATTGTCATTATTCCAACAGGACTCAATATGTTTGTTGTAAGTTTTAAGTCAATTTTGTTGTATTTTTAAGTTTTTTACGTACATTCGGTTTAATACATTTATTAGAAATTTATAGTAAACTGAATGGGCAGATTGTAATATAACTCAGTAGTGTTGTTGTTAGATAAGCGGAGTTCCGCGATACCAGATGAGAACGATAAGCTCTGCCTCCAGATGTACTCGTAACAGTTGTGTAATTTTATCTGCATTGCGTAATTTTACGCGTAATTATTTGAGTATTGTATCGTTGCAGTGTTCATTTAATCCAATGGTTTTGGATTTTAGAAGTTAATTTAAGGATATGAATATAGATAAATCGCGTTATTTTGTTCCTTTAAGCATAGGTGTTTTACAATTTTTGTATTTTTCATACGGGGGGACCCTGAGTAGCGAAACTCCACATGAAATTGAAGTAACTCATATCTAGTCATAAATGTTAGTTTTGCATTGACTAAGAAGTACTACAATCAATATTTTAACAAAATTAAAGTTTTTATTATTTTCACAATGTATTCCTACAATACATACGTCTATCGTGTAATGATATGAATATTTTCTAATTAACAATAACAAAATGTTGTATGTGTGACAATACAAAGTAAACAAGTGGACATTTACTAACGAGTTGCCTGTTTCAACATACATTAGGTATGAGGATAATTTATTAACTAACTAATAAAAATAAACTTGCAAGGAAAATAACAAATATTCTTTGAGTGTTTTGTTCTAGGGACACGATTGAATTTTACGTTATTTGTTTCTACGATGTTGCCAGCCAGAAATGATATTGACTTTTTATATCTGGCAAAATAGCAAATAAAAATATGAAAGAGGTTCAAATATTTTGTTGTTTGGTCAAGTTACTCTAAACGCTCTAACGTTACTTTTTCTCATTTGTATTTGTAGACAGAAAAGCGGAAAAGTTGTAAGATTTTAACAAATTTATTGTATCTTCACCACGCAAGATGCTTTATATTCAGTTATCTTTGTTAATCACGATTTTTAGACAATTATGAAGTATAGTTTGGTATTCCAAATGAGTTCAATGATATTAAGTTTGTTATATTTTGGTAAAGTTATCTTATGTTAGAGAATTATTCATGAAACGGAACAAATTAGAGTGACATTAACAAATTGAACGATATTTTTTTTAATCTAATCAATAATATAGCTGTTTGAATTAAACTCAACTTCAGTGGTAGGGAAGGCAGAGGAAACTTGGGAACCTAGTGTTAAAACACTCCGTTCCACTCCCACTTTCCGCCGAATTTGAGGCATTGCGTGTTGAGTTGCGGAACTCAACGCCGCGTTTTGACTTGTACCAGAGCGAAGAAATGAAAACATTAAATATTTAAACTGAAAATAACAAATATTTCATTTCCTCGAGTGGGGATTGAACCCACAACTTGTCGGTAAGGTATAACTTGAAGTCACACGCTTGTGCCGCTGCACCACGATAATAATTAAAGTCTATTAAACTCTAATAGTACCTATATTAATATTGGGATAAACGCTCTTACAAAATTACTAACTCTAAACGCTAATACGTTTAATTTTAAAATAGTCAAATAATTTTAGGGAAAGTCAAACAAGTGAACGTTCGAAATGTTTTGCGGAGGAGCAATTAAGATAAGAAGTAGTACAGTATACAGTGTTCGGTGTTCGGTGCTACTGGCAGCAGCTAATGACGCCGCGTCATCTAATGTATTACACTATTAGTGTTGGAACACTCCACTTTTGAAGGAGTTTAATAGACGTGGCTTTCGGTTAAATTGTAAGTCTTGATATTTATGTGTCAGGAACGATCTTAGGATAAAACGTTATCCTATTATACTTGATAACATATTGTATTATTAAATAGGGACTTTATTTTATACCTTAAAATATTACTTCAGTAGGTAAATTAATTAAAAACAACTTCAATGACTATGCGTGACGGACTTAAGAGATTCTCTTTACATAATTTTATCATTTTTTTGTCAAGTTTTGTTTAATTTCAAAATTGAAATTTGGAATTAATTTGTTGTCAAATTGATATTTCTGTACGTATTTGGCCTAACTTGTATACAAAGTAGATTTAGGGCTATAAATTGCCAACTCTGTTTGTACTATAAGTGACTTATAATTTAAAAATTCTCTAATTAGCAAAGTTGATGAATATAACAACATAAACTGTTAAATAGTGTACCTATCCTTTATCAAATATCTGGTATATCACTGTAGCACATATTGTATTCAAGATGTAACGTTATAAAAGTATTTAAAGAAACTCACCCATCGACGTGGTGGTGATGGTCGTGTGTGTAGGGCGGCGGCGGAGCGGGCGCGTAGGGCTCGTAGTGCAGCGCGCGGTAGTCGTCGCGGCGCTCCGGCGACGGGCTCAGCTCGGGGCTGCGCCCGCGCAGGTACGCGCCGTCGGTGGAGCCCCCGGGCGCCGCGCCCGTCCCCGGCGACTTGAACAGCGACTCCTCGATGTGCGCGTAGGCCTGCATGTCGCGCGCGTGTGAAGCGTGCGCGTGGGAGGTGTGCGCGTGCGCAGGCCGCAGCTCCTGGTAGCTGCGCGAGTGGGACGGCGACTCGGGGGCGTACACGAACCCCAGCGGGGGCGGGCTGTCCGCGCCCCCCGCGCCCGCGCCGCACTCCGCCTCGCCCTCTGCGCACACAACGGACCGTTACTCGCTGCTCGGGGGCGCCCATTGGCCGGGCGCACGTGTGTGCGGACAATAGACAACAGCACTCATCGCCACCACCACCAGCGTGCACCGTGCAGCTCTCGCGGTCGCGGTCGAGTCGCACATAACGCATCGCAGGCGACAAATGTTGTAAATAACAAACATTCTACAAACATATTGCTACTACGATAATTGTGTAACGTGGACATCCAGTCAGTTAAACAGCTTAATATACATAAATATTATATTAAATTTAACTTATAATAATAATATATAAAACATAATAAGAATATATAACATATAAGGCTAAGATATTTAGTCCTAAGATAGACGATAGTGCTATAAACTAGTAGATGCCCACTACGGTTCACATGAGACATGAGAGCAAACAGAACACGCAGGCAGATTCTATCATTCTGGTGTGGAAGTACTTACCTTTCAGGCAGTTGTTGTTTACTTCTTCGATATAGGCGTCGAGCTCGAAGGTCTCTGCGCGGTGCCAGGCGGAGGACCACGCGTCGTGCAACATAATATATAATACAAATTGCACACTTCCGTCAGATGACTAACGAGTACTAACTAACCTAAGAGACACGTCACGCTGTGGCGGATCGACGCGTGCACTCACGGTGACGCTCGCGTGAAGACTGGCACTGCGACCCGGGCGCAGTGGCGCGGCCGGCGGGCGAGCGCGCCCGCGACCCGCCTCCCGGCGCACACGCACCCATTCGGGTTGGACCCAGCCTTACTCCCTCTACTATTACTAGTCATTGTGCCCTATATCACATTGGGCCCCATTCAATCCATTGATCATTTTATACGTACCTTTTTAAATCCGTTTAAAAAATATTTATTTAAGTTTTCTCATAAACATGGCAGCATGGAAATGTTAGAGATATAGATCCTGGGCAGAGCTTTTATAATAGTATATGATAATTTAATGCACAAATACACTTCGTTCAATTTTAATAGTTTTTCGTAAATTCGTAATTTTATTAATTGATCTGTATTTCTGATATTATTTACGATATTCATTTTTATGAAACCAGAAAATATCCTCCAATGAGTATGAAAATTAGATGACAAGCTCTCAGCTGATCGCTAAGGAGGCAGATAAGCCATATCAGCACGTGAGTCGCGTTATCGCGCGCCGACCTACACCACCCTTACGTGCAGTTGTAGATATAATACCCGCGGTGCAACGACGATTACATCAAGATCAAGTAAACTAAATGTATTCCTATATTTAGGACTCTTATATGCCTTATGCAGATTTCAATCCTGTCAATAATCTATCTCAACCTAACCGAACCCGATCATTTCTTACGCATGGACCTAATTCAATCTAAATACTGAAATATTACTAGAGATATTTTTTATAGTATATTTATTTCTTTTGTAAAATATTTCACAACAAACTTGTCCTGACACATTAAGTAGGTTATCATTTCCTTCATATTTAAGTGAATTGTCAAGTGTGACTACTAAATTATACAGTTTAATAGAGCAACTTCGACAAGTTCAGATCATCATCAGAAAAAAGTAGCCAAAAAAGGCAATAACACAACAGGGGGCAATCATAACGTCTGTCAACGGCGATCAGCACATTATACTGTTTCCGTGAACCGCCACGCGGTCTATAAACATGTCCGCGGCGGGTCGCGTCTCCCAACAAATCATGAGGCCGCGAGCTTTCTCCCGAGAACCAATAAATTTTATCACATTAACGGTCCGGGTAAGTCAGCGCGGGAGCAGCCACGCTCGGTTCCGAGTATCGCGCTGCGAAAAAACGCGTGCAACGTGCGACGCGCCGCGGACGCCCCGCCGCGCGACAGTCGATGATCCTTTGTTTTGAGTTACGGATTACGCAGGCCTGCCTCAAAACCAATCATGATTTACACCACAACAACATTCTACAAAAAATATGGCGATTGTTAAAAACAATAAACAAATAATGACAGAGACGACTTCATCAAACGCACAATGAGGTCCAGCGGCGAGCAAGGAGAGTGCCAGTAACATGTGTTATTGATACCACAGGCTTACTATTTACGTTATCTGTACTTTGGCGACATGGAGCAACTGGCTGACACTGCACGCGCGAGGTTTGGCACATTCTCACGAATTGACATTTATGTGATAGTAAATTATCTTAATAGAAAATATTTTTATATTACAATATGTTGTAACTAAGAACAATGCACGAAAACGTCCAGAGTTTTGCCTAAGAAAATTACAAACATGTACATTTTTTGTCAAACGTTATAAATTAAAATATCGTGATATCAAAAGGCAATTGGACGCATACTTTTAACCTGAAGATGCGTGAATTTAGTGTACCAGACGTTTGAGTAAGTTCCAACGTCCTTGCCCGATAAGACACGTAACAGGGCGTTAATTGTACTGCTGCAGCTACTGAACTTGGCGAGCCTATTCACCTTTATTAATGGCTAAAGGCTGATAACAGCCAAGTCGTCGTTACTATAGTTATAGCTACTCCATTTTGATTAGTTTTAGTAGTAAAAGCTAATTAGGCCATTTGAAACTTTCTTTATAATGTTTGTTATAATGTTGTTTTTAATATGACATTTTTAAAGTAAAAAAAAAACGATGTGCTTAACGAATACTAATGATTTGAAATTTAATATATTACTTATTTAGAACGTATTGCTTAGTGGTTATCCTTGGACGGTTTCCAAGAAACCGGTAGTTGGGGTTCAAATCCCACTACGTTCCAATTTTATACAGGTCCTAAATAAGAATTTCTATTTCCTAATTCTGGAACTTTAAAAATGTTAAAAAAAATATTTCAGAAAAGTATGTATAATTTTTATTTGTCGGTATTTATTAATACGTTCAAAGCCGGTAATCTTGTAAAGGATTAAAATTTTACAAGAATATGCAATTTTAAGCCGAATTAAGAGTTTTGCTTTGTTTTAAATAGAATACGCTAATTAGTTACTCAGAAGGCGGTACCGGTGGGAACCACCACTGGGGAGGGCCTACCTGGGGCCAGAGTGACCGTGTGTCATACATTCTCAATGCGCATTGTTTAGTATTTACCTGCACACTTGCACTGGTGTAGTATGAGTAATTACCAAACTAGTAATCTACTTAAATAGACTTACAATTTTCATTCGCTATTGTTTTCGCCACGAAGATACACAAATTGTTGTATAAATGTATAATGTCGTGAGAATGTTGTGACCGTCACCGGGTAGCAGTTTTAAAGAACTGATAAAAACAGTAGGTATTTTTTATTTAAACTTTCAATAAACGAAGAAAACATTAAGGAAATGGAATGTCTGTCATTTGCTAGTTAATATATTTTGACGTTAAAGCAATGTGCTCATACAAACCACAGTTATAGGAGTATTAGTAGAATACTGTTACAAATTGAAAAAGAAGAAACAGATTGTGGCTGTCACGAATACATAAATTTGTGCGAAGAAACTATAGAATAAACTTGTTCCTTTTATTTTGGCAAAATATAAGAGTATAAACAAAGTCATATATAGTCATCCCAATTTTGTTTTTCATTAAAATTAATTAATTCAGAATATTTATGTTAAATATAGCACACTCGTTATCTTGAAGATTGGTTGAATTGACTAGACAACGGAGTGATTTAATATCGGCTCCTTACGTCGCCATGTGAAAATTTCTCGAGAAATCGAGAGTCAGATCTTTTTTTTTGAATTTGTTTTTGAAAAAGATACAAATTCTATAAACGTCAACTATAAATATAATTTAGTGTCATTTGCAGACCGAATTTATAATCATTTATTTATTTGAAAAAAGTTACTACTACTACTTACTACTTTTATATCATAAGTTATAGGTGTAAGCTGATAATTGTAGGTATATTTTTTCTTTTAATGATTAATTTGTATCTCTCCAAAAAATCTACAAAACCAGGCAAGTCTCGATGAAGCTGTTTGTTTCTTCATATAAAATCATCTCTAGTAAAAACCAAGGATAGTCTAAGATTAATTCCTGCGTTTTGTTTATGAATATAGTTAAATTTTATTTAATTATCATTAAACATTCTTTAAGCATAAGCATTTTGTTATTCAAAAGTCACTATGAAAGTTACAAACAAAGCACTAAATGTATCCAGAGGTTTATCAATAGGGTACGAAGAAATGCCAAAATGATTCCAGAAGAGGTTGGTTTTATAGTTTAGTTAAGTTAGTGTATAAAGTAATATATTATTATTATGTATGTAATCGCGACGTGATACCGCGACTGGGGACATATTAGGCTACGCTAACGGACAGCTGATTTTCCCAAACCGTTGGACCCGGCAAAGCCAACGCGCGGACGGGCTGACAGATAATCTGATGTGCTTCGTCGTCGTTTTTTCGACGACGGTGTTAGTGTCTAGTGTGACCTATGTGACCTATACAAGGGACGTTCGCGACTGTAATGACGTCACCTGAATGTAATGATACACTTTCTGGGTCTTATTAGAGTTTGGTTAAATAAACAAATGGTTTTTTTAATTCCCTAAGTAAATTCAAGGAATCCATTAGACTATGTTAATAATATTTTTATTTTGATTTAGTTTATACTAAACTGTACGTTTTTAATTTTTGATGAAGTTGTCCTCTTATAATGCAGTGTTGTTTTTAATTATCACATCATTTAGTATATAATTTTGTCTTGTAATTAATATAACAATAAATAAAAAAATATATTTTAGAAAATATTACAGTTTCAAAATAACGATGTCAGCGAGTTCAAATTCTAACGACTGGGTCATGGGTAATGCACAACTCGTAGTAATATCCATTGAGCCATGCGGGTGGAGCTGCAGGTAGGAACTAGTATGTAGTAAGTATGTCACATCTTATAGTGGATTAATTGTATTTTAAACCTTAATTAACAAATATTCTTTTCTTTAAAAAAATACCTCACCTTTCAATGTTGTGAAATAAAAAGAACACAACAGTAAAGAAATATATATAAAAATCTAAATATTTTGATATGACAGAGACAAAAGGTATGCCGAAACCGTAGCGTTTGGGGCTCCGTACTCTGCCTACCCCGCTAGGTATACATCGTGACGATAATTGTAAGTAATTAAGTGATATGACAGAGCACGGCGTTGAGTTCCAACACTCAACACTCGGTATCAAAACAGAATAGTCTTAAAATTAGATTCTCTCAGCTTACTTTGCGATGCGGGAAAAAACGTGAAGCTGGTTTTTTAAAACATGTAAAATACTATCTTTCCATCCGTCACAATGGCCCGCATGTTCTCGACTCAGTGCTCACCGTCATACTACGCTCTGCCGTGATGACCTTACCACAGGCTGTCACAGTAACGGGGCTGCTCCAATTATCTATTTTATTATTATATCCAATAATATTTAACGGTTAGGTACTACTGTATTACAATTCACATCACATATTTTTTTCCAAACCCACTTTTCTATATGTGGCCTTTTTTCCTACAACTGTGATTTTTTTGTGACAAAAATATGGAATACAAATTACTTTGTTAATTGGTGAAGTGTTTTGACGATTAATGATAATTATGTCATTAAAGACGTTCCTTTCAGTATTCATATACTCGTAATAACAAACAAAATGTTATTTGTATGTATTTCAAGTTGACTTCTAATTAGATGTACAAATAAAAGCATCTTTAACGATTCTAAAGTCTTCTTTTCTTTATTTCTCACGCTAAAGGAGCTGCCTATTTTTAACGACGCTTGTTGACGTATACTTATTTAATACAAATTATATTACCTAAATTTCACCTTCTATAATCTGTGTACCCTACTCCCACACGTGGGCTACAGTGTGGTGCTCGACACTAAAATAATAATCTATATACTTATAATAAATCTATATAGAGAGGTCAATTTTGTACATGAAATATATTTTCAAAATAACTATCAGAGGGTGAATACTGATCGATACTGATGCCAAAAATGCAATCAGTAAAATTTGTATGTTCTTTATAGAAACAAAAACTACTTGACGGATTTTAACGAAACTTGATACAGTTATTCTTCATACTCCTGGGCTTCTTTCATCACGCTACAACCAATAGAAGCAGAGCAGTGAAAGGAAATGTGGGGAAATCAGGAGAAGTTACTTGACTTTTTAAGCTTCCGTCGCGTGTGCAGCCTTAATAGTTAAAGCTACAGTGAAACCATGTATGACGGAAATATTCTAAATAAAATTATAAAAAAATATTCCACGACAGCATATGTCTATCTTTTATGGTTGACTCACAATACACGTGTCACTCCCAATAGCTTAGCAGTTCGGATCAAAACCAAAGGGAGGACACTATGCTATTATTTATGTTTTGAAAAACGACGGAAGTGCGCGGGCAAAAGCTACTAGGTAATATTTAAAAAGAAAAGTACAAAATGTTAAATACAGATAGATAATTCAATCAAGTCTTGGTCAGAGGCGGAGATAGCGACCTCGGCCTAATATACCTTAATATATGTTTTAGAGTTAGTAGAGAATATTTATAGTAATTATTCTAGGTACTGTATTGTACTGTACAAGCTATTGTGTTTTACGATCTATCTATAATAGGGTAATATGTAGGGTAATCAGATAGAACTTACGAGAAATTAAAACAAATTGAATGGCAGAGCTTAACGCCGCACCTCACGTTGTAGTCTCCATATAGAACGGTAAAGAAAAGGAATCTTGTGCTCAGGCACTTCGTTCCCGCTAACGTTACAATAAAATATTCAGACATTACGTGTTAGGTGGAGGAACTCAACGCCGCGGTTTGTCTTATTATCACAATAAATAAGTGGGTAAAATAATTATATTTAAGCAGTTTAAACTTTTGCCTATTTTAAAGATATTGCAAACTTTCTATAAACATTCTAAGATTTTATTTAAAGAGCTTTACATCCAATATTTTTTAAATCTATAGTAATTTAATAGGTACTTATTACCAATGTTTATTAATGTTATATACATACGTACTAGGTACTTTATTATTTAAGAAAGGATTATTTTAAGACTGCATGAGGAGATAGCGAAGTCGTTAATGGCAATGTCTGTCTATGTATGTACATAACTATATATACTGTTCTCATATTTAACTACTTAACTACTTAGTGACTAATTACTTTGGAACGAAACTTGAAATAATAGGACAAAGGGCACAACCCTCTGCGAATTTTTGTTTGATTATTCACTCGCAGCTCGAGCTGGCATCAGCCATGACAGTAACTAAGCCACTTCCGGCATCCACTGCCACATCCGCCCCAACAGTGAGCCAGAACTACATGTATATTGTATACAGCTGATAACGAATGTATATTCCTCTACATTCAACATTTTGTTAACTTTATTTTAAAATAAATAATAAAGTAGTTAATAAATATTTAATTATAAATTTAAAAGATTCTTGAAGTATGTTTACTTTAAGAGATTTGCGAATCACATTCTCTTAACTGACCCTGAAAATGTAATGAAAAATACTTAAATTATCGAATTACATGAAATAAGAATATTTGCTCGTGCAGTCACCGCGGCCGCGTGCGGTCCACAGCGGACGGTCCACAGCGGACGGTCCACAGCGGACGGTCCACAGCGGACGGTCCACAGCGGACGGTCCACAGCGGACGGTCCACTGTCCAAACAATAACGGAATTACTAATCATTTTTACAATTCACTAGTAATTACCACAAATCTCCTTCATTAGCGTCTCCTTCTTTCTCGAAAACTGGTATTTAAGGATCGTATTTATCCGATTACAGCAAATTACTATTTGTGATAACATTTATAGTTACACAAAATTAAAAAAAGGCTGATATCTTTATGTTATTAATATATTAAGTCTTTTTCTTAGGTCTCACATGTCGTAATGTAACAGAGATGGTTGTCCGATCAACCTCATTTCCGAAAGTTATTGTGTATGTTTAAAATATGTATGTATAAACTCCGGCTCTAGTAAACGAAGCGTGACAATGAGTTCGGTCAGAATAATGGAGCGCGGAGTGTCTTGGCACTAGCCCCCACTGCCTACTGTGCTATGTGTAAAAGCATGAAGTTGCTTATTTTAAAGAGCGCAAGTCGATACTATCATTAATCATTTATTCACCGTTTGTATCATTTGTGTTATCCGGACGTACCTGTTAGGTATAAAGTAGGTCTTTCGCTGGGACGGAAGTACTCAGTATAGTATTAGAACAAAATGGAAAAGAGAAGCTGTTTGGTTACACATGTACCTACATACGTTAACTAGCGCGGTGCGGAGGCGGCGACGAGCGGTACTTGTGCGCGTATATACATATGTATATGTGTGTGTACGCTGTATGTGTATGTGTATGTGTAATGTGTGTACAAGTATATGCTCGTCACTATGTAATTAAAAATATTCGAAGCTGCTTTTTCTCATAAAAACATTTTAATGAAGGCCTGTTGTTACCAAGGCGGCGCCGGCGGGCGACGGAGGGGCGCGTGGGCACGTCGGCGCGGGGGGAGGGGGCGCGGTGGTGGACACGGACAGGGGCGACAGTTTAAATAAATAAGATATTAATATTTTGAAGCGAGGGCCGGAGGTCGCGCTCGGCCGTTATCAGAGCAGCCCCCGCGCCCCCCTCCCGCCGCCGCCCGCCGCCGCCCGCCACTAGCTGTTACATATACTGTAGCGTTTTAAAACATTAATTATAATTTTGTTTATTTTTTGTTAACATCCACGACCGACGTGTCACAGGATAAAAAATATATGAAACTAGAAATAAAGTTTTAGTGCAAAAGTGAACAAGTAACAAGGAATATGTTTGTTGACGATAAGCGTTAGGTTTCCTCATGACTGCATGCGTTTACTGATTACATTCAAATAAAATAATCTTTTATCAAGTACATCTAAATGCATTTTTGTATAAAAAGCTGCAACTACGGCTGGCTGATTGTTTGTATATAAAGCCGCTTTGAATACGTCGAAGACAGAAACGTCGAAGAAAGAATACAGGCATAATTTATTTATTTTATTTTACATGAATATATTATTTTATTTGGTAATAAGGCAAAGCGCGGCGTTGAGTTCCGCCCCTCAACACGCAATGCCTCATATTCGGCGGAAAGTGGGGAAAGGAAGTGGAACGGAGTGTCATAACACTAGGTTCCACTTCCGTTCCCTCTGCCTACCCTGCTTAGTGCGGGATACAGCGTGAAGCTGGAAAAAAAAAATGAATATTTCATTTCTATTTTAGTTGTTGTGTTTTGTTTCACATTTTCCCACATATTTGTAAAATATACAATATACTACTATTTCAATAATATTACTAAACACATCGAATTACTTTCTCATGATACCGGTACAGGATCTCTTAGGATCTCTTCGTTGCCGTCAGTCCGTCTCACGAGGCCATTTATCTTGAGATTGCTTGGAGGTATCAAGGTGAAATAATATCCAACGTCCATGCTTATGATCTCTTGGAGCACAGAAAAATTAGGCATCATTACAACCTAAAGTTTTTTGTATGAAATTCGCCGCGTAATAAAAACCTGCAGGGTCCCTATAGGGACTATTATGACCTTTGGCATGAAGTTAGAAGTTGAAATACAAATATAGAAAAAAGCACACACACATTATACATTTACATTTGTCGTTCACTTCATACAAAATGAGTGAAAATGTCTGCAAACTTAAATTTGTCATCTTTATTCGTCACGTAGATAATCAGATCTATAGAGTATTTTCCGTACTAATTAATTACATAATTGTAAGTGAGGCGAGAACTTTCAGTACAATAAAGTTACATAAAGATAGGTATTAATAACTACTACAAACTTATAATTATATTACTTTAATTTCTCACAAAATTAGTGAGTCTGCCTGCAAACTTAAATTTGTCAATTTTTTTCGGTTATATTCCCGTGGTCATACAACGCTGACATATGTAAGTACCTACAAGTCTGACTCGCTCTTTACTGGTTTTATTAACTGATAAATACTTAACTGAGGCCAGTCCTGTCGCAGCGGCACAAGCGTGTACAAGACAGTAAACGGAATGTTGAGGGTTCGATCCCCACTCGAGGAAGTCAAATATTTATTTTTTCAGATTAAATATTTAATGTTTTCATTTCTTCACCCTCATTACAAGGCAAACCGCGGCGTTAAGTTCCGCCACTCAACAGTTGGGAACGGAAGTGGAACGGAGTGGCTTAACACTAGATTCGCAAGTTCCCTCTGCCTACACTGTCATGTGCGGGATGCAGCGTGAAGCTGAGTGAGTAAATATTTAAAATGTTATTACGAGCTGGAAATATTGAACCCTTTTAGGTTTCCGTTCCAAATGAAAGCAAATGAAAATTAACGTGACAATTTTCCTTGCTGTAGCAATCTTATAGCAATATTATTGAATATATGTCCACTTTCCGCTCGAGTTTCAGAACTCACATTCTTACTGCCCAAAGCATGCACTTGCATGCAGCATGCAGCTCGTAGTCGCGGTCGCGTCCAATGTAACCGTCACGGCCTCGCTATCGCCACCGTACCTACTACTTACTACACGTTGCATTGTACGAGCGTAACGAAAATTATAGAATTAGAAATGTAATCATTTTGAATCAATGGATGGAATAAATTAGGGATTTTTTTTTTAATTTAAACTGTTTAAATGTTATTATAGGCTTATTTTGCTTTTGTGTTCGTGACAGTATAGAGTTCAAAAAGTCGGATTCCATGTGTGTATAGTCGTATGCGCTTGTGTGTGGCTGTGTATGTGTGTACGTGTTACGTAAGCTCATATCTCATGACCTCCCGACGTAAACACGTCTTATCTTTCTGCTACTTTTTAACGACGATGCGATGAAACTCGCCTCAGATAATGCTATTAGAGACGGTTTGTTATTACCATTCATAAATGTTAATCTTTATACTCGTTTTATCGAGATCGATAAGTATTAAGCATATAATTTGTAGCTCGCTCTACTACAAGTTGCACTGCACTGCCGGCCACTGGCTGCCGCTGCCCAGCCATAACAACATTATCTTTTGGCTGATATTATAAATTATTATAATATAATATGTATTTAGTGTTCAGACTTAGCTGTCCCTCAGACTAAACTATCACTGTCGTATCAACTCCTGCCACTGCACAAAACAAATATTAACTAAAATAAATAACTTTAAATTATTACACGTATTATGAAACATTAGCTAAAGAGGTTTTTTTGTTACACGCTGTATCTCGCTCATTGCAGGGTAGGCAGAACCTGGGAACCTGGGAACTAGGTACCCAGGTTCATTTTGTTAAGATATTTCCGTTTCCCATTTTTTGGCCGATTTCTGTAAGCATTTCTTGTTGACTAGAGGAACGAAACGAGTCACTTTTGCCACGTTACTAGAGCAAGAAAGTAAAAATATTTAACATTTTATTTGCCCAAGAGGGAGTAGAATTGGCAACCTATCTCGTTTAGGGTCCCTCGCTCATGCTCCGCCACGACTGATTTCAAAACTAAATTAATAAAGTTCTTTATAAACAATTAAAACCGTATAAAGACTAGAATTAAATTGCAATGCAAATTAATAAAAAATAATATATTAATTCGACTTATAAGTCTTCGTGTGAAGTTATGCGAGACTCAACCTGTTCGTTATCACCACCATTACAAAAGCTAAGACACTGTACAGCGCTGATAGCTGCGAGTGCGGCCAATTATAATATGTAATGTCATTATATATGACTGTATGTATTTGATTTCAATTTGACTTGAACTTCATCTATTCTATGTACAGATTGTACAGTATTTTTTCTGTAAATAATCCGCTAAATAGAGCTAATTAATGCAGTACGCTGAGTGATGAGCGTAGGCACAGTCGATACTAAAATTATTTTACAGGGTTTTTGATTCGCTCTCAATATAATAATTGCGTTATTGGAGACAACAAGGAGACATCACAATAAGGCGGCCTGCAACATTGGTTTACACACGTATTTCTCACGAAGCGCCGCGGCCGTCGTGAGCGTCGCGGCGCGTACGAGGCACGTACGAGGCGCGGTCGCAGAGCTCTGCTACTGTTGTGAAACAACGCGGTGCGGCGTCCGTGATTTATGGACACTTCTGTTATTTCACTTATATCGTTCATTTTATAATGAAATGCATAATGCATATGATCACTTGGCTCTTCATTAAACGCGAAGAAAATATTAATAGCGTTCAAATTATATCAATTTAGAATATGTCCCTAATATTAATTAGGATAACGTAATATCAATATACGAGAAGCCTACATTTGCGAGGGCATGTTTAGATATAAGGCTGTTGAAGAAATATAGAAACTGTATGAAAAGAGGGGAGTGCTGAGGACGAGGTGGAGTGCGCGGGGAGGGAGGGAGACGGAGGGGGAGGGTGGGGGGTGGAAGGGGGCTCGGGCCAGGTCAGCGCGGGCGCTCAGGGCGCTCTTATCGCTCGCCCCCCCCCCCCCCGCCCTGCCGACCCCCGCCCGCGCCCGCGACCACCTCTATTCCGTTGAGTTAAATGTGAATCAGGTCGACGGCTCTACATTTTTTTACTTCAAGTATAGCGATATTGCTATATGATAAAATTGACAAATTATCATGAAATTGAGCATTTGAAAATGAAAAAATGTGCCTTATATAATTTCAGACAGAATGTCCTTGATTTATTTAATTATTTAGAGTAAGATCAATACGTAATTAAAAATATATTTTAAATATGGTATTGAAGTATACCATGAAACAAAGATCGTATAGTAACGCGCAGGTCGTATGTACATGCCGTCACATATACGTGACGACGTCCGCTAAACACGACCCAACACTCCGGTATGAATTAATATTTAAAGAATGAAATGTAATCAAAACATGAGACCAAAACTACAGCTCTCTTATGAATGAAACGTAATGGGAGAATATTTTGCATTCGCAGCGCGAGAGCCGTCGGGGCGTGAGATGCTGCGTCGCTTACTAGGAATCTTAAATGTGATATACCAAGAGAGATACTTCTATAGTCTATATTAATCTAGTGTGCGTGCGTGTGTTTGTCTGATCGTCCTCAAACAGAATACTTATTATATTATTGAGATTAAAAGATTTTTTGCTTAGACGCGATAACAAAAACTACTGGTTCGAATTTAAAAAATCTATTTACTTTGGATACCTCCTTAACTTACATAAGAAAAGCTGTATTATATCGTGTAAATCTTTGTTCAACTCATGACAAGGTGCGTCTTACTCAACTCTTAGTTATGATCACGTAGGCGCACGTGGGCGCACGTGGGCGCACGTACACGGAGCTGGGGGACAATGCTAGTAGTAAACAATTTTTAAGTTAAATAATTCATATTTGTACCATTATTAAGATTAAAACAGATAATGAACGTAATCGTGCTGCAGGGACGCTCTAGGGCTGCAATACTTTCGATTTCTACCAAAAAAATATTTAAATTATGTACATAAGGAAAAGTTTAGCGTTGGACTTGAAGAAACGTTTTGTGTCAGTGTCTTTATCATTAGAGTGCCTAGAAAGTTAATAACGTGAAAACCCCGGGACTCTCAAAGGAATAAAAGGAAGTAAAGGATTATCTTTTTTCTCTTCCTTCTACCAGAGCGAAGAAATGAAAACATTAAATATTTAAATTGAAAATATTAAATATTTCATTTCCTCGAGTGGGAATCGAATCAACAACCTGTCGGTTACAGTTACACGCTTGTGCCACTGCGCCACAATAGGTCTCAGGAGGATTTTATAAAGTATCTATCTAAGTATCTATCTCTATCTTCTGAAATGACATGTTAAGTTTACAAAGTAATTAATTGCATCAACAATTAATTTGTCTATATCGCTTGGCAAGTAAAAATATTATAGTTAGCTAATTTGTTCTTATTATTAGTAAGAAATGTATCTCGATCGATAGTTAACGGTATATTTCATCAGCTGAATGAATGATTATTGTATATAAATTCATATGTATGAAGTACCACATTACCGTTAATATAATGATTTCTCCAAAATCTTATATTTCATGTTCACATATATATTTGTATAACGTTGAATGTTCATTTAACTAACATTAACAGCAAAAAATAACATTTTGTAATCTTTTAAATTTAATTGAAATCTTTAGGAATATTTTCGTTGTTCTATTTTGGCCATCTTTAATTTGGATATTGTATCAGACTTTAAACACACATCTAAATAATAATATGATTGTTAGTGTAAAAAACATATTTTTGATATGAATTTTCTTTTTGTCTATGAATTTTCCGTATTATTTGCACAGTATAATATCAGTAAAAGTTTCAATTTAAGGGGTTTATACTTTTCTTTAGAAAGAGTATACTAAGGGTAAAATATAATTGATTCACCCCTCATAACATCCGAGGTCAAAATCCACTTCAATGAAATGGGCGGTAAATGGACGAGAAGCCTAACACTAGGTGTTCGTTACTTCACACTTTAGTAATGTAAAAACTTTGCTATGAATAAATTGATTTTATCAGCTAATTGCATACATCCTCTACCTATGTAACATTGAAGGCACCTTGGGAACCTTTTATCAAGACACTCCTTTTCCATTACTAAACGTCTGTACTTTACTTTCCCCTAAATTAATAAACTGATTCTAAAAAGTGCTTGCAAAAGTCTCTGCCAATAAAGAATATTTTGAATTTGAATTTAAAAAATAAAAGATACGAAGCCGTTATGTTCTATTGCTAGAAACATACTTTTGTATATATTTTTCTAGGAAATTATTAAACTCCCTCCGAATAGAATACATCAGAACTACGCCAGTACCACATAGCCCAAAAAAATCCCTGTACCTCACGGTTATTCAAGAGAAAAGGAACCAGGGATATGGAAGGAAGAAAGGTTCTAAGATTCAAAAGTACTGACAATCCATGAAGCCCAGGGTCTGACATTAGCGACAGTTCTATTAGTGAATATAAAGCCTGTCAAAATGCAGCTACGAATACATGAAAACGTCTCACACGCTGTGTTATTGTAGCAATAACACGCCACACGGACAGCTCCATATCCATGCTCCTACTATAGCGGTGTTGAGGGCGACGTGAAAAAAGACTTATCCGAAAGTCAACGAGAGTATCATCAACAGACAGTGTCGAGTGGGGTCTGAAAATGGCCATAAAAGATACAAGGAAGCGGTCATGACCTCTACGATGGTGACATGCCATCCACGTCCTCACTTTCAGAAACTACAATCATTTTGTTAAAGTTAGTTGGTATTCACACACACACACATCGGTATTTGTGACCTGTGAAACATTTTGTACTTGGTAACCGCTTCTTTTAACTTTTCAAAGACGACGATCCCCGTCAGGAACGAAGTTCTATACGTTTTTTATTCCAGTTAGAATAAATTCAATCTTCAATTTTTATTTTATATTTTTTTTACAGGAAAACAATCAAAAGTAAAAATATCGAAAAATATTGATTCATAAAAGAGGAAAACATATAAATCTCATACAAAAGATATTCAAATAGTACTTGGCAAGGTTTCACTTTTGTATGTTGTTTTGATCTTGTCAGAATTGGCTGAGTATTGATTTTCCCTGCTATGTGCGGAATTCAGCATGAAGCTGAGTTATATCAATATATCAGTCAAAATATCGATATATCGATACTTTTTCAGCAAGTCTATCCGCGCTGCACACACACATGCAATGATGCAATAAATGGCATTTCCTTTAGTGATGATTTCTTCAAAACAGCACTACATGTAAGCCGCGAAAAAATTATAACAGTTCAACGTAGAGACAGATTTGTATTGCTGTGATTTTTTTTTTATCTTCCTGCTATATCCACACGCATCACCACCAGAGAGGCAGAGAGAGACAGATTTTGTGAAGAATGTGAAGACTTGCCGTTCTTAAGTCAACGCCAGACTTTGCTTCAATGGGAACGCGGAACACAAATACTATGTATTCTCTTTTCTCAAGAGGATATCGAACCTAGGAGTTGTCACGTTTACAGTCACACGCTTGTGCTCCTGCGCCACGACCGGCTTCAAACATAACATAAATTGTCTCAGCCAAACTCACCCTTGGAAAATGTTTAACGTTCTTTTTTGATATTTACTATTTTTGTCGTACCAATTATTTATATTCATAAATGTATTTTAAAAATTACCGACTTCTTACATTAATGGTATTTGAAGTTTTCAAAGTGTCTATCGCTCTAATAATACGTTTTTGAAAGTTTCCTTCTAATGTTAATAAAAACTCATACCAAATTACAAAGTTCCAAGTCTACAATTAATAAAAATATTTAATCAGGTAAACATGCAAATTTACAATACTTTAAGTAAATAAAAATTGTTCTTCTATATATTCGAGGCATATAAAAATATATCAAATAAGAAAACTGTGACATAAGTATGGGTAGTGTTATCAGCGGCGGGCGGAAGCGCCTCGCGACGGCGGCGCTTGTCTTGTGCTACACCCCCAGAAACGTTAGCGACTCTACCAAAAACAATCATTTATACTATTTCATATATTAATACCAAGTTACTCACTGATTTAGTTGTATTTGCTCCTGAAACGATTCTCATTTCTTTTAATTTTTCTATGTTGATGTTTTCACAATGAAAGCTAAGGCAATCAAAATGGCATTTGAACGATAACACGCCACGAACACAGGTGGTGCATAAAGGAGGTCGCCGGTGGTGGCGAGGTGTCGCGGCCTGCGGTCAACACTCGCTAACAATAACAAGGAAGCTCGTAACGGGCGCGGCTCGCGGGCAGCGCGCGCGGCTGCCTACTGCCACTCGCTCAGTTTGAGCGATTTTGCTTTATCTAATCGGCCGATGATAAAGCGTTGCGACTCCCGCGTGTCTGCGCGCGCCACCCGCCGCCTCCTGCGCCTCCTGCCGCCTGCTGGCTGCTGGCTGCTCACCTGATGAGCCTCGCGGCGAGGCCGGTCCTGTCCGCTTTGAGCAGCGACGGATAGAGACTTTGAAATGTACATTGTGACTCTGCTCATTGGGGCAGTGCTGTTTATATCAGTTGTCATTTATGAGATCAACGGTGTACATACATGCATATTTATTTTTTTCTTTCTTTGCGCGTGTTAAGTGTGGTCATGAATAAGTCAAAACATTCCCAGTCCAAGAGATCTAACGGCTATTAAAAATAAATATGTTCCTACATGGAATATTTTTTTATATTAAGTAATAAATAAATTAATAATAAAATATTTTTTTTATTTCTCACCATCTATTAAAATTTTAAGTACCAAACTCGAATTTCCAATTTCAAAACGAATTAAATCTTGACGTAAATAAAGTGAACACAATCTCGACAGCCGCAGCCGCAGCTGCGGCCGGGTCCGGCGCGAGTTGCTACTCACCGAAGTGGTACTCAGTCTTGGTGGCCGCCATGGCCGGCGGTGTCGGTGGCGGTGGTGGTGGCGGTGGTGGTGGCGGTGGTGGTGGCGGTGGTGGTGGCGGTGGTGGTGGCGGTGGTGGTGGTGGCGTGCAGGTGGGCGGCGGCAGGCGGCTGGCACATGCCGCGCGCTGAGGCAGCAGGTCGCGGTCGCACGGCACGGTGCGCGCGCGGCGGAGGATGGCGCGCGAGTCCGGCGCACGCGCCCGCGCCGCCCGCCGCCGCCGCCGCGTGACGCAACACGCGCCACCAGCGACACCCTCGCTCACATCGATTATATTTAACGACTTCGATTTTCAAACATCATCACTACTCACATATAGCTAGTTACCAGAAAGCTGGAAGCTGCCCTAGATTCAAAAAGACAAAAAGAAATGTGTACAACACGCTTAGGATCACGAGTCATCATCTGACACATGTCATCTCTCATCACGATGATACTATGACAAGAAGAGGAGGTACTCTACAAAGTAAAAGTTTATAATAGTCTACGCTTATGATAAAAATAATTGGGATTAGTAAATAAAATAGTGTAACGCCGCGGAGGGTCGCGAGGGAAAAATTAAATGAAAACTAACCAATTAAGCCGAATATAACGACATCAGCAAGCATCTATAGGATATTTACTATACATAATATATTTATATGAAGATACTCTAACTAGAACCCTAGATTAGAAATTAACCTATTTATAGGGCGAAAAAAATATCAATTTAAAGAGTAAAATTTCAAATAAAATTTCTTAAATTATTCGTGAAGCTGTCATTTAGAGCCAGCACGACAAAGAAGTCAGAAGCTAGTGTAAACTCAGAACTCGGTTTAGAATTGGCTCGGGATTAATTTGCCATAGTGGGAAAATATGTGCTTGTTTGGGAAACAAGAAAGTATTTGAAACGGTGGTATTGCATCTTCGAACAGACACTTAATTACATAATATATAATTTGAAAATATTAAATATTTACCTTCCCTAGCAGGGATCGATAATTAATAATGTTTCGTCTCGTTGTTTGGCTAGTTAGTATACTTTTTTGAAATTCAGAGTTATAGCCATAACATAATTTTAACTCAGAGCATTTCTAAAGAAAAGCCAACGCAGCAAGTCCTGCCTTACTCTCAATTATTACAACTGACCCCTCGCCTCAACCGCGCCCCTACACCGTGCATTCCGATCAGACTGCGGCTGCAACATCTTCCATACCGAATTCTCCGGACGCCACAAAATAGTTAATTTGATTATTACAATGCCATTGCAAAATACTCAGCTTCACGCTGTATCCCGCACATGGCAGGGTAAGCAGAGGCAACTGGGGATCCTAGTGTTAAGACACTCCGTTCCACTTCCGTTTCCCACTTTCCGCCGTATTTGAGGCATGACGTGTTGAGTGGCGGAATTCAACACCGTATTTTGCGATTGTATATTTATTTATTTATAATTCATATAAAAACTATTACTATTTATATAATTGTAGTTAATTTAATAGAAATGAGTGCGTTCTATAGCAACCTTAAGCTTGTTAAATTTTATAAGTTGTATTTCCTGTCGACAATCCTCAAATTAGTGCGGACCCTCAGGAAATAAAATATTTAATGTTTTCAATTTAAATATATTACTATTTTCATTTCTTCGGTCTGGTACATGGTAAAAGCGCGGCGTTGAGCTCCGCCACTCAACACGCAATACCTCAAATTCGGCGGAAAGTGGGACGAAGTGTCTATACACTAGGTTCCCAAGTTCCCTCTGCTTACCCTGCCATGTGCGGGATACAGCGTGAAAGTGGGCTGAGTAGATATATCGTCATATTATCATATACATACATTACTAGTATTAATTTTTAATTTGGATTGATATTTTTACCGTAAACGTATACAATCTTTAAGGGTAACCATTTTGTATTTTTTACTTTGATGCTTTTACTTTGACTAAAGACAACTACTTTCCAAATACTTCATTCACTAGTCCCAATATCATTAGTTAGTCATTCTGTCCTTCATTTCTGTCAAATATCAGAATTTTTGTGTTATCCACATTGAGATTAGACCATTACTTTCACACGCTTTATTGATAACTGTCTAAATTCAAACGTAACACCCAAACTGATGGCGCAACTTTATTTATCACCCGGTCGGAAGGCTAGTCTCGGTGATATGCCATCTCCTACCCGCACATAGCCTGAGTGAACGCAATAGATAGACTACATACTCAATCGATAGTCTTTGCCGTATGTAATCTTTGAACAGAGAGGGTCCTCTGTCCGCTTCCATTGTATTATAAATATCTCCAATACACATTTTCCGGGTAGTGTGAAGAAAACCAAAACATAATTCCAAATTTTTAATAATAATACAAGATTGTATAATTAAAGTTCAATTGTTTTTTGAATTTTATATATAAATATAGGAATAAAATCTATATCTTGACCGCTATTTGCTGTGAAAAGTAGGAAGTAGTTACTGTAGAGCGCAACACAATAACATTCTCTAGTTTTATTATTGTTCCAGTTATAAGTAAGTACAAGTAGGTACTTGTGTTACATATTCATGATGTCGTGACGACGCAGTGCAACAAACGTGCGACTGGAAATGCGATTGTCGCAGGTTCGATTGCCACCCGTGAAAATGAATTATTTAATATTTTCGTTTCCTCATTCCTGAGTGAGAAAGGGAATTTTGCCGCATTATTTCGTTCAACACAATGTTTTAAAGAATCCGGCAAAAAATAGCGTGAACGGAGAGTCTTGACACTGCGATACCTATGTTCTCTCTGTCAGCCCTGCTATATGCGGTATGCAACGTGAAGCTCTACCCAGTTTAGAATGAACGAAACCAGGAGAGTGTACGAATAGATACAGTTGATAGGTGATATACTCGTAGTAGGGACAACCTCGAGTCCCCTTCAAGAAAATAATAGTAATACATATTATGAAACAGAAAAAAAGCGTTTCTCTACATTAAATATTTTTCAGGTTAGAAAACAGTAAAAGAGTAAAGATTTGAAAAAGAAAATCGTATGTTTGTTTGTTTGTACATGCTAATCTCTGGACCTAATAGACGCATTTAAATGAAACTTTTTTGTTGTATAGCTAATAATCCTGAACTTCATAATGGGTGTGTAAGTTATTCTAAAAACTGCAACACCTGATAATAAAAAATCTTAATAAACCAGCTAATCCATAAAAAATATAGCATAGAATTCTTAACCAAAGTTGTTTAAGATAATGAACGGTTTCTGTTGAGATTAAGATTTGAAGATCTGGAACAATCTGGTAACATCTGATGTAGATACGTAAGGCATATAGAAATTATGCCTTAGCAAAAGTCAACAAAGATGACAAGTGTTTTCTATTGACGTATAAAATCGAAGATCTAAGATGTTTGTGTTTCAACTGAAAAAAAATCATAAAGAAATTAGATATAAATGTGAAACGTACGCGAATATGTATCTTTAATAAATACGTAACTGGTGTAAAAAGAGTGGAGAACATCGTCAGCGCCATCTATGAACAAGATGTCAAATTAAATTAAATAACAATGACAATGTATTTAAGCCGGGGCAACCTTCGTTTTATTTTTTAGACATATTTTATTTTCTATACTATGTTCCTACAATCGTTTCATCATTCTATTATATTTACGTATGTGAAGTCATTGCAAAGCTTTTTTGAGGCCAGTAGCGCTCTCTGACTCTTGAATTTAAGCAGCGCTTCATTATTAAAGTTTGTATTATTCAAAATAGATGGAGCTTAGTTATATTTACTTGTTTACAAACTATATTTTTCAGAAATTTTAAATTATAAGCTGCTTTATCGTTTAGACTGTAATCGAAGTTTCATCTATACATATAATAAATCTGTAGAAAAGTAATTTTTGTACATTGAAGAAATTGAAAAATACATTAGCCAGCGTGTGAAAAGATAAGTAACAGAACCCATTTCCATCAATTTAGAATTTTTTATCTGTTTGTCTGTTTTTATGTTTGTTTGTGCGCACATCACATAAAATCTATGAATTCAATGCAGACAATATTTATATACAAAAAATATACGCAACTTGAGGTATAACTTAGTCTTTGTTTCATCAAAATCGGTTCATTCTATCAAGAGATATGATTAATTTAGTTCAAGAAGTAAAATATTACGTTACACAAATCAGTATAGGTAGTACTTGCAACGACATCTATACTAATATTATAAAGCTGAAGAGTTGTTTGTTCGCTTGAACGCGCTAATCTCAGGAACTACTGGTCCGATTTGAAAAATTCTTACAGTATTAGATAGCTTATTTATCAAGGGAGGCTATAGGCTATACATCATCACGCTAAGACCAATAGGACCGGAGCACCAATTAAGAATGTTTCTAAATCGGGGGATTTCTTTCCTAATTGAGATTTTCCGCTGCGTGCGTTGCGTTAACGGTTAAGGTTTCGCAAAAATCATGTATGATAGAAATGTTCTCCTTTTAAAGTTTTTTAAAAAAGTCCGCGACTGGATATATCTATCTTTTTAGGTTAGCTTTTTATGCTAACCAATTTGTTCTAAAATAATGCATTATTTGCGAAGGTGTTTTTATAAACAATTCTTAACTTTCTCTAACCCCTTAGTGATAAAGGTTGAACAAACTTAAAATGTGTCCCTTTTTATGGCAAAACAACGTTTGCCGGGACAGCTAGTCATTTATAAAGGTCTTTAACCTTAAATAATGGCAATGTAAAATATTTAGATCTGTGTAACTATTTTTTTCAGTAACTCATATAAGTTTATATTTATAAATATTAGAATTTTCCAACGGTTGTAGGATTATAAATATATTGTAAAATACGACTAAACATATAACTAAGATTCGCGCGGCTTAAAAAACATTGTCACTGATATTTTATGTAATTTGATATCTTATTCATAGATGGCGCTGACGTTGTTCTTTTAGTATTTAAAAAACGTAGGAAACAATTTGTTAAGGTTTGGTAGATATTGTTGTACCGGCATAAAATATATTTATTCCACTAATGTAATCTTAACCTAAATGTGTATTTAATGCCACTGAGAGTACGCCGACTTATTGAAATACAAATATTGCGTCTAGTACTAAGTTTACTGAGTTTAGTAAGTTTTAAAATTGAGGCCTGTCGTTGCCCAGTGGCACAAGCGAGTGACTGTAGAGACAGGTTGTGGGTTCAATACCCACTCGAGGAAATGAAATATTAATATTTTCTATTTAAATATTTAATGTTTCCATTTCATCGCACTGGTAACAAGGCAAAGCGTGGCGTTGAGTTCCTCCACTCGACACGCAATGAAGCTGAAAAAAAGTAGTTCAAAATTTCATACTCCGTACACGCTAATAATATTAACTCTTATTTTTTATGGTATTTTATTAACGATTGATAAGTAATTTCTATCCCCTATCATGTTATTTTGAGTGAATATCATCAATCATCTCCCATACAGCGACATCTGTGTTAGCCGCGACGTACTACCAGTTATTTTATAAGACAAAGTAGTTAGTACACAGATACAGAGGATACAGTAACAGTGTCTCTCGTAAATTTTATAAAAGTTGTAAATGTTTAAACTATTCTGTTCTTTTGGCAATGTCTGTAAGTAATGTATGTGATAAAGCAACAAAGTGTAATATGGAGGCAGTTGTGATACGGGCGATGCGGCGAGAGGACGCGGCCGCCGTGCACCGCATGATACACGTGAGTCGCGTTTGTGTCACTTTGACGTAAACACCCTTGAAACAACTCTCTTCGAACCATATGCTCTATATACGAAATAAGATCACATTTATGTAGAGTTACTTCCTTTGTGTCATACAATAATTGTTTTTAAGTTAAGTTTCGTAATAAGCTGCTGGTGAATAAAAATATTCGATGATATTTTAATATTTATAGAAAATATTTTTTTAAATTTTCAAAATGACATTATTCACATTTTTTTTTAATTTTGTTAATGTTGTTGCTTAAAAATATTTATATTTTAAGAAAATAATGTTTATGTTTAGGATCTTGCTGCTTTTGAAGGAATGCCTGACGGCCCAAAGCTCAGCGTTCAAGGCAAGTCTTGTTTTTCGTATAACGAGCGGCAAAAGCATAATTTATTTAGTGTATTCATATAATTTTAGTTATTAAAAAGAGATGCGTAGAAATAAGAAAATTGTTTAATTTGCAGCTCTTAAATGTTCCCTATTATTAGTAGACCGTATCTATTAAGACAAAATGTGTCGCTTCGAAGGTTGTCTGTCAAAGGTTGCTACTAGCAATGCATGCTTTTTCTGTTATTTTTTTTTTTAATTTTTATTCGACGAATTTTTTACAGATCTTGTAGAAGATGGTTTCAGTGGTTCTCCCGCGTGGTTTTTCGGCCTGGTGGCGGAGCTCGGTGGGCGGCTGGTCGGGTACGCGCTGTGCAACCGCGCTTACTCCAGCTGGACGCGTCGCGCCTTCTACGTGGAGGACCTCTACGTAGAGCCCGAGGCGCGCCGACACGGCATTGCTCGCAAACTGCTGCAGGAGCTTTGTAAGGTAGAGCACCTGTGATGTTTTGAATGTAATGGTAATTGGAATATTGTGATATCTAAATGAAATAAAGAAATTAATAAGTCTTATTTCACTTTTGACTTTTATAATTTTTTATATTTTCAAATTCAAATATTTTTAGATGGGTCTAGAAGCGGGCGTCCACCGTATAGACTGGCACGTATTGGAGAGCAATGCCGCGGCGCTCAGCTTCTACGCGCGCCTCGGCGTCCGCGACCTCCGCGTGTCGGAGGGCCGCGCCGCCCTGCGCCTCGACCGGCCGCGCATCGAGGCCGTTGCCGGAGGGAACCTGCTGCCTTTAGATACTCCGTCCACCGAAACAAAAGACAAGAATTGATACACGAGGCCTACTTGCGTACTCAAAACGACGATTTTAAGATGTATTACTAAAAGCCAGAAGCTAGTTGGTTTTAATTAAAATAATGCAGAATATATCCCGACTACGTCTTATTATTTGATTGTTAAACATTTTATTAACAAACAATATTTAACATATTTTTATACACTGTTTTAAAATTTTTAATATAAATATATTTTGTTATTTATTTTGTTTTTATTTTTACCAACCTGCACTAAGTATTCATTAAGAGATTTAAAAATCTCTTAATGAGTTTTCTAAATGTTAACTTTTATTGACTTTATATACGTGTACATACCTATTGAAATCAATACATCACAGAATTTGCGAAATTTAGACAATCGTCATAACAAAACCCAGTTACACATAATGTTGTTCATACCATGGATATATCTAATAATAATATGCTGAAAACATGCCCGAAGTCTTCCCACAACAGTTTCCGACTCACAGTATGTGCAGTTTTCAATCACAAGAGTACATTTATATTATAATGGGAAAAAGTTATTTATCAGCCGTAATAAACCGTAGTTTCCTCGACGCGGGGCCGCTAAGTCCGGGCTGTCCGCGCAGCCGCGCCGCCCCAGTGGGCGCCCGCCGCGCGACGCTCCCGGCCGCCTCCAGAGCGCTCCGGACGCAGGCACCGCGTCGGATGCTAGTGGCTTCAGCTGATACAAACTTGTCTCACCACTGTTTGCGCCTTCAATAAACAACTTTAAATGCTAAGAACCGCCGTGTGAACGAAACACTCTATCTCTATTAATATTTAAAATTAAATGTGTGAAATCATTTATAACGTGTTGCACGACCTACTTTTCTATTTGAACTTATTGACTGGTAAATAAATCTATATCTTAATATACATACTTAATTTAGAAAGCGAAAGAGTTTAACGTAAATAACAATATTTCAAATTAATCGTAAATGCAATATTTGTTATCTAAAACCATATGACACTAATGTTATTACACAACAAAATGTATATTTAAAATGTTTAGCTACATCATGTGTACTAACAAATATAAGAAATACAATTCTTATTATTCTGCTCTAGTATACCAATATAATTCTATATCTTTAACATATTTGCATCTGTAAAAATATATCTACTACAAAAATGTTAATAACAACAGCATCAAAGTAATTACAAAGTTTTGCTATATTGTTATATTCGTAGGGCACCGGTCAGTTATCGATCGGCTTATTAACGGAACAGGAGGCAACTGTTTGATCTGACGCGGCGAGGCGGTCAGTCGGCCAGGCGAGTAATTGGTGCAGCGGAGCATGTCGGCGGTCACGTGACCGCGCGCCATGCGGGCCCGGCCGCCGCCCTCGCCCTTGCAGGCCGTGGCAGTGCTGGTGGCCGCCGCTCTCCTCGCCCTTCACGCCCGCGCCGTGCCCCTGCAGACCTCCTCCAGCGCACCGCTCCTGCTGGTGGCGCACTCCGGATGTGATACACAAGACCCTGCCCTTTATTCTGAAAAACAATTAAAACAATATGCTTCAGCTGATATTTTGAAACTCAACCGACCCTATCGCTTACTCAATTATGAAGGTAAATCAATACGGTTCTTAAATAACAAATATTAAAAGCAAAATTTATCCCCAACTCACATTTCATTGTATGATTATAGATACCTGTGGAATTAATCGAACTACTGCTGCGATTCGTAATGCTCTAAGCATACTAGAAGCGGGTGGTGGTGTCGTATCAAGTGGAAGACCGAGTACTTTAGTCTGCAGCAGTATAGCGACGACAGCGCGCGCGCTGCGTCGTCCACAACCTGCAGGATGCAATGCTGCACACGCACGCGGCGCTGTAATTACAGAGATAGCTAAAATCCGTACTTGGCGAAGGGCATTGTTGCTGTCGACGACAGACGACAGTGAGTGTAACGCGGCTGTTCTGGAGGTAGAGCACGCGCTGACAGTTGCTGGTGTCCTTGTGAGATATGCGACTTTAGCATCTGGAGTCTCTAGTTTCCACCCTCATGGTAAGTAAATATTATTATAATATATACATATTACCTATATATTATTTCAAGTTTCATTTTCATAGGTTCATAGCTAATATAATAATTTCATAGTTAATATAAAGTGATGTTTGTACCCTTTTCAGTCATCATAGTTTGTGATTTATCTATTGCTGTGACTAAAATAGCGCAAAATGTGAACAAAGCTGAAATTTTGCTTTTAAAAATGACTAAAAGACAAGAACTTAAAACTTTACATGTAAATAATATATCAGAAACCAATGCGCCAATTGTTAATTTACAAGACAAATTACAATCAACAACTGTCTCAGTGATACCGGAGTTCATATCAGATTATTTTCAATATAGAAATAATTTTATGAAAGCGACTTTGTCAATTGAAGATCGTTCCAAAGAGTTACACAAAGTTAACAACACTTTACAGAAAATGTTTAAATTAAAGGCAATAGTTACCCCAAATAAGACTGCTAATAACTATGATATTCGAGATAATATACAAGTCAGCAGGAATAACAAAACTAGTTTGGGGAGTGTATTGTTTAACATTCGACACAAACGTGACTTAAAACATAATAACACAGGTGAAGTTGACGAACTGTACATTGATCTGGCGCCGCTGGAGTTAACGTTAACTAATCGAATATTTATGTTGAGTGATGATATTTTCAAAACCACTTCGTCTCCACGTGATTTATACGATGAACTTCTTAAAGCTACGTCATTATACTTAAAAGCCGAATCCACTAGAGTTGATATTTTTCATACCAATTTTTTTTTATTTAAAATTGACAAAATAAACAGAACACTAAAATGGAGACGTATGGCTACCTTCATGACTTCGTCAACGCGATCGTTAGACAAATTTGAAGAATGGGCAACCACAGTGGCTATTGACACACCTGGTGAGTTAGAATTAAAACTATGGAGTGCGACTCACACAATCGAGGACGCTGGTGATGCTAAAGCTGTATATAGTACTCAGATTGTGCAATTAGCTATCGTTTTGTTGTGTGTGGCGTGTATAATGTGCGCGACTTTTCTGATAGGAGCAGCATTTGTTAAACGTGCAGCCAATTGGCATACCCCTCGAAGACCGCGTGTTGTGCCGGTTCTTGCCGCTGCTGATTTTCAATTTCCAGCAGATGAACGTCGTAGAGTAGGTGAAGGAATGGAGACAATGATTTCTTTGCTCCAACAGTTGCATGAATTCGCTGGTCCAGAACCAGAGCGACCAGACTTACTCAAACGGCCGGAACCACTGGGGCAATCGGCACCATCTTCTACATGTAGTGTAACGCGTTTAGCACCCGACAACCGCACTAGGTACAAGGTATGATTTTAATTACATTTATATGTAAATGTCTTAAACTACAACTTCTATATACTAATATAATTTCTCCGCTTTATTTAGGGTGACCCTGTTCAAATGAAATACTTACCAGCTGCAGCGCTTGAGTTACGTCGCAAGACGATCGACATTTTGTTAGTGATGCAAAGTCTTCGACACGAAAATCTAAACCCATTCATAGGTAAGTATATAATAAATGATTTATAACGAACCATACATTTAAATATATCTATCGCTTTACGTATTTAAGATATAATTTAAATCAATCAAGTTTTTTGACAAATTCTGTGCTTTTAAAGGTTGCTTAACAGAAATTCGGCCCGCATTGGTGTTCGAGGCATGTGGCCGTGGCTCTTTGGAAGATGTTCTCGTAGCTGATGATATACGACTTGACTGGACGTTTCGGCTGTCCCTGCTGACTGACTTAGTTCGCGGCATGCGCTACCTGCACTCATCGCCTGTCCGCGTACACGCCAGACTTTCCTCACGCAACTGCGTTGTTGACTCTCGTTGGGTGTTGCGTATTACAGATTACGGTCTCCCTGCGTTTGCTTCGGCTCAAGCACTGCCTTATCCGCCTCGAGTTGCACGTGGTAATTATGCACTCTTAATTTTAAATTAAGTTATATTTCGGACTTGGCAGTAACCTATCTTGTGAAATGGAATGTGCTTTTTAGATTCAACACAGGATACGAAAAGCTTTACTATAGTATAATTACGTTGATTGTTATAACGCTTATTTAGGTTACAGTTTACGTTTAATAAAACGCACGTTGCATTATTTGAAAGCTTTTAATTTATATGACGTTGAGTTAAATTATTTAATTGTAAATGGCCTTTTTGTAAATTTGTAAATTGTATGACAAAAGTGTGACATATAAAGAATATAATAAAAGACAAGTAGCGTTATGTCACAGTAAAGAAAGATAGTGCTCAGGTGGTGCTCGACGTGTCGATACAATGACAAAAGAATAAAAAGATTTATAATAAAGTGTTAGTACTTGTGAATAGTATAAATATTATTTTGGCACACTTAAAAAAAATGCCACTTTTTTTTGTTGTTTACTCGCTATATTTTATCACACAAACCGTGAAACTGTGGAAGCAAACGTAGGATCGGATATTGACGTAATTAAATTGTTTTATGTTTAGATTTACTATGGACGGCACCTGAAATCCTTCGCGAGACAAGTTCTTCCACAGTCCCAGGTGGCACGCAACCAGGAGACGTATTTTCGTTTGCTATTATAATGCAAGAAGTCATCGTGCGCGGCGAGCCTTATTGTATGCTGTCTCTTACACCTGAAGGTATTAACCGTCATGACATGGAAACAGTTCTTTTTCGATTACATGCGTTAATAATAAGACCTAATTATTATTAACACGACGTTCGTGGGTTCGATTACCGCTTGGGACATGAAATAGCTTCATTTTCTCTTTATTCAGAAATAAAACTACGCGCAGTACCATCGAGCGTAGCATCTTTATACTGAGTTCCCTCGGGCTAACTGCTCTCGCGCGATACATATGTTTGTTACTTATGTACAAGTACGACATTTGACTTGCATAAAATATTTTTGTAGAGATTTTGGATAAACTGTCACACCCACCGCCTTTGATAAGACCCTCTGTGTCAATGGGCGCTGCGCCGCCAGAGGCTGTCAGCGTGATGAGACAATGTTGGAGTGAGCAGCCTGACTTAAGGCCTGATTTTAATCGTCTCTATGAAATTTTTCGTCACATGCATCGAGGGCGGTATGTAATATGTATATAGTAGCAAATTTGAAAACTTTTCTTATTTACAATTGCCTCTACAGTGTAAAGCATCATAAGCTTTCCTATTTTTTTCCGATTTTAAAGGATAAGGACAAAAATTTTGTATGTATGTGTGTAATTCTCCAGAACTCCTAAGCGGATACAAAATTGAGGTATCGTTAGATTTGTCTTAGGTTGCTAAGAGCTCTTAGAAAGGCAATTTTAAAAAAATATATTAAACCTAGCTGCTTCGCAACGCCGTCGTTAATAGTGAAAAAATAGTTATATCTTCAAGTACTACATTATGGGTAGCAAATCAAGGCCTCAATATATTTTTTCAATAAGATATATAATGATTTCCATTGCCGCAGCAAGAACAAAGATAGTAGTGCACCTTTTTATTTATTTATTTTTATTAACACTTTTGGTTTTTAATATAAAAATTTCTGCACATTCTTGCTATTTTACCGAATGTTTAGACTCATTAACGAGTATATTTCAGTATTTCTTTCCTTATTAAAAAGTAAACAAAGTTAATCATAACAAAAAATTGTGAAATAACATAATAAATAAAAAACAATAATAGTTCATTAAGATTAACGGTCAGGACTTATTCTTCAATAATTTAAATCTTCACAAGGAGGAGGCTTTGTGAAATTTAAATAAGACGCGACTGTTAATCAAATATAAACTCATAGGCTTATTTTGTTCTTTTTATTGTTATGTTAGTAGGATTTTTTTGTTTCTTTATATATTAATACATATTCTCAGTATAAATTTTTTGTCACTTTATCTTTCTTATAAGAGTGTAAAAACTTTTAATACATAACATTTTCCAGGAAAGTTAACATTGTCGATTCCATGTTCGAGATGTTAGAAAAGTATAGCAATAATTTAGAAGAATTAATTAAAGAACGGACTGAACAGCTCGACATGGAGAAGAAAAAAACTGAACAGTTGTTAAATAGAATGTTACCAAGGTAATAAATTTCCGTAGAAACTACTTGGGCATCTCCAAAAGCTGTGTATATTTAATATTGCTAATTAGGTAAAAAATATAAAGCACACAATAGGTGAAAATATTTTATCTGCAGATCAGTAGCCGAACGTTTAATGATGGGACTTCGTGTGGAGCCAGAAGAGTTCGAAGAAGTATCGATATACTTCAGTGATATAGTCGGATTCACCTCACTAGCCGCGCGGTCCACGCCTGTACAAGTTGTGGACCTGCTCAATGATCTATATACAACCTTTGATGCAGCGATCGAACAATATCGTGTTTATAAGGTGATTAAGTGAATTCAATATGTCTGCGTTAAAAAAGATATGCTTGATATACGTACTCAATATACTATCTGTTGTAGGTGGAAACGATTGGCGATGCTTACATGGTCGTTGGTGGTCTGCCAATCCGTTGTTCCGACCACGCTGAAAATATTGCCACCATGGCACTACATCTCCTACATCTCGCCGGACGATTTCGAATCCGACATTTACCCGCTACTCCCTTGCATCTGCGTATAGGCTTGCATACAGGCGCCTGCTGCGCCGGAGTTGTTGGCCTCACGATGCCGCGCTACTGTCTGTTTGGCGACACAGTCAACACTGCTTCACGTATGGAGTCCACTGGTATGTAGTATTGTATTTCCTTTAGTATTTTTTATTACTTTCTTAATTTGATATTGTCGATTTCCTTTTATTGCACCTTATTTTATTTAGTTTGAGTTTCATACACTATTGGAATTGCAATTTAATTTTGATCAGGAGTATAATGGGCGCAGGGGCAGCGTGGCGCATCCAAGTGTCGGGAGCGACGGCGGAACGTCTGATCGCCGCTGGCGGGTATCGCCTGCGCTCGCGCGGCCTCACGCAGGTCAAAGGCAAGGGAGCTATGCACACTTATTGGCTACTTGGCAAAGAAGGTTTCGAAAAATGCCTACCAACACCACCGCCTCTCGAGTAAATATTTTTTAACACACTCATTTCTTTTTACTAAACTATGTACATCTCAATAAGATCTGTGATTTTAGCAATTACACGTTTTAAATGAAACAAATTTAAACGGATAAATGACTTATTATCAATCAATATAAATATTATATTATACTATACTATTCTACTATACTATTCAAGGCCTGTCGTGGCGCAGCGGCACAAGAGTGTGACTGTAACCGACAGGTTCTGGGTTCGATCCCCAGTCGAGGAAATGAAATATTTAATATTTTCAATTTAAATATTTAATTAATATTAATGTTTCATTTCTTCGCTCTGGTAATAAGGCAAAGCGCGGCGTTGAGTTCCGCCACTCAACACGCAATGCCTCAAATTCGGCGAAAAGTGGGGAACGGAAGTGAAACGGAGTGTCATAACACTAGGTTTCACTTCCGTTCCCTCTGCCTACCCTGCCTAGTGCGGGATACAGCGTGAAGCTAAAAAAAAAAAAAACTATACTGTTGAAAATTATCAATGAATATAAATATCTTACTACAATTTTACTTCTTTGCTTAAATGCCTTATGTAATTTTAAAATACTTGAATAGGTCAGAGGAAGTATTATTCGAAGCAGAAGCTGAAGACGACCTTGAGTCAAGTGAATCGACAACTGGAAATAACGTACGGTCCGTATCTGCTACTCAGTCCGTCGAAAGGCAACGTTCTGATCCATCGCCATCTGTTGACAAATTTGGTATGTTTTAGTAAAAGTCTTTAGTCAACTATATTTAGAAATAAGTGTAATTACTATATCACGCTGTTGGTCGTTTCTTGATCAGTAAACAAATTATAAATAAATCGACTAACTAGTGAATAAATGTCCTATACGTGATAGCTCGATCAGTTGACTTGTTCATATGCAGGCTAGACATACATAAGTCAAGTGTTGCAATATTTATATTAATTTACACATCTAAATAAACAAATTTACAAGAAGAGTGTTAGTTATTAACTAACCAAAAATCCTCCAATGGAGATTTTATTTAGTTACATATAATATACAGCGGAGAATGTTTGTGTCTTAATGGGAACAGAGTGTCTTAAGACTACGTTCCCAAGTTGCCTCTGTGTATCCTGCCTTGTGCGTGAAGCTGAAAAAAAAAGATATTTATAAATAGTTGATGTTTTCGAGTAAAAAGTACAATTTATTTATTTTTGTTGTATAATATTTGCAAAGCAATTGCAAAAATTTTATTGCTTATTTGTATGTGTTTGTAAGTCCTTATACGTATAGGAGAGTTATGTGTTGCAGCTTGGCAACGATCCGGAGCTGCTTCCGCCGAGAGTAGTCCTCCGCCACCCAGCTTACCACGTTGTCGATATTTACGTTCATCAGTGTCTACTGTCGCCGGCATACTTGATACACCAAGACTCTCGGACCGGTGAGATGAATTGATTAACTAATGAAACTACACGTGTTGTGCAATTATAAAGTGTGTGTATACATTAAAATTTTAACTCAAAAGATGGAGCACATCTGGAGCGCGCATCCTGCGCCGGCAATGGTCCCTGGAGCGCGGAGACGCGCTGGCGGCGGCGGCGGCCGAGAGCCCCACGCCAGAGGCGCCCCCCGCGCCGGCGGACGAGCCCCTGGCGCTGCGGGCGCCGCCGACGCGGGCAGCCCTGGCCCGGTATCGCACGCGCCGAGATACCTCCATGCAAGATGTTTCTGATCGATAGTTAACGCAAACTCGGTTAATATCTTCTAGCCCTGTCCCTGACAATAATTTTCATAGTCGAGTCCTTACTCTCGACCAATTTTGTGTTTTCTTTTGTAGATATTATAAATGTTGTGATTACGTAGAATACTTACATAGAACTAATTTATATCTATAAATATTTTTATTACGAGAAGTCTTCAATTTAAAAGTCCTTTTATCTTGAATATATTATGTATTTTTAAATATTTTCAGTACAAATAAATCTTTAATCTTGGTATTTGTTTTGCTTTAAAGCGCCCATAATTGACGTTTCCTATCTATGTCAAGTACAGGCTGTTTATATGAACCTAATTTTTGACCGCGCCTCTGCCAACACGGGTCAACGGAAATAGTGACGAGTCGTGTACGACACGTATAGCCCGATAATTCTGACCGCATTTATGGTACGTGGTTATTATTGTTTTTTTTTTTAAATGATCAACTTGTCCTCTGGTATAACCAAAGACATTTTGTATTTCATTTCTTAAGATAATACAAAGAGAGTTTTCTAGGAGAGAGGAGAGTTTGACTACTACTTAGCTTATAATAATTAATCTTACATTTTTCTTTATTTGTGGGTTACACTAATAATTTTAATTATGACTATGGCTAACTTCACAATCATTTAGCTGTACTTAAGTTTAATTAGATCCTAAGATTACTTACAGTTTACTAATAATTTATTCATCCATTGTCAGTGGCCTTTGTTTTTTTTACAAGGTCTTCTCTCCTACATACATTTTGACACTTTATTATAATGAAATATATTTGGACATTATTATAATAAAATTACAATTAGCTTTATATTCTTAGTTGATTATTTATTTTTAGGGTTTTGGCATCTTACTTACTATTTTAATATAATATAATTTGACTATAATTTTAAATTATAGTTGGTTATATGCAGGTTTCTTACGTACTAATTTAGATTATATCTCGTGACCTGCTCACAAAACTCTAATAAATATTTTATTTTTTTTATTGCTGAAGATTTCAGATAAAGTTTTGTTAGTTATTTTATTCTCTATATAAAATTCGGCCTCACGTCGGGCTTTGGACAGTATTGGGCATTCCAGTATAGTATGTAACACCGATTTATTCTGTGTAGAGTCACATCTACAGCTAGAATGATCCTTAACCTTGTATTTGCCAATATTCCGTAGTCAGGAGACTTTTTGGAGTTTGAAGCCGCACTCTTCGCCAGCTCTTCCGCTGTCTCGTTCCCTGGGACACCAACATGCACTCAAATCCAGAAAAGTCTTATGGTCTTCTTGAGTGTCGCGGCTTTCTTTAAATTTTCCTTAATAAAGAAGGCAATTAGGTGAGACGCATCCTGGTCTCCCAAAAATTCAAAAGCCGATCTGGAGTCACTCAAGATTCAGGTCGATGGAGGTCGATGGCTCCGAGGATCCTAGCGCAACATTGGTGGCTTGGTAGAGCACATAGAGTTCGGAATGAAACACTGTACAGAAGGACGCTAAAACGTACTTTCTGGCCAGCGTTTCTGCCTCGTCGTTCCAGAACGAAAGTGTCGCTCCAACCCCGCCACCAATTTTGCTTCCATCCGTGTAGATGATCAGTCTCCTTATATTGTGAGCATCTAGTTGTCGATTCCAGATCCTCTAGGCACTCGAACCGCACCTCAAGTTCATGAACCGTCTGGTCGAAGGTGATTTTTTTTCTCCACTCTCCTTCCGCGGAGGAAAGCTAGAGGTTTCCCACGTTTTGCCTCATACATTATTGCTGCCTCTTGCACCCTTAGGTCCAGCGGAATCAGTTCGCTTAAGGCCAGGCCAGCGTTCTTAGATACCGTCCTATAAGATGTGATAATCTTTCGAGCGAATCCTCTGAACGGTGTCCGGGCTCTTGCGCGTCATGATCTTACCGTCTAGTATAATTGGCAACTAGTTTCCTTAGGTTCGGACCTAACAGTCGGACAGCCTTTTTATGCGAGGTGACATTTTATGGCGGGCCACCACGTTGCACCGAAAGCGCCCTCTATGTCCAGGGAAATCACCAGGTTTAACAACTTATTCTTTAAGCCATCCTTATGTGATATACCAAGTCATACAGGGCGTCCTCGGTGTTGCGCTGAGGAACGCATCCGTACTGTCTTTTATTCGCCTTCGAAAGCATATGCCAACTTATACGGCGAATCATCATCCTTTCCAGAACTTTGCCAAGAACCGACAACAGTCCTATTGGCCTGTACGATTTCGGTAGAGTGTAGTCGCCTTTCCCGGGTCTCCTATGAACGACGACCACTGCTTCCTTTCAAGGTTCTGGAAAACATGATAATTCTAGGCATTTGTTTATAAGGGAAAGGGACACTTCCGGATCACCCACTGCCCGTCCGATAATATTAGCAGTGAACCCGTCTCCACCTGATGCCTTTTTTAGGTTAGATTTTGAGAGTGCATAACTTAGCTCGTCACACGAGCTAAGTTATGCACTCTCACTGCTAATATTACATGCTACTTCACTGCTAATATTATCGGACGGGCAGTGGGTGATCCGGAAGTGTTCCTTTCCCTTATAAACAAATGCCTACAATTATAGGGGTCGTTTGAGATATTAATTGTGGAGTGGATGTTTATGGACCCCGTGTTCTTAGCACGGGATCTAGAAAAACTACCCCAAATTTTGGCGTTAGTTCGTAGCGACATTGACACTATAAAGTCATCCTATGTATCCATCGATCCGTTGGAAGCCGTGGAAAGGGAACTTTTGAAGTTTCAATATGCGTTACCCTCCGGTGCTGCTGCTAATATCAATGTTAAAAGGGGCGCATACCAGGATAGCGGTCCTAGAGGCTTAATAGATATGGATGCATCGGCTGTAAGCTGTAACGAAAACGAAATAAATCTTCCTAATATTAATAGTCCTCAATCTAAGAGTTTAAATAAAATAAGCAAGGACGGTATTGTAAAATTACTATTATCACAAGTCCGTTAGTGCGACCGGTAAACTGTGAGTCACTCAACAACAAAGACTGCTGTCAGCTGACTGCTGTCAGCTGAGTGTTTGCGATAAGACAACGCAAAATAAGTCTTATGCGATAGCGATAAGGTCGAAAGCGAAACCTAATCCCAATGAGGGGTGGAAACTAGTTAAAAAAAAAAGGATATCCATACAACATGAATGTGAATATAATGCACATACTTTTATTTTGTCACAAAGTAAAATCCCTCTCTTCTCAGACGAGAGCCAAAAGCGATTATTTTAAGATTTTAAAAATTTGGAAAAAAAATTTTTCTCGCTCAACAGCACAATCAGCCTATAAGCCAAGGCTGAGTTCGCCGGGCACCCCTACTTCTTGATGAGGATTAGTCTGCCTGTCTTCCACTACTGTAGAATTATGATTTGAGCCAGATAGGCAGTAAATAGCCTTTGAATGCTTGGCCCCAAAGTAGCGTGGACCAAAGCAACTACGCGCCCGGGAATGCCATCGAGCCCTGGGGCGGTGGTTATGCCCAGAGATCGCCTCACCGACAATGGCCTCCACTCTCGGCGGTTAGGTTAGGTTAGGTTCCCAAGGGAGTTGCTGGCCCGCCTACTGGGAGCGTCCTTAGGTGGCGGATAGGGGAAACCACTCGCTCTTGCGGGCGAGTGGACCGGGAGTTATTCCCGGCGCGGACCAAAACCAGCAACGCAGCGTGCCTACAGGCTCCCGCCGCCGCGCTTCACGGAAGACTCTAGTTCCCGTGTCGTGCGGCCACTGGCGGTCGAGGAGGAGCATCGTGAGGTTTTAGTGGGTATTCGGACGGCCTACATATGCCAGTCCGCGAGTCCCACATAACCCGCTCGAGTCCTCTCGAGACTCGGCCGGGTATCCGTAATCGGATTTCCTCAAAAAGGCTTCTTCCGAACTCGCCGTCCGCCGCAAAAGACCGGGTCGCCGGAGGGCGGCACACGATCGCCGCCTTCCGCCCTAATCGGCCAGAGGGCGGTCAGCTTGGGGAAGCTGATCGCCTACCAACCTGGCCCGAGTAGGCGCGCGCAGGTTGCTCCCGCGCGCTACTCAGAGCAGGCCGTCGAGGGTGGCCCACCACCCCCGACTCCGAGACGTGCCTAGCAGGCACCCGTCGCCGAGGCTATGGACGAATCCTTGGCACCCATAGGCCCGGCCTGTGACGGTCGAGGAGGAGCACCGTGAGGATTTCGTGGGTAGTGTGGACGGCCTATAAAATCTGCCGGTCCATTAGTCCCACATAACCCACTCGAGTCCCCACTCGGGTGGCGTACCCGTAAAAGGGTTTCCTCACGATAAAAAAAAAACTTTGGTTGGGTTGGGTTGGGTTTTTTTTTTTTTTATATTATAATGGCCCGTTTCTCCTCTGGCTTAACCAGAGACCTTTTTTACTTAGTGCTTTTATTATGTTTTTGCGGATTAGTACATTAAGCGGAAGGGATTGTACAATTTTTTTTAAGTGCATTTTTTTACAGGTCAGGGGTTTTACATGTCTTTACTATTTCAGTTTTACTAGGTATTAGGTACGTCTTAATTTATCTTTCTTTTTAATATTTCTTCTAAGTCTTTTTTACATTACTTGCGTTCCTTTATCACAATACTTATTTTATAAAATACATCTACTTTATGTTTGCTTTCATTTCATAATACTTCTCATTAATGATTTCATTTGTGACTATATATTTGTTTTACAGCCAACATTTATGTACATATTTATCTATATCAGGTTTACCCAAAAGTAGTAGTATAATAACAAATTACAGGTTTGTATAAATTCTTAACTTTTATTTATAATTAATTCTATTTCTATAATTTATTTATTTATCTTTATAGTTGAAGTACTTATTTGTATAAAAGTACGGCCTATTTTATATATGTTTTAATTGATATATATATATATTTTTTTTGTAAATTGGTTTATAATTATATTATGTTATTTTATATCTTATATCTATGTACATATTTACTATATAAAGGTTTATACAGCAGTCGTAATTAGCAACATTGCCGATTGTGTACAAATACTTAACATCTATTTATAATTATTTCTATTACTATGAATGAATGAATGTTAATGTTTAATATATTAGTAATTGTTCTTATACTTTTATGAACTATATTTGATGACACATTTTTTTTTTTTTATTATTATACAGATCTCTTATTAATATGCATATCTATGTATTCTAGGTTTATTATATATAAATTATATAATTTATATATATATTATATATAGAGGTTTCTTAGCTATGTAACTTTAATTATAACACTAAATCGGAAGTACATATTCTTTTCTTTTTTTTTTTTTTATATATGCATCTATATATATTTACTATGTATGAACACATATACCTTTTTTTTTTGTTTTGTACTTCCGTTTCATACTATTCTCTAAGATGTGCATACACGAATATTCTAATTTTTTAAATACACTACTTTTTATTGTTTGGTTGTCATCTTTTCCTTCTGTGAATTTATTTGTTGTAACTTTCCAATAATTTGCCTGTTTACTAATATAGAATCCAGCTGTTTTAATTTTCCCTGTTATGTTGCTCGTGCTATCCTGTAGGAGAGGTACCTTGGTTGATGGATCCTTATACGCCTGGGTGACCACAGCAATTTTAGCAATATGCTGTAGTCGACCTTGCCAGTCTGTCCCATTTCCTCCTAACAGGACAACATTCGTCAAAACTGTTGTGATTTGTGCAGTCTAGCTTTGCGGCCGTGCAGTTTTGACACGTCGGCTCTTCACCTGCTATCCGTGCTGGACAGTTTGCCTTCATATGAGGGCCTGTACAATGGCTGCACTTATCCAGGGCTTCAGTGCACAGCTTTTTGCCATGTCCGTACCCCAGGCATCTAGAGCACTGGATAAAAGGAGTCTGATCCTTGACCGCCACCCTTTGCAGGTCAATATGGACCCTCCCCGCGTCCGTCAGTGCTTTCCATATCAGGGGAGACACCTGGAGTACTATGTGGCTCTCCAGCTGGTTTCTGGCACGCCGCCGGTATCTCACGCTCACTCTATATTCCTCTTCCGCTATATGGTCCACGAGATGGGAATTTTGCACCTTGATGGATTTAATTATGTCTTCGTCTGTGTTGTAACTAAGTACATCCTTTATAATGATGAGTGGGTCTTTATTCTTCTTCGGCTCCATTGTCAACGCCGGCTGCCCTGCCTTGATCCTTTCCTGTACCTTTTCCAGGTCCTCCTTAATGGCGCAGCCTATGATGACTTTCTGGTCTTTTTTTTTTTTTGGGTTGATTGGTTTGATTGGGTTGGGTTGGGCCCAAGGGAGTTCGCTCCACGGTGGATGCCATACTGCAGGTGAAGTCCCATGCGCAGGACGCAGTGGCTCGGGGCGAAGGATAATTTGCGGGGACTTTAGACATCGCCAACGCTTTCAACTCCATGCCCTGGCCCTGCATCAATGAGGCACTCATTTACCATCGAGTGCCTCCGTACCTGCGCCGCATCATCGGGGCTTACCTCTCCGAGAGGTCTGTGACCTTTCCTGGAAGCTCCGGCTGGGGAGTTTGGGAGGTGTCGTGCGGTGTTCCACAGGGATCGGTGCTGGGTCCGATCCTCTGGAACATCGGTTACGACTGGGTGCTTCGGGGTAGCACCCTGCCGGGGGTAAAGGTCCTCTGCTACGCTGATGACATGCTGGTCTTAGCGCAGCAGAGAACCTATCGCGAGGCAGCAGTGCTCGCGACAGCTGGCGTGGCTCACGTCGTCGGGCGGATTCGGCGGCTGGGTCTGGAGGTTGCACTAGAAAAGTCTGAGGGAATCTACTTCAACGCTCCGAGGAGGGCCGCTCCACCAGAGGCCCACATCGTCGTCGGCGGTGTGACGATTGAAGTGAAGAGAAGCATGAAGTACCTCGGACTTGTCTTGGACAACAGGTGGAGTTTTCGGGACCATTTTATACGAATGGTCCCGAGGCTGTTGAAGACAGCGGGGGCCTTGGCGCGCCTTTTGCCCATCGTAAGTGGGCCGCGCGCCTCGAGCCGTCGGCTGTACACCGGAGTGGTCCGATCGATGGCGCTGTACGGTGCTCCCGTATGGGCGGACGCCCTGAACCGGCAAAACGTCGCCCTGCTGCGGCGGGCGCAGAGGGTGATGGCCATCAGGGTGATACGGGGGTACAGGACCATCTCCGGTGAGGTGGCGTGTGTGCTGGCAGGAGTCCTGCCGTGGGACCTGGACGCGATTGCTCTGGCGTCGGTCTATTGCCGGCGTCGAGGTCTTGCGTCCGGGGCTTCGGCAAGGTCAGCACCACAGGAGGAGGCGCGGGATGCCGCATTGCAAGAGTGGGAGTCCCGGCTGGCAACACCAACCGCCGGCCGGAGGACGATCGAGGCAGTTCGTCCAGTTTTCCGCCAGTGGTTAGCGAGGCGTCATGGCGTCCTAACCTTCCGCACCACACAGGTACTCTCAGGGCACGGTTGCTTTGGGAGATATCTGTGTCGGGTCGCTGGGAGGGAGCCCGACACCCGCTGCCACCACTGCGACTGCCTCGAAGAGACGGCCCAGCACACGCTGGAGGTGTGCCCAGCCTGGGCGTCTCAACGTCGCGCATTGCGCGGCGTCATAGGGGACGACCTTTCCCTGCCGGTCGTAGTCAAGGCCATGGCCGGCAGCGAGACGTCGTGGGACGCGGTCTCTTCCTTCTGCGAGGCAGTGGTGCTCGAGAAGGAGGCGGCGGAGCGGGCGAGGGAGGCTTCTTCCGAACTCGCCGTCCGCCGCAAAAGACCGGGTCGCCGGAGGGCGGCACACGATCGCCGCCTTCCGCCCTAATCGGCCAGAGGGCGGTCACCTTGGGGAAGCTGATCGCCTACTAACCTGGCCCGAGTAGGCGCGCGCAGGTTGCTCCCGCGCGCTACTCAGAGCAGGCCGTCGAGGGTGGCCCACCACCCCCGCCTCCGAGACGTGCCTAGCAGGCTCCCGTCGCCGAGGCTATGGACGAATCCATGGCACCCATAGCCCCGGCCTGTGACGGTCGAGGAGGAGCACCGTGAGGTTTTAGTGGGTAGTGTGGACGGCCTATAAAATCTGCCGGTCCATTAGTCCCACATAACCCACTCGAGTCCCCACTCGGGTGGCGTACCCGTAAAAGGGTTTCCTCAAAATAAAAAAAAAAAAAAAAAAAAAAAAAGGGCCCAAGGGAGTTGCTGGTCCTCCTACTGGGCGCGTCCCCAGGTGGCGGATAGGGGAAACCACTCGCTCTCGCGGGCGGGTGGACCGGGAGTTTTTCCCGGCGCGGACCAAAACCAGCGAGGCATGGGCGTGCCTTTAGTCCATCGTTATGGACACGGCCTAGGGGAGCACACCCCGACAGAAAAGCCGAAGCTGTGGATCAGCAACAAAAACAACATGTCGGCAAGCAAAAATTCATTCATACCGCAGGAGGGTACCAGCCAGTCTGGAGAATCCCTCCGTGCTACGGCACGCAAGCCCCACGAATCTGCGGGGGGCCACGTTTACCGATGTGTTGCGGGTGAGGGGCCCGAGAAGGGCGGAGTCGAGGAAGGGCCTGCGAAAGGCGGGGAGTTAGTTGCGCCCGGAGAGGGCGAGGTTGGTGGAGGTGATGAGGTATGTGAAGTAGATCTTGGTGCGCCTCAGGCAATTGAACAACGAAGGTTGTCTGTGACGAGCATCAGTGCAGGGAGGCCAGGTAGTGCAGGCCTAATCGGAGTTAAGGAACCACGAGTGGTTTTAACCAAGGTGGACGTTGGAGTGGTATCTCCCAAGGATGGTGTCAGGTCGAGGCGGGGATCTTGTTCATCATATGGACGGCTGTGGGTAGCATCAGAATCGAAGGAGTCAGATTCTGAAAGCTTTATGTCGGTGGGATCGCAGCAACCAAAGACGCGATCACAATATTTAAAGGAAAGGCGGAAAAGACCTCGCAAGCCGAGTGACCAAGCAGAGTCGTCTGGCGATGGTGAGTCCGATAGACCGGCCTTAAAAGTTGTGGCTACGAAACGAGGGAGAGGAAGGTCCACAGTGGAGGTTGAAAAAGTCCACAAGGCATTTAAGAAGGCGGAGGAGAGAGCTGGGATAGAAAGTGAGTTGGAAGAAAGCGTCTCAGCTCTACACTCTAGGGCCAATTCTAGGCAATCGGTCATGTCCTTACAGACCAACTCGGAACAGGACGAAACCAGACTCGCGTCTGATCTTCATCATAAGGTGACCGATAGTCTAGAGGTGATAAGAAAGGTAGCCAGTAAATCTGGTAACCTCAAGGGTACCTTTACCAGGGCCCTAAAAGAGGCAGCAAAAGCTATAAGCCTGGCGGTCGATGAGCTAGCTCAGCGTACAGCAACGGAGCAGGTAGCGCAGTTGCGCGCTCATAATAATAAGCTGCGCTACGAAATGTCGGAGCTGCGGAAGGAGGTCAGTCTTTTACGGGCTGACCTTCAAAAACAAAGGAGTCAAGTGGTGGAGCCTGGCAGAAATCAACCAGGGTGTTCCGATGAGCTGATGCGCTCTATTATGATAGAAGTCGGAACGATGGTGAGCGCCCGGATAGAAGGTCTAGAGAACCGACTTCTTCCGGAGAAGAGCATGCGTCCCCCGTTGGCGGCGACAAAATCGACCGTACCAACAGTGGCAAGGGCAGAGGCGACGAATACCACTCTGATGGCTCCCGCAAATCCTGCTTGTACAAGAAGCCAAATACCTACGAACAAAGGAAAAGGCAAGGGCAAAGGTAAGAAGATACCACCGCCACGTTCGCTACCACCTGCGCCAGTAGATATGTCCGAAGGGTGGAATATAGTAGCCAGAAAAGGCACTAAAAAGAAGGCTGCTGTTGTTTCTGCCCAGCAGCAATCTAAGAGAAAGACGGGGCAAAAGGAGTCAAAGGCGCCGAAAAAGCCAAAACTAAGGCAGCCACGATCCGCTGTAGTTGCGCTGAAGCTCCAACCCAGAGCCGTGGAGAGCAACGTGACTTACAGTCAAGTGCTCACCCAGCTGAAAGATAAGGTGGACCTCGCGGAGTTCGATATCTCGGACATGAGATTCAGGGTTGCTTCGACTGGCGCGAGGCTACTGGAAATCCTGGGGATAAACTCAGGCGAGAAGGCTGATGCGCTCGCACAAAAATTACGTGGCGTGCTGGAGGAGGGTGAAGTCCAGGAAACAAGGCCCACTAAATGTGCAGAGTTACGTATAAGTGGGCTCGACGACTCTGTAACGTCCGCAGAGGTGGCAGCAGCCATCTGTAGAACTGGTAGGTGCGATATTGGCGCAGTTAAGGTTGGAGAGGTTCGGCGGGACCGTGCAGGCCTTGGCACGGCCTGGGTCCGTTGTCCGGTGGTTGCTGCCAAAAGAGTGAGCGGAGGGCGCCTTTTGGTGGGATTCGTGTCAGCGAAAGTGACGCTGTTGGAGCAGAGGGTCCTGCGTTGCTTCCGCTGCCACGAAGCAGGACACGTGGCGGCAAACTGTAGTGGTGTAGATCGCAGTTCTCACTGCTTCAGATGTGGTAGTCCCGGGCACAAGCACGCCACTTGCTCGCAACGGCCACACTGCCCAGCGTGCGAGGAAGCTCAGAGGCCTGCCAGTCACTTGGCAGGTAGCTCAGCCTGCGCAAAAATATGTGCGCAGTCGAAGCGCAGGAAAGGAAAGGCGGCTACTATAAGCCAAGCCCCACCAGAAGCCCAATCTAAGAAGGGCGCGGACGTGCAGCCTATGCTCATCCAATAATGGATGTGCGTATACTGCAGGCGAACATCAAAAACTGTGCCAGAGCCCAAGACTTATTGGTCCAAAGCCTGGCGCAGTGGTCGATAAAAGTGGCGGTTGTTGCGGAGCCATACAGCGTGCCTGCGCGGGATAACTGGGTCGCAGACAACACCGGGGTGGTGACTATTATCACCCAGGTAGCTGCGGGTTCCCCGCCTTTCTCACGAGTCGAGAGGGGTGCGGGTTGCGTCGCGGCACTTGTCGGCGACCTAGTTGTCGTTGGTGTGTACTTTTCCCCCAATCGAACTCTTGCAGAGTTCGAAGAGTTCCTTATTCGATTGGGGGAAATGGTAGAACGGCATCGCCCGGCGGAGGTGTTGGTAGCGGGCGATCTCAACGCCAAATCCAGCGTATGGGGCTCCGCAACGACGGATGTGCGTGGTGTGACACTATCGGAGTGGGTTATTGCCACCGGTTTGTCTGTTCTCAATCGGGGGACGACGAACACGTGTGTGCGAAGGCTGGGCGGGTCCATCGTGGACGTAACGTTTGCGACCCCGGCCCTAGCGCGTCGTGTTCGGGGTTGGCGAGTGCTGGATGATGTGGAGACTCTCTCGGACCACCTCTACATCCAATACGAGATCTCCACACATCCGGCGGCGCCGCCAGCCCCCAGTCCAACCTCGCGAGAGTACGGACCGCGGTGGCAATTGGGTCGTCTCGACAGGCAACTACTGGAGGAGGAGGAGCTCGAAGAAGCTATTCGCCGATCTCGGCACAAGAGCACCGCCCCTGGCCTGGATGGCATCCCCGGCCGGGCGCTAACTCTGGCCCTGAACACCATGGGGCCCAGAGTGCGAGGGCTATTCACTGCCTGTCTGGCTCAAGCCATAATTCCACGGCGGTGGAAGACAGGCAGGTTAGTCCTCATTAAGAAGGAGGGGCGTCCGGCGGATTCAGCCTCCGCCTATAGGCCTATCGTGCTCTTGAGCGAGATCGCCAAGCTCTTCGAGCGAGTTGTAGCGAGGAGGCTACAACGCCACTTGGAGGGGACAGGTCCGGACCTCTCGGACCTGCAGTATGGCTTCCGCAGTGGGCGTTCGACGGTGGATGCCATACTCGAGGGAAAGTCCCATGCGCAGGATGCGGTTGCTCGGGGTGACGGGATTTTGGCGGTGTCTTTAGACATCGCCAACGCTTTTAAGTCCCAGCCCTGGCCCTGCATTAAGGAGGCACTTTTATATCATCGTGTGCCTCCATACCAGTGCCGTGTCATCGGGGCTTACCTGTCCGGGAGGTCCGTGATCTTTCCAGCTCCTGGTGGATGGGAGGAGTACGAGGTGTCATCCGGTGTTCCACAAGGATCGGTGCTGGGACCCATCCTCTGGAACATCGGATACGACTGGGTGCTGCGGGGCAGCAACTTGGAGGGAATAAAGGTCCTCTGTTACGCCGATGACACGCTGGTCTTGGCGCAGCAGAGGACCTACCGGGAGGCGGCGGGCCTCGCGACGGCTGGGGTGGCCGATGTTGTCCGCCGCATTAGGCGGCTTGGTTTGGAGGTTGCCTTGAACAAGTCCGAGGCATTATACTTTCATGCTCCTCGAAAGGGCCCACCACCAGATGCCCATATCGTCGTCAGAGGCGTCACAATTGACGTCAAAAGGAGCATGAAGTACCTCGGACTTGTTCTGGACGGTCGGTGGAGTTTCCGGGGCCACTTTTCATCTTTGGCCCCGAAACTGTTGAAGACGGCGGCGGCCTTGGCGCGCCTTTTGCCCAATGTAGATGGGCCGAGCGCCTCGAGCCGTCGGCTGTACACCGGAGTGGTCAGGTCGATGGCCCTCTACGGTGCCCCCGTATGGGCGGACGCCCTGGACCGGCACAACGTCACTCTGCTGCGACGGGCGCAGAGGGTGATGGCCATCCGGGCGATACGGGGGTATCGGACCATCTCCGGTGAGGTGGCGTGCGTGCTGGCCGGAGTCATGCCGTGGGACCTGGACGCGACTTCTCTGGCGTCGGTCTATTGCCGGCGTCGGGGCCTCGTGTCCGGGTCCGCGGAAAGGTCAGCACCACAAGAGGAGGCGCGGGATGCCGCATTGGAGGTGTGGGAGTCCCGGCTGGCAACACCAACCGCCGGCCGGAGGACGATCGAGGCTGTTCATCCAGTCTTCCGCCAGTGGTTAGCGAGGCGTCACGGCGTCCTAACCTTCCGCACCACGCAGGTGCTCACGGGGCATGGTTGCTTCGGGAGTTACCTGTGTCGGATTGCTGGGAGGGAGCCCGATGCCCGATGCCACCACTGCGACGACTGACTCGACGAGACGGCCCAGCACACGCTGGAGGTGTGCCCAGCTTGGGCGCCTCAACGTCGCGCTCTGCGCGACGTCAATGGGGACGACCTCTCCCTGCCGGCCGTGGTCAAGGCCATGGCCGGTAGCGAGACGTCGTGGGACGCGGTCTCATCCTTCTGCGAGGCAGTGGTGCTCGAGAAGGAGGCGGCGGAACGTGCGAGGGAGGCATCAGCCGAACTTGCTATCCGTCGCAAAAGACCGGGTCGCCGGAGGGCGGCACACGAGCGTCGCCTTCCGCCCTAATGAGCCAGAGGGCGGTCAGCTTGGGGAAGCTGATCGCCTACTAACCTGGCCCGAGTAGGCGCGCGCAGGTTGCTCCCGCGCGCTACTCTGAGAAGGCCGTCGAGGGTGACCACACCACCCATGACTCCACGACGTGCCTACAGGCTCCCGCCGCCGCGCTTCACGGAAGACTGTAGTTCCCGTGTCGTGTGGCCAATGGCGGTCGAGGAGGAGCATCGTGAGGTTTTAGTGGGTATTCGGACGGCCTACATCTGCCAGTCCGCGAGTCCCACATAACCCGCTCGAGTCCCCACTCGGCCGGGTATCCGTAATCGGATTTCCTCACGTTAAAAAAAAAAAAAAAAAAAGGATAGTTTCCCAAGGGAGTTGCTGGTCCTCCTACTGGGCGCGTCCCCAGGTGGCGGATAGGGGAAACCACTCGCTCTCGCGGGCGAGTGGACCGGGAATTATTCCCGGCGCGGACCAAAACCAGCAAGGCATGGGCGTGCCTTTAGTCCATAGTTATGGACACGGCCTAGGGGAGCACACCCCGACAGAAAAGCCGAAGCTGTGGATCAGCAACAAAACAACATGTCGGTAATCGGGAATTTAATACTACCGCAGGAGGGTACCAGCGAGTCTGGAGAGTCCCTCCGTGCTTCGGCACGCAAGCCCCACGAATCTGCGGGGGGCGAAGACTACCGGTGTGTTGCGGGGGAAGGGCCCGAGAAGGGCGGAGTAGAGGGAGGGCCTGGAAGGGGCGGAGAGTTGGTTGTGCCCGAGGTGGGCGTAGTAGAGAATGTGCCTGTAGAAGGCGGAGAGTTAGTTGTGCCTGAAGTAGGCGGTGTACTTGGAGGAGGCTTGCCTCAGATAAATCTAGGGGCGTTAAAAGAGGCGACAGTAGTGCTAGAGAGATGTGATTCTGTTGTGGGGACTTCGACTTTGCGCAGTGGTTTGCGGTCGAGGCGAGAGTCTCCCTCGTCAGGCACAAAGTTCTGGGGTGTGGACTCAGACACGGAGAGTTTTGCGTCAGTCGGGTCACAAAGATCAATGGCAAGGGCGCCGTATTTAAAAGATAGGAGGAAACGGCCTCGTAATCCGAGTGACCAGTCAGGTTCTTCTGGAGAGGGTGAGCTTGACAGACCAGCATCGAAAGTTGCAGCCAGCAAGAAAGGCAAGCGACATCCAACAACATCTGGCCAACGGGCAGGTCTGGCAGAGACGAAAGGGCCGCACAGCGCCCGAATAGAGAAGGAACAGCTGAGGGTGACAGAAGAGCTGTCTGAAGAAATAGAGGGAGTTCGCAGCAGGGCTAACTCCAGCCTCTCAAATATGACCCTGCTTTCGGAAGACGGACCACAGGCTGCGAGTCTGGCGTCTGACCTTAAAGGTCAGGTTGCTGACAGCCTGGCCATAATCCAGAAAGTCGCCACCAGGTCAGGTAACCTGAAAGGTACATTTACTAAGGCCCTGAAGGAAGCGACCAGGGCAATCGCGATCGCAGTGGATGCTTTAGTCCAGCGCACAGCAACCGAAGAAGTAGAACAACTGCGCAATTACAATGCCCGACTTCAAAACGAGCTGCGTGAGATGCGCACGGAAATAAGTTCTTTACGAAAGGAGATCCACTGCGACAGGCAACTACGAGAAAGTCCGCCGCAAAGATGCGAGTGTCGAAAGTCTCAATCTGTTGGCTCAGACGAGTTAGTGCGAAATATCATGATGCAGGTCGGCACCATGGTTAGCACCCGTCTAGAGGCCATCGAGGAGAGACTCCTACCGGCGAAGAGATTGCGTCCGCCACTAGCGTCCGACAGGGTGCTTGTCGAGGCTGCACCAGCATCAGTGTCAAGGGAGAAAGGGGTGACCACGCTTATGGCCCCTGCAAACCCTGGCCCCGTGAAAAGACAGAAGACCAAGCAAGGCAAGGGCAAGAATAAGGGCAGTAAGCGCTCAGCTGCGCTAGCAGTAGAAACCTCTTCACCGCGGCCTCTGCCGCCGGCTCCGACTGACATGTCTGAGGGCTGGAGCATCGTTGCTAAGAGGAAAAGCAAGAAGAAGGCGGTTACTCAGCAGCAACAGCAGAGGACGAAGCCGAAAACTAGGAAAGTCCCGAAACTTCGGCCACCTCGGTCGGCTGCGATAGTGCTGAAGCTGCAGCCTGCGGCTACGGAGAATAACGTCACGTATGCTCAAGTGCTTACCCAGCTCAAAGAGAAAGTAAGTCTTGGGGACTTGGGCATAAATGACGTGAGGTTCCGAGTAGCTTCAACCGGCAGTAGAGTGCTGGAGCTCCCGGGCGCCAGTAGCGGCGAAAAGGCGGACGCTCTGGCGCAGCAATTGCGCGGAGTCTTGGACGCTACATTAGTCTGTGTGACGAGGCCAACTATGTGTGCAGAGATGCGTATAAGTGGCCTCGACGACTCAGTGACGTCAGAGGAGGTGGCGGTGGCTGTGAGCCGAGCAGGTGGCTGCGAGGCTGAAGCCGTCAAAGTAGGGGAAGTAAGAAAGGACCGGAACGGTATGGGTTCCGCGTGGGTTCGCTGCCCAGTCTTGGCAGCGAAAAAAGTCTGTAGTGGAAGGCTTTTGGTGGGCTTTGTGTCTGCACGTGTCCAACTGCTGCAACCTCGAGTGCGGCGATGCTTCCGCTGTCATGAAGTGGGGCACATGGCAGCAAATTGCAGTTGCGATGTGGACAGAAGCAGCCTCTGCTTTAGATGCGGGTTACCTGGTCATAAAAAGATCGTTGCTCAGCTATCCCACACTGTCCGGTATGTGCAGCAGCGCAGAGGCCAGCAATGCATATGGTAGGAAGTGCAGCGTGTGCAAGGTCGTCAGCCCAATCAAAGGGCAAACCAAAAAGAGGAGGTAGAGGTGTGGCAAGACCATTAGGACAAGCCCTACCTGACACCCCTGCGGAGGGTACGGAGGTGTTAATGGACCAACAATAATGACACTTCAGATCTTGCAGGCGAACATCAACCACTGTGCCAGAGCCCAAGACTTATTGGTCCAAAGCCTGGCGCAGCGGTCGATACAAGTGGCGATTGTTGCGGAGCCGTACAGCGTGCCTGCGCGGGATAACTGGGTCGCGGACAACACCGGGGTGGTGACTATTATCACCCAGGTAGCTGCGGGCTCCCCGCCGTTCTCACGAGTCGAGAGGGGTGCGGGATGCGTCGCGGCACTTGTCGGCGACTTAGTTGTCGTTGGGGTTTACTTTTCCCCCAATCGAACTCTTGCGGAGTTCGAAGAGTTTCTCATTCGATTGGGGGAAATGGTAGAACGGCATCGCCCGGCGGAAGTGTTGGTTGCGGGCGATCTCAACGCCAAATCCAGCGTGTGGGGCTCCGCAATAACGGATGTGCGTGGTGTGACACTGTCGGAGTGGGTAATTGCCACCGGTTTGTCCGTCCTTAACCGGGGGACGACGAACACGTGTGTGCGAAGGCTGGGCGGGTCCGTCGTGGACGTAACGTTTGCGACCCCGGCCCTAGCGCGTCGTGTTCGGGGTTGGCGAGTGCTGGATGATGTGGAGACTCTCTCGGACCACCTCTACATCCAATACGAGATCTCCACACATCCGGCGGTGCCGCCAGCCCCCAGTCCAACCTCGCGATAGTACGGACCGCGGGGGCAATTGGGTCGTCTCGACAGACAACTGCTGGAGGAGGCAGCGATAGTGGAATCCTGGCTGCCCCAGAGCTTGGCGTCTGCAGAAGACGCCGCCACCTGGGTGCAGGGGGCGTTGACGCGTATCTGTGACGCGTCAATGCCCCGTTCCAGGCGTCGCCCTCAGCGGCGACAAGTGTACTGGTGGTCGTGGGAGATCGCACAACTGCGTAACACCTGCGTTGGTGCGAGACGCCAGTACAGCCACTATCGAAGACGGGTACAGAAGGTGCAGGAGGAGGAAGACCGACTGTACCAGGTCTATGTCGAGGCGAGGACGCGGCTGCAGGAGGAAATCGGTCGTGCGAAGGGCGAGTCGTACGACCGAATGATTGCGGGAATAGACCAGGACCCGTACGGGACGCCTTACCGGATGGTGATCGGTAGGCTACGGGCTTGGGCTCCACCACTGACGCAGACACTCCGACCGGATATTCTCCGAGGGGTGCTGTCGTCGCTATTCCCGCAGCGGGCCAACTTTTCACCACCTTCTATGGCCCGTTCTGCAGCGCAAGAGGAGGAAGACAGTGTCGCACCACCGGTGGAGGAGGAGGAGCTCGAAGAAGCTGTTCGCCGATCTCGGCACAAGAGCACCGCCCCTGGCCTGGATGGCATCCCCGGCCGGGCGTTAACTCTGGCCCTGAACACCATGGGGCCCAGAGTGCGAGGGCTATTCACTGCCTGTCTGGCTCAAGCCATAATTCCACAGCGGTGGAAGACAGGCAGGTTAGTCCTCATTAAGAAGGAGGGTCGTCCGGCGGATTCAGCCTCCGCCTATAGGCCTATCGTGCTCTTGAGCGAGATCGCCAAGCTCTTCGAGCGAGTCGTAGCGAGGAGGCTACAACGCCATTTGGAGGGGACAGGTCCGGACCTCTCGGACCTGCAGTATGGCTTCCGCAGTGGGCGTTCGACGGTGGATGCCATACTCGAGGTGAAGTCCCATGCGCAGGATGCGGTTGCCCGGGGTGACGGGATTTTGGCGGTGTCTTTAGACATCGCCAACGCCTTCAACTCCCTGCCCTGGCCTTGCATTAAGGAGGCACTTTTATACCACCGTGTGCCTCCATACCTGTGCCGTGTCATCGGGGCTTACCTGTCCGGGAGGTCCGTGATGTTTCCCGCTCCTGGTGGAGGATGGGAGGAATACGGAGTGTCGTCCGGTGTTCCACAAGGATCGGTGCTGGGACCCATCCTGTGGAACATCGGATACGACTGGGTGCTGCGGGGCAGCAACTTGGGGGGAATAAAGGTCCTCTGTTACGCCGATGACACGCTGGTCTTGGCGCAGCAGAGGACCTACCGGGAGGCGGCGGTCCTCGCGCCGGCCGGGGTGGCCGATGTTTGCGGCCGCATCAGGCGGCTTGGTTTGGAGGTTGCCTTGAACAAGTCCGAGGCATTATACTTCCATGCTCCTCGAAAGGGCCCACCACCAGATGCCCATATCGTCGTCGGTGGCGTCAAGATAGACGTCAAAAGGAGCATGAAGTACCTCGGACTTGTTCTGGACGGTCGGTGGAGTTTCCGGGGCCACTTTTCATCTTTGGCCCCGAAACTGTTGAAGACGGCGGCGGCCTTGGCGCGCCTCTTGCCCAATGTAGATGGGCCGAGCGCTTCGAGTCGTCGCCTGTACACCGGAGTGGTCAGGTCAATGGCCCTCTACGGTGCCCCCGTATGGGCGGACGCCCTGGACCGGCACAACATTACTCTGCTGCGACGGGCGCAGAGGGTGATGGCCATCCGGGCGATACGGGGGTATCGGACCATCTCCGGTGAGGTGGCGTGCGTGCTGGCCGGAGTCATGCCGTGGGACCTGGACGCGACTTCAGTGGCGTCGGTCTATTGCCGGCGTCGGGGCCTCGTGTCCGGGGCCGCGGCAACGTCAGCACCACAAGAGGAGGCGCGGGATGCCGCATTGGAGGTGTGGGAGTCCCGGCTGGCAACACCAACCGCCGGCCGGAGGACGATCGAGGCTGTTCGTCCAGTCTTCCGCCAGTGGTTAGCGAGGCGTCACGGCGTCCTAACCTTCCGCACCACGCAGGTGCTCACGGGGCATGGTTGCTTCGGGGGTTACCTGTGTCGGATCGCTGGGAGGGAGCCCGATGCCCGCTGCCACCACTGCGACGACTGCCTCGACGAGACGGCCCAGCACACGCTGGAGGTGTGCCCAGCCTGGGCGTCTCAACGTCGCGCTCTGCGTGACGTCATTGGGGACGACCTCTCCCTGCCGGCCGTAGTCAAGGCCATGGCCGGTAGCGAGACGTCGTGGGACGCGGTCTCTTCCTTCTGCGAGGCAGTGGTGCTCGAGAAGGAGGCGGCGGAACGTGCGAGGGAGGCATCAGCCGAACTCGCTATCCGCCGCAAAAGACCGGGTCGCCGGAGGGCGGCACACGACCGCCGCCTTCCGCCCTAATGAGCCAGAGGGCGGTCAGCTTGGGGAAGCTGATCGCCTACTAACCTGGCCCGAGTAGGCGCGCGCAGGTTGCTCCCGCGCGCTACTCTGAGAAGGCCGTCGAGGGTGACTACACCACCCTTGACTCCACGACGTGCCTACAGGCTCCCGCCGCCGCGCTTCACGGAAGACTGTAGTTCCCGTGTCGAGCGGCCAATGGCGGTCGAGGAGGAGCATCGTGAGGTTTTAGTGGGTATTCGGACGGCCTACATTTGCCAGTCTGCGAGTCCCACATAACCCGCTCGAGTCCCCACTCGGCCGGGTATCCGTAATCGGATTTCATCACGTTAAAAAAAGAAAAAAAAAAAGGTTAGGTTAGGTTAGGTTAGGTTAGGTTAGGTTAGGTTAGGTTAGGTTAGGTTAGGTTGGTTGGTTAGGTTGGGTTAGGTTAGGTTAGGTTAGGTTAGGTTAGGTTAGGTTAGGTTAGGTTAGGTTAGGTTAGGTTAGGTTAGGTTAGGTTAGGTTAGGTTAGGTTAGGTTAGGTTAGGTTAGGTTAGGTTAGGTTAGGTTAGGTTAGGTTAGGTTAGGTTAGGTTAGGTTAGGTTAGGTTAGGTTAGGTTAGGTTAGGTTAGGTTAGGTTAGGTTAGGTTAGGTTAGGTTAGGTTAGGTTAGGTTAGGTTAGGTTAGGTTAGGTTAGGTTAGGTTAGGTTAGGTTAGGTTAGGTTAGGTTAGGTTAGGTTAGGTTAGGTTAGGTTAGGTTAGGTTAGGTTAGGTTAGGTTAGGTTAGGTTAGGTTAGGTTAGGTTAGGTTAGGTTAGGTTAGGTTAGGTTAGGTTAGGTTAGGTTAGGTTAGGTTAGGTTAGGTTAGGTTAGGTTAGGTTAGGTTAGGTTAGGTTAGGTTAGGTTAGGTTAGGTTAGGTTAGGTTAGGTTAGGTTAGGTTAGGTTAGGTTAGGTTAGGTTAGGTTAGGTTAGGTTAGGTTAGGTTAGGTTAGGTTAGGTTAGGTTAGGTTAGGTTAGGTTAGGTTAGGTTAGGTTAGGTTAGGTTAGGTTAGGTTAGGTTAGGTTAGGTTAGGTTAGGTTAGGTTAGGTTAGGTTAGGTTAGGTTAGGTTAGGTTAGGTTAGGTTAGGTTAGGTTAGGTTAGGTTAGGTTAGGTTAGGTTAGGTTAGGTTAGGTTAGGTTAGGTTAGGTTAGGTTAGGTTAGGTTAGGTTAGGTTAGGTTAGGTTAGGTTAGGTTAGGTTAGGTTAGGTTAGGTTAGGTTAGGTTAGGTTAGGTTAGGTTAGGTTAGGTTAGGTTAGGTTAGGTTAGGTTAGGTTAGGTTAGGTTAGGTTAGGTTAGGTTAGGTTAGGTTAGGTTAGGTTAGGTTAGGTTAGGTTAGGTTAGGTTAGGTTAGGTTAGGTTAGGTTAGGTTAGGTTAGGTTAGGTTAGGTTAGGTTAGGTTAGGTTAGGTTAGGTTAGGTTAGGTTAGGTTAGGTTAGGTTAGGTTAGGTTAGGTTAGGTTAGGTTAGGTTAGGTTAGGTTAGGTTAGGTTAGGTTAGGTTAGGTTAGGTTAGGTTAGGTTAGGTTAGGTAGGTTAGGTTAGGTTAGGTTAGGTTAGGTTAGGTTAGGTTAGGTTAGGTTAGGTTAGGTTAGGTTAGGTTAGGTTAGGTTAGGTTAGGTTAGGTTAGGTTAGGTTAGGTTAGGTTAGGTTAGGTTAGGTTAGGTTAGGTTAGGTTAGGTTAGGTTAGGTTAGGTTAGGTTAGGTTAGGTTAGGTTAGGTTAGGTTAGGTTAGGTTAGGTTAGGTTAGGTTAGGTTAGGTTAGGTTAGGTTAGGTTAGGTTAGGTTAGGTTAGGTTAGGTTAGGTTAGGTTAGGTTAGGTTAGGTTAGGTTAGGTTAGGTTAGGTTAGGTTAGGTTAGGTTAGGTTAGGTTAGGTTAGGTTAGGTTAGGTTAGGTTAGGTTAGGTTAGGTTAGGTTAGGTTAGGTTAGGTTAGGTTAGGTTAGGTTAGGTTAGGTTAGGTTAGGTTAGGTTAGGTTAGGTTAGGTTAGGTTAGGTTAGGTTAGGTTAGGTTAGGTTAGGTTAGGTTAGGTTAGGTTAGGTTAGGTTAGGTTAGGTTAGGTTAGGTTAGGTTAGGTTAGGTTAGGTTAGGTTAGGTTAGGTTAGGTTAGGTTAGGTTAGGTTAGGTTAGGTTAGGTTAGGTTAGGTTAGGTTAGGTTAGGTTAGGTTAGGTTAGGTTAGGTTAGGTTAGGTTAGGTTAGGTTAGGTTAGGTTAGGTTAGGTTAGGTTAGGTTAGGTTAGGTTAGGTTAGGTTAGGTTAGGTTAGGTTAGGTTAGGTTAGGTTAGGTTAGGTTAGGTTAGGTTAGGTTAGGTTAGGTTAGGTTAGGTTAGGTTAGGTTAGGTTAGGTTAGGTTAGGTTAGGTTAGGTTAGGTTAGGTTAGGTTAGGTTAGGTTAGGTTAGGTTAGGTTAGGTTAGGTTAGGTTAGGTTAGGTTAGGTTAGGTTAGGTTAGGTTAGGTTAGGTTAGGTTAGGTTAGGTTAGGTTAGGTTAGGTTAGGTTAGGTTAGGTTAGGTTAGGTTAGGTTAGGTTAGGTTAGGTTAGGTTAGGTTAGGTTAGGTTAGGTTAGGTTAGGTTAGGTTAGGTTAGGTTAGGTTAGGTTAGGTTAGGTTAGGTTAGGTTAGGTTAGGTTAGGTTAGGTTAGGTTAGGTTAGGTTAGGTTAGGTTAGGTTAGGTTAGGTTAGGTTAGGTTAGGTTAGGTTAGGTTAGGTTAGGTTAGGTTAGGTTAGGTTAGGTTAGGTTAGGTTAGGTTAG